>JAWNKV010000739.1:0-408200 GCA_035041805.1 Amiota mariae
CACTAACTATATACAGAGGAGGCGTTAGTGATTAGGCGCAGCCAGGCCTGCGGACCGCCCGGGCTCCCCTTTATACCCGACTTACTCATTTGAATGAAGACAGGGGACGCCATAGAAATCTCGACCAAGGCTTTGGACACTGATTACATATTTAATTATATCACATTTACAAACTTGGAAAATCGTTTAGATTATTGTTATTAGATTCTTATCGAGTGGTGGGTGGGCTAATATGATAATTGAAATGTCAAAGAAAACAGAATTGAAAGTTGTCAGTTTATTATATTATTCGTTATTCATTATTAATTCATTATCAAAATTATTCAAATTCAAAAATTGAACAAATTTCACTTTTGGACAAATTAATATTCGATAAACAGAAACACAACATCCAACACATTCCATTAACCCATGACCATTCAGTTATTCATGACAAAACATGTATATTTCTATCTGAATGAAAGTATCTGAGCAAAAACTTAAAGAAGAAACACACACACAAAGTGGCCAAGAGAACGGAGAGAACATCATCATTTTATCATATTATCATTGCGGTCTCTTCGTCTTCTATAAAATTTGTGGTTGTTGTCTTTGCTTAGTTGTGGACCGAGAGAGCGAGACTGAGTGACTGTGTGATTGAGCGATTGAGTAAGTGCTTTTATATTTTCATATATGTATGTATGTATGTATTCATTCATCATCGTTTATCGCGGCTCTCTTCCTCTTCTCAGTCATTTGTGGTTGTTGTCTTTGCTTAGCGAGTTAGTGTGGAGATTGAGTGACTAATTGACTGAGTGACTGAGCGATTGAGTAAGTGTCAAGTGCCGGTGTGCTGAATTGTGTTGTGCTTTGTTGCATTTTTTTTTTTATTTTATTGTTTTTTGTTTCTTTCTTTCGTTGCTTATTATTATTTTTTTATTCATTTCCTTTTTTTGTCGTTGCGTTGGCATTGCTTTTGCTGACTCAAGCCCCCCTCTTTCAGCTACTCAGCGCGCGAGCGGAGTGAGCATTTTACTGGCTGCTCTGCTGTTGCTGCCTTTGTTGTTCATTACTCACTCACCGCTTCCACTACATCTTCCGCCACTCACCACTGCGCTCTTCCAACCGACGACTAACCAAAACCAACCATCCAACTGACGACTCGACTGCGTCTATGATTGTGAGTATATGACTGCGAGTGTGGCTGTGGCTGTGTGTGAATGAAAGAAGAATTTTGTTTAAAGAAAATGCTAAGAGGAAAATAAAATAAAATAAAATAAAATAAATGTTTTTAATATAAAATAAAGACGAAAAACGACCAACAAATTATTTTCATGCTGCTAAACGAAAAAGGTGAGTGAACGTGAATCGTGAGTGAAGGCGCAACGATGCAAAGAAGAATTATACTATCAAAAGAAAAAGAGGAAAAATTTAAAAATTAAAATAAAAAATTTATATAAAAAAATTTAAACTATAATTAAATTGCCTTTGATTTAAAAAAGATTTATTTGTGTGTGTGCGCGCGCGCGTTTTTTCTTGTGTGTATGTGTTTATTATTATAATTATTATTATTTTGTAAATTTATAACTCTTTTAATTTTCTTAATTTTATTAGATTTTGATGTTGCCTTAATTAATCAATTTTTTGTGTGTTTCTGTTTCGTGTTAGTGTTGTGTGTATAGTGTGTTTGTTGTATTTCTTTGTATTCATATCATTTTTGCATTATTGTGAAACAAAATAATTGAGTGATTGAACTTTATTCCAGGTTAAAATTCTTTTTATTTTTTTAAAATATTTAAAGAAAGAAAGAAAGAAAAGGAAAAGGAAATTTTAAAAACGCAAAACGAATGCGCAACAAAGAAACAACAACAATAGCAACAGCAGCAATAACAAAAGAAAAAAACCATACCAAAATTAAATGAGATACGCAAATTGAATATTCTGGAGAGAAAAGACACAACGAAATAAATGAGTAAACAACAGCAGCAGCAATAACAAAAATATCCATTACCACCAATACATATAATTAATAATAATATTATATGCATATTGTCATCATCATCATCAGCACAACAACAACAAAAAGCAACGGCAACAGCAATATTATCATATTCACATATGTATGGATTAAATGCATTTTATGTGTGTCAACATAATATAAAGTAAATCTTTAAAACAATCGATCATAGATAGTGTATATAGATACAACATATGCTTGTACTCATAGATACAAATATACTACTACCTTACCAACAAAAAATATACAAGAGCAATAGTGCACCAAACAAATAAAATAAAGCAGACCACAACGACAACAATAAAATCTCAATCTCTTCAAAATTCTCACATATTCATTCTAAGAAAACAAATTTCATTAGTGAAAAGAAGAAGCTTCATGAAGGAACAGCGCACCACAGAAGAAACTCATTAAGAGACATACACAGAAAGAGAGAGAGAGAGAGAGAGAGAGAGTGTGTTTGTGTGTGTGTGTGTGTGTGTGCATTAATTACCATAATAGCATAAATGATCCAACAATATAACGAAAGGAACCGTATACAATTCATTTGATATTAAGCATTCAACAAGGAAACATCGTTCAATTGTCATACTTACACTTTACTCTATAAAGATTAATCCAAGATCCATTGAAAGAAATCTCATATTTGATCATTTGAGATAACAAACATATTCAACAAGGAGCATTTAACTCATCATCTAGTTACTTCTATCTAGAAATAAAAGTGTTCTGAATCTAGGATTATTCTTGATAACTTCAAAGTACTTGAAAGTACTGAAAGTGAAAGTGAGAAAAAGTGTATAAATAAAAAACAAACAAAAACAAAAAAAGAAAAAATGAAAATCACCGTAACAACTTTAACTGATAAAATCTTCTTTCTTGATGTTGCCGAAGATTTGGAATTAGAGAATTTTAAAGCATTTTGTGAAACCGAATCTGGCATTGATGGCAAGGAAATGCTGGTGGTGTTCAATGGACGTCCATTGCTGGATAATAAACGATCATTGGGTTATTTTGGCATTAAAGATGGAGATTGTGTGATCTTACAAAGGATGCGACATGATCAAAGAAATGCTGGACAACATGGCAGTAGAGGTAAGTTTTGAAATAAGTATAGTACTTACTGTGTACATTTAAAATATCCATCATTTTACTTTTTCTTCTTGTTTTAAGAATATAGTATAAACACTACTAGTGGCAATCGTATAAGTTGTGATGTTTGTTATGTAGTGTATCATCATCATCATCATCATCATCATTAACATCTTCAGAGATTCTATAATGTCTATGTGTGTATGTATGTAGTACAAAAATTTGGAAATTATTTAATGTGATGAAAAGAATTTAATGGGACATGTACTGTCCGTTTGTCCGTCCATCTGTTTTTCTGACTATTTTTTGATATACGAGTATCTATGCAAATTCATCTCTTTATCGAACTATTAAGCTATTGAACTGATAAATTTTATATGTATGTACATATGAAGGGTTCGTATCTTCGTAATGGGTAAACATTAGTATATTTCCCCCTAAAAGCGAATGAAACAAATTTTGCTATCTAATCAACATAATCATCTGAATCATCTGTGCTCTTGACCATGTTACCAAGGTTTTGATTTTATTTATTTATTAAAAAAGAGTACTAAACAAGTGTGTTACAGCTATGATAACCTATGTAACTTGGATATATGAGATGTACAACAATCTAGAAATGTGTGAATGGCTTCGCTTAATCTGTTATAGAGCTGAGTCGTACAAACTGCAAAATATTGATAGGCGTCTTAACCGGTCATTGCATGATAGCGGTGCACGCATTCAAATTAAACCTAACTGACAGTGAAAAATGCAGGAAGTGTATGGAAGATAGGGAAACCCTGGAACATCTCCTATGTTTCTAACCGGTACTTATGAGAACTCAACAAAAGTACCTAGGAGCTTCACAGTTTAGAGAGAGAAATTTTATTTAGGGTCAAATTAATTGATGGATAAAGTACGTAAGTACCTTGGTGTGGAGGAAATGAGTGATTAGAGGAGATGGAAGAGGTCTGCTTTTTTAAAGAATTTTATGATATTTTGAATGTTTTCCTGGGTGGGGTATGTTAGTGCAGGATCAGGAGTAAAGTTGAAAAAAAACCATTTGTCTTAGTTGTTGAAGTGTTGGCAGGATGATGGAATATGCAAAACTGATATTGATTGGCATAGCGGAGAGGATTTGTCCAAATAGTGCTTATGAGTGAGATCTGTGCGGGCAAGCCGAACCCGTGGCGTGGGAGGGCAGAATCAAATATGTGTATGTTGCAGTATGAAAGGAGATTATATTTGTTGAGGTTGATAGTTCGGTAGTGTACGCTGGAGGAGTTCCAGATGATTACAAAATTCCATGTAATGATGTAAGATTTGATGTGGTTCTTGATATCGGTGATGTTAAAATTGTGCTGGAATGTTAAGAAAAGGAGGAAGGAGTCTCTGGCTGCTTTGTTGACTGTTCCATCGATTTCACAATGACCTGAAACCCAGATAAGTTTGATTCGTGGAAAGTTCACCTGAATGAGAATAGTAATTATTATTTGAAAGATTACTAATTGATTGTATTGCAGACAGGGAGGGAATATTTTCTTGTTTCATCCTTTTTAGAGAGTGATTTTTTATTTTTTTTTTTAGTTCTATTTAAATTATTTTTGGGGGCTATAATATCTTCTTATATATGTATGAATTTTGGGTAGCTTAGGAGAGAAAAAAATAAATATGTTTAGCTCACATCTGAGGCGTGACTTTAGAAACTATTCCTATTTCTCGGATGCATGCAAGCATATCCATCAGCAACAACCAACAATATATATACATATTTATATTTTTGAAATGTGCTAATTAAGCTCATTCATATGATACCCAACACGGAATAATTAAAAAAAAAAAAAAATTGGTAACTTTATGTTCTGTATAGGGCGTCATATTCAACTTAGTGTGACGTCACATAGCCTATAACCAGTGTACGATGAAGATGTATTCAACGATACGTTTTTTGTCAAATTATGATAAGTAGTTTAAAAGTTACGAGGGAACAGATAAACATCCCTACATATATACACGTCAAAAATATAACCTCCTTTTTGCTGCGCCATAGTCGGGTAAAAAACAAAATTTGTTTTGACAGTTAAAATTGATTTCAATGTTTTTACATTTAAATGACTTTTTTCAGTTGTCCAAATTTTGTTTACTGTGGAAAATACTCGCTCCCGGGTAAACATAGAATCAATATTCAACAAGCTTAGACATTTCTCTGTATACACAATTGTTTTTCTCAAAAAAGATTAAATATTTCTATCCGTCGATTCTCGAATAAGACATTTTCATCTATAAATTGTTTAAGTGTTTCACTGTTGCAATAGTTTTTAGTTGCAAGTTTCCGGAATTTTCATTAGGCATCGTATAGATTATCTTTTCATAACTAAAGTGGTCAATAAATCTAAGTACGACAGATCATCAGTTGCAAAATCATTATTATATAAATTGATTGCATGATATTTGTTAAAATTTAATCGGCATTTGATCATTTTAAGAATTATAACCAATAAAAAAAGATACTAATTTTGGCTACGTCGAAGTTGTCATACTCTTCACGCCTGACCTAGTGGGGTAAGGGTATTGAAATATACATGTTTTGGTGGATGGTTTGTCAACTCGTCTCGTCGCGCAGATCAAAGAATATATATATATACTTTATGAGGTCTCCTCCGATGTCTCCTTATGTGTGACAAACTTATAATACTATTCACTTCACTGAAGAGTATAAAAATGTAGTATGAATGCTGAAAAAATGCAGTATTTTGGCAGTACGAATACGATCCTTATATATATAGATTTCTTCTCTATTTTCGTGTCGGAGCCAATTATTCTTCTCTTATTACTGGATAAGATTAGTCAGTCCTCAAAATCACTTTTGTTTCCATACATTAGTTTTTGTTCTTAATAAATCTCTTTATAACTATCACATTTTTTAAGTTTGATTGTCAGTTCTTCTGATAGATTTGGTATAGATTTCCAGATATAGAATTCTCCTATTACTGGACAAGGTAGTATTAAATTTAATATTTCTGCATATAAAACTTTGATTTCTTATGCATTTATTTGTAAATCTAAGTTATTCACCGACCTATCCTAATCTTTACAAACTAAGTATAAATATCAATGAATAATAATCATCTAGTATTCTTAGATAACTGATAAATTGATATAAGTTCTGCCATATGATGAGCAACACAAACTGATATCTGATCTGATCTAAATAAACATTTACATATTTTATTTGTTTATGGAAAATCAAAGAAAAAAGAAAAACACTGCAAATGCATTTTATTCCATTTATTTTTGTATTTTTTACGCTTGTGTTTTTTATATTATATTGTGCACTCAAATATCTGAACCATCTGGTTATATATACATATACATGTATTTATATATATATATATATATATATATATATTGTTATTTTTACTATTTATTTATAAAACAAACATTTACATATTTCGGTTTCAACGACAATTGGAAAAAATTCCATGTACATTTTCACACATATATATATATATATATATATATTTATTTATTATCAGAATGCTGCAATTTTGTAGTAGAATTGCAATTCATAAACATGCATAATTACATATGTAGTCCGTCGGCCGCCCCCCTTTTAAAACAAAATTTATCTCCACAGACTTTATTCCAATTCTAAGCATTTAATAATCTTAAGCTAAGTCAAAGGTAAATATTATACTTATTTCGCTGACTACAGTTTAGGCACCACTGGCTTAGCGTATACTTATATATACAGAGGGACTCCCGTATAACAAAGTTGTTCAGAAGGTCTATCAATTTGTTCTAGGGGAGGTCGGAATCCTCTCTGACGAAATTATCACTTTGTTATATCTTAACACCTAGACACCCAAATCAATAGCACTTAGTGCAGATACCACAAATTTCCATGCGGAGCTCTATGCTATAATGGAAAGAGTGGAAATCCTATCCAAAAGAGGACTCAAAAGAATCAAAATCAAAATACTCTCAGATAGTCAATCAGTCCTCAAAGCTCTAAAAAGCTACACATTCCCATCAAAAGTCCTCATAGAGTGTAACAATGCACTCCACAATCAGATTTCTCTGATCTGGGTGCCAGGACATGAAGGACACAAAGGCAACGAAATTGCACACCTTTATGCCAAAAAAGGGGCCGAAGGGCCATTTATTGGTCCAACCCCCTTCATTGGCTTCAATAAAAACAACAGAAAATAGGAAACCAAAAAATGGATCCAACAAACAATTTGAAAATACTGGAGTAACATTGACGGTCTCAATCACTCCAAAAAATTCCTGAGCTTTGAGTGGCATCAAAGAGCAAACATCGCTCTCACATTAAACAAAAAGAGTCTTAGATTACTCTCCGGAGCACTAATAGGCCACTTCGCCGGCAATAAACACTTACATAAAATAGGAATATCTAGCATAAGTATTTGCAGATTCTGCTGTGATGAGGAAGAGTCTATGGAACACTTAATCACCAACTGTGATGCACTAGGCCACAGGAGACACAAAATCATAGGTTCATACCTACTAGAAGACCGATTAATCCCTAATATATATGTCAAAATTGCAGTTTTGGTGACCAACCAAATCAAAATCATATGTGTAAATAATATTGATATCAAATATTAAATTAGATTGGGGACGGACTAGCCACCTCACCTCTATGGGCTTATTGTCTTATATTATACACTACAATTCTGTGTTCCCAATATACAAAACTAAATACCTGGGTAGACAATATCCTGCCTCTTCTAACCAAAAAAATCGTGGATACTGATTGGTTTACCTGATTAAATGTTTGACAAAAACAACTTTATTGATTTTTAGGCTTTATATGCATCTCACTTACATACCTCAGATTTTTCAATTGTTTTTTTCCTGAACTTTTCTCATGCATCAATTCGTCCATTGGTGACAACTGTATGAAAATATGTTCGGTAGTTTTTGAGATTATTGCGAACAGACAAACAGAAGCGGCGGAGTGTTCTACTTTAGTCTGTTAAAAACTTTTAAATAAATTCAATATTCCAATGACATTTTATGAAAGATAAATATACGTACGTACTAAGTAGATTTAGTAGAAATAAACAGGCGCGTAGGAGTTGACCGCACTATAATCAATGACATAAATACGAGACTCTCATGGGGAAGACAGAAAAATACAGTGAGTGAATACTTGCATATATAGAAAAAGATATATGTATGTAATTGCAGGATGGTGTGATGATGATGGTGGGTGGGCGTGTAGAAAAAAAAAACCAAAAAATATCTTTTGTAATTTCATTTCATTTTATTCTCGTTGACATGACATTTAGTCATTCACCTCATTCATGTCTTTAATTTTGCTGTCGCACCCCCAATATGTGGTGTGCCACTAAAACACCCCCCCCCCCATTTTAGGATAAGTGTCCACCTTGGGACTGCTTTCGCATTACCTCTTCTGATTTCATATGTCAGCTGTAGCACCTGCGTCCAGGTCCCGCTTCTTGCATCTTATAATCTTTTCAGTGTAGTGAGCTACTAGTGTCCAGTTGTGGTCAATTACCAGCATCTTGCCAACGATATTTGCTGAGTTGAGGGGTCCCACACTATTTTCTAGCTCCTCACGCTCTTGTTGCCATCTATCACATTCAAAGAACGTCTAATTCGTATCGTCTACTTCTGGGTCCCCATAAATGCAATTTGCATTTACCGCTTTCCCTATTCTGTGCAGTTATTTTCGGAAGTAGCCGTGTCTCGATAGCAGTTGTGTGACATAAAAATTAACGTCACCCCACTGTCTTCTTAGCCATGGATTCACATATAGGATAAGCTTAGCTGTCCATTTGCTTTTTGTTTCTGCAGCCCATCGCTGATGCCACAGCTGTATGGATTGCGCTCTGACCGTTTATCTTGTTGCTTTTGTCAGATTGTCTTTCTTCATCAGCATCCATATTTTCTGCCTCTCCTTTGCAAGGAAGTCTATTGGTATTGTACCACTAATTATCAATACTGCTGCTTCTGACACCGTGCGATAGGATGAGGTTACCCGAAGAGCTGCCATCCTCTGTATTTTACCCAATACTTTTCTTTGGCTTTCCACCTTCAATGCATTACCCCACACTTCGCTTCCATAGAGCATTATCGAGAAGGAGAAGCTTTCGCCTACTAGCAAGTGGTCCTCCGCAGTTTGCCATCAATCTCGATAGAAATCTCTTGTCACTCTTGATGATTTTTCTGCTGCAGGTTGAATTTGTGCTCAATATGTCAGTTTAGTGTCGATTCTTACCCCCAGGTAATTTAGTGTCTTTGAGGTCTTCAGTGTTTGCGAGAATACACAAATTTCCATTTCGAGGGGTATGTGTTTTCTCGTAAGAAGAACAAGCTCTGTTTTATCGGCTGCTAAACGTAGACCATGTGAATCTAGCCATGTTTGCGTCCTAATAATCACTTAGTTTAGCCTGCTTTATACTGCTTTGAGGTTTCATGCCATTATGACTGCTGCAATATCGTCTGCGTAGCCCACTAAGTAGCATTCGTCGGGCATTTCTATCCTTAGAATTGCATCGTAGCTTACGTTCCACAAATCTGGGCCAAGAATTGAGCCCTGAACTGCGCCTGCCGTTATCTGCTTCTTTCGCTGTCCTCTGCTTTTGTCGTAGATAAGTTCCCAATCTTTCAGGTAGCTACGTACCATTTTCATTATATAGTCAGGTGTTCTATGTCTATCAAGAGCATCTAGTCGTCTGTCGTCCCATTTTACGCTGTTAAAGGCGTTTTTGACATCGATTGTCGCCACTAGTACTATTGGTTTTGAAAAGTGGTTCATGTTTCGAAAATATTTCAAAACAAAAATATTTATATTTATCTTTTCTTTCCATTTTTTACAGGTGCCACATCTTCCGTTAGTAATTTAGATTTTAGCAATATTGCTATACCTAGCGGTGGTGCTCCTGCTGGCGGTGGTTTTGGCGGTAATGGTGCTCCATATAATTTTGGAGGTGGTGGTGGTGGTGTGGGCAATGTTACTGGTATCGGTGGTGGCAATGGTACAACAAATCTTACATCGACAAATAGCAATACAAATTCTTTGGCAAGTTTTCTTGATTTTCCCACAAGCGATGATTTTAATGTCAATCTAGATGATGATCCAGCCCAAGTACGAAATATGTTATTACGCAGCCCTGAGACTTTGTCATTATTACGTCAATATAATACAGAGTTAGCCGAAGCATTGGACTCGGGTGATTTGGAACGATTCGCAAGCGTCCTTCGTGAACAAGTTAATCAAAGGAAACAACGTAATGAACAAAGATTAAGAATGTTTGCAGATCCATTTGATGCTGAGACCCAGCGGCTCATTGCTGAGGAAATCAAACAAAAAAATATACAAGATAATATGGCAGCCGCAATTGAATTCAATCCCGAAATCTTTGGCATGGTTACAATGCTGTAAGTATAAATGCATACAAATCAAAATCAGTCCATTCGCAAAATATAGAAATTTTTGAAATTCTCAACTTTCTTCCTTAAATTCTTTTAGTTATATCAATTGCAAAGTAAATGGTATCCCTGTTAAGGCATTTGTAGATTCTGGTGCACAGACCACAATTATGAGTGCCCAATGTGCTGAACGCTGTCATGTTAATCGTTTGATTGATACCAGGTAAGTAATACTTACTATTGAATTTAATCCTTTATCAATTATCATTTTAAATGTCAAATCTTTTCTAATCTTTTCCATATTTAGATGGAATGGTATTGCAAAAGGTGTTGGAACACAACGCATCATTGGTCGGATTCATATGGTACAATTGCAAATTGAGAATGATCATTTAACATCTAGTTTTTCGGTGCTGGAACAACAACCCATGGATATGTTGCTTGGTTTAGATATGCTTAAAAGACATCAGGTATGTAAGATTAGTTTGGCATGCAGGCAGGCAAATTTACTTAATCAAGACTAACTTACTTTATTACTTACTAACTACGAGGGGGACAAAAAAAAAAAAAATTGAATTTCGTCATAACTTCTTTATTTCTTAATATTTTAACACCAAATTTTGATCACCTTCAAAGTATTCTCCATTGACCACAACGCATTTCTCCAGACGATTCTTCCATTGTTCAAAACAGTTTTTAAATTCACTCATCGGGATGTCCTCTAAGCCTTCCAGCGATTTTTGTTTCATCTCCTCGATAGTGGCAAAACGCTTTCCTTTCATATTCCTTTTGAGTCTGGGGAACAAAAAGCAGTCACAGGGGGCTAGATCCGGTGAGTATGGGGGGTGGACAATCGGTGTCATGGCGTTTTTGCTCAAAAATTGCTTCACGGAAAGGGCGGTGTGGGCCGGCACGTTGTCATGATGGAAGAACCAGTCGCTGCAACCCTTCTCATGTGCCAATCTTCGGATAAAATTCTCTGAATTGAACTCCATGACATTCCCGATATCTCACAGAGTTGATCAATGGTTCGGCGATGGTCTTTACGAACGAGGGCATTGATTTTGTCGACGTTTTTATCAGTTCTTGACGTTGAGGGGCGTCCTGAACGAAGTTGGTCTTCAATAGACATTTCTCCATTTTTAAAACGTGAAAACCAATCGTAAACTCTGGTTTTACTTAGGGCAGCATCCCAATAAGCAGACTTAAGCATTACAATAGTTTCCGCGGCCGATTTTCCCACAAAATTTCACAGCCGCGAAATGTAAAAAGTTGTTTTACTAAAAAAAAATCTCACAGGCGAACCGATGCACTCACAGCGACACAACTTTGCACACTGACATGTGGCCCCTCTCCCTCCCCACCACAGCGTAATTAATTTTTTGGAACCCCCCTCGTAATACTCACATCAAAACACTCCCAATTATCACTAGACAAATCCCTTAACATCATAAAGTGTTTGTCCAATCACAAATTCAACTGCCACACCTATACATTAATACAAATAATCAAAAGCATCATCCTATCAAAAATTGATTTTGGACTACCAATTTATGGTATAGCTCCAAAAAGAACATTAAAACCTATACAAATTACTATTAATAATGCTCTTCGAATTGCATTAGGGGCATTTCGTTCTACACCAATAAACAATTTATACGCAGAAGCAAACATTCCAATACTCGATACTAGAATTCAATACCTCCAGGCTAAACTATTCAACACAATAACCCATTCAAACTATTCCCCTCTCAGAATAATAATAAATAGCATAGTGAAAAATAATAGAAATAAATACAGAATGTCCGCTTTGCAAAAACAGGCACTAGAACAGATCCCCCATGGTCACTCCAATCAGAAACAATAGACACACACTTTCGAGCACTAAAAACATCGAACATCAATCAAAACACAAGATACATCAGAGAATTTCTAGCCATCAAGCATATACAGACGGCTCTTTGAACAATGAGATAGTTGGATATACGGTAACTACAGAGAATAAGATTATTAAATTAGCCATATTACCAAGTTAGGTTAGGTTAACGTGGCAGCCCTCTGACGAGAGTCTCTTTTAGGCACAAAAACATAATGGCCCATTGTGGTACCAGCAAAGTGTTGACACGACATCCCTTAGTCCGGTGCGGAGAACCACTTGGATTCTGAAATGAACCTAGCTATGTCCTTAATTGGTAGGAGTAATAGTTCGGTTAAGCTGGAGAGGAACATTGAGCCTAAGTGGTTCTGTCTTCTTCTGGCGAGGGATGGACACTGGCACATCAGGTGAAGCACAGTCTCCTCCTCTTCTTCTGAGCCGCAGCTACCTCTTCTTCTTGCCGAACACAATCAGTATTTTGCTTTACCCATCGCGTAGAGTATAGGTATTTGAAAAAGTCACCCGAACATGTGACCTATCGTTGATATATTTACCCAGAAACTTATTTCTAGTTTTTGCCAGTGCTGGGCATTGACATAGAAAGTAATTGAATGATTCCCTTTCTTCCAAATCACCACAACTTCTACAAAGGCTTCTGAAGGGAATACCCAGTATCTCTGTGTGAGTCCCAACACACCAATGACCAGTAAAAACCGCTGTTAGCCTTACGGTATATTTGCGTCTTCTATTGATTAGTCTAAAAGCGCAAAGCTAAGAACTCCATTTGCATCTGCAGGGAAAAACCTTAGAATCCATTGGCTGCATGGCTTCTTTCGTAGTTGTAGGGCTAATCAAATTTCTTTTATCATTTGTTATTACACACTTGGAATGAAGAAGGGCGCACAATTTGGTATAGCCATCACAGCTGAGCCTGACCCCCCTGGAAATTCACGGATCAAATGCTGGAAATACTCTCTCATTGTGGTTCAAAAACAAATATGTGCCCTTTTGATATTAATGATTTTCACACAATGCAACTGTACCAGGACAATAACGATGTAGCTTCTTAATACCATCAGTTTTTGGATGCATTTATGGGTTATGCTTTAGTTGCTAAATCTTTACGTGGTGCCTTGAAGCAGCCATCGATCGATTTACTACACAACAGTCTGCATTATTTTTCTTTATTTCAATATCATTCAAATCTTTTGGTACTTCACTTTTCTCTAATCACTTTCGAATGATATCACAACATTGCTGGATCGATGAGACGAGTTGATTTAGCCATGTCCGTCTGTCCGTCGGTCCATCTGTTCGCACTCCTAGTCATTCAGTTTTTGAGCTAGAGAACTAAAATTTTGTACATCGGTTTCTTTTTACCAAATGCCGGTCAAGTTCGTGAATCAGCCGAATCGGACCACTAAGGGGGCTACCTCCCATACAAACCCCTTTTTAAATTAAAGTTCTTATTAGAAAAAGTTTTTTGTTTTTTGACGTATCGAACTGAAATTTGGACACTATTAGTTTCTGGTCCATATCCACCAACCATATAAATTGCACGATCCTAGGGTTACCAAGAGGGGTACCTTCCATACAAACCCCCTTTCAAATTAAAGTTCTTATTAAAGAAACTTTTTTGTTTTTTGTCTTATTGAGCTGAATTTGTACACTATAGGTCTCTGACCCATATCCACAAACCATGAAAATTTCAAGACCCTCGGACTACTTGGAAGGGTACCCCCCATACAAACCGGGATCCAAATGAAAGTTCTTATTAGAAAAACTTTTTTGTTTTTTGTACTATCGACTTAAAATTGGACACTATAAGTATCTAACCCATAGGCACCAACCTTATAAATTTCAAGACCCTCGGACCACTCGCTGGGGCGTGAAGAGTATTACAACTTCGGCATAGCCAAAGTTAGTCTTTATTTATTTTTTTTTAAATTGTTTTTACTTTTGGCAATTTTTTCATCTTCATAAGTACAGTCGAACAGTTCATATGACAAATTCTCATGGAACCATTTCATCATTATACTAAAATGATAAATTTTGTTACCGAACTTTTCCTTGAATCTGTAATTTTGGTCTGAGTTAATTTCTTACATTTTTCTTTTTCTACAATCTCATTGATTTTTTCTAATACATATGTATGTTCATATATTAAGGGGGGGTCTTCAAGTACTACATACATACATATATTCGTCGGGTTGGGACGTCACTCTTCATTTCCATTTTCCAAAATTTAAAAACGAATTACTTCCAATGGTTAATGTTAATCATCTCAAAGTAGCGAGGAACTCCTTTGCATCCTTTAATTATTCTTCATTTTCATTTTTTGGGAATCCCCTAATTATGTTTTATTCGTTTAAGAAACATCAAATCGCATGAAATTTTAATTTGAATTGATGATTGAAATTACTCATTTTCTGATCTTTGCTAATAACTTTTAATATTTTTCTTTTTCGTTTTTTAGTGTAACATTGATTTACAACGCGGTGTTTTGCGTATCGGTACTACCGGAACTGAAACTCCATTTCTACATGAAAATGAGCTGCCATCATGTGCACGCCTCACTGGAAATTCAGATGAAGAGATGCGTGTTCTTGGCCATTCTGCTGAAGATGCTGAAGCAAATCAAATTAAAAAAGCAATTGAGGAAAGTAAACGGGAAGCAGCTGGTGGTGGTGGTAATGGTAATGGAAATGTGTTAAATGCTGCTACTAATTCTAGTGGTAGTGGTCCATCAACATCAAAGCGTGCTGCTTCTTTATCACCTGATTCATTGGCTGCTAATTTTAATTCATCAAGAGCAACAGAAACATCATCAACATCAACATCAACATCAGCAGCAGGAGCAGCAGCAATGAATACTGGAAAATTGGCTGAGACAAAATTTAATGAATCCGATATACAAGAACTTGTACGTTTGGGTTATAAACGGGACGATGTCATAACTGAATTGCGTCGTGCTAATGGCAACAAAACTCAGGCAACGGCGGCACTTATAGCAAAATCTCTTACATTTTGAGTGTTATGGAGGCAAAGGACGCGTCAGCGTCGTAGATGTAGTAATAGTGAAAAAAAAATGAATAATAGGAAAAGATAACTACTCAATACATCTTCATTATTATTATCATCATCATTATTATTATTATTATTATTATTATGGTGGCAATGGTTGTTAACAAATAGAAGCAGAAATAGAAGCAAAAATACTATATGGTTTATGATGATGATGATGATGATGATGATGTGTATGAGGATATTTAAAAGAACTAAGCAACAAACAAATAATAGAATGAATGAACGAAAATTGTGGTGGAGGTGGAGGTTGTGGTGGTGGTGGCGATGGCAATGGCAATGGGTATGGAATGAATGGTATTTCGATTATGATTATGATGATGAAAATGAAAATAGAAAATCTAAAAGACAACAAAAACAAGAACTGCAGCAGCAACAACAACATGAAACAAAAGAATCCTGGTGGTGTTTATGGTCGTGGTGGAGGATGTGGTTATGGTTTTGGTTTTGGTATGATGAAGGGAAAAATAATAAAAATGATTTGTCTATTAAAACTACCAAATACAACGAGCAAAATTTAATATTATTTGTATCAGCAACTTTTCATTCAAAACATCAATAAAAATATAATAATAATAATAAAAAAAAATATATATAAATCAATAAATAATAAAAATATAAAAAAAAAAATTAAAATATAAATCAATAAATCAATAAATAACAAAAACACAAGACAACATAAATAAATAACAAGATAAACAAACAAATAAATAACAAAATAAACAAACAAATAAATAACAAGACAAACAAATAAACAAATAATTATAATAATAATAATAATGAATTTTTTATATAAATAAATATGAAAATTTAGAGTGTGAAATTGATTTTCTTCAAAGACAACGACTACGACGATGATGATGATGATGATGAAGAAGAAATAAAACACCACCTATAAAACTACCTCAGGCGCATTTTACACACATAACTTACATACATGTAAACATATATATATATATATATATATTTATATATATATACTTAGATTGACAGACAGACAGACACAACACACAACATATATGTATATATAAAAAGAATGAAATAACAACTTTGATTACATCAAAACTTATATTCACTTCACAAGCGTAAAATATTTTATTATATTAAATCACATACATATTATGTACATCATATACAAAGTGTCTTGGACTCAATAGTCAGTCATAGTTTAATAGTCCTGATTCTACTTCTTCATTCTACTCCTACTCTATCTGCATCTGTATGGGAAATTATATAGTTTTGATATACTAAGTACATATGTACATACATATATTTGTATATATTTGCTCAATTCAATTTCATTTCATTTCCAATGAACTTAAACAACCAACCAACTAATTAGTAAAGTCAACAAGATACTTAATTTGGATTAACTCAATCTAAATTCAAATTCAATGAACTTAAACAGCAAACTTAATTTAGATTTGACTACTTTAACTTATAGTTAGATATTTGTACCATAATTGTACATACTACTATATTGATCATTTATCCATTTATTTGCAAATATACACTACACAAAAATATACGAATATATATCTGATAAATTTTGATAGAATGGCAAAGGCTTAGAATTTAATTTAATTTGTTTTCTCAATTCAATAAATCAACAATAAACTTACATAGCTTAGGTTTAACTGTACATTTGAGTTATACATATTATAATGATTGCCTTATATATGGTGTTTGTTGGTGTTGGTAATGATGATGGGTGGTGTTGGCTACTAATACAACTCTCAATAAGTAGTACGAGTATATCAAATATATTTATGATGTTTTTATGATAATTAAATGGAACATCGAGAGATTAAAAATTCATTTTAAAATGCTATACATACAAAATAAAATATATAAATCAATAAGTACATTAAATTTGTAAAATCATTAGCAGCATTCATCCATCAATCAATCAATTTATCAATAAAAAAAAAATATCAAAAAAAAATAATATATATATATATATAATATTTAAAAATTAAGAAAATACCATAAAATATATCATTAAAAATAGAAATTCATACAAAGCAACAACGCCAACCAACGCCAACAACACAATCTCTATAAGTGTCATAGTAATACAATATTGTTCCGATTTTAAAATTGAATAATGAAATTTGGATAGTTTAGTAAAGTTCAGTTTCATTTTGTTCAGTTAAGTTTATTTGAAATTATTGGAAAAACCAAAAAGACTTTTGTTATGTTTACAAAGAATAATAAATAATAGCAGAGGAACCAAGCTAAGCAGCAGATAGAGATTTTTGAAATGTGCGAGTCAAAAAGGAAAGAGAGAGAGAGAGAGATACACACGCACAAAGGGAAAAAAGAAAGAAAGAAAGAGAGAGAGAGAGAGAACAATGCAAATTTAAAAGCGGGAACTAATATAAATTTAATTTAATAACTAGCTTAAGATCATGAATGACTACACTTGAAATGATATTTCATTGATTAGATTATATGAAGACTCGTAATATGTCTTCTCGATGCCATGTAAAATGTTCTGCTCTCTAATAGGAAACATATATATATATATATATATATATATATGATTAGTGGTTGTGGTTGTTTGGATTATGAAATTGAAATTTCAATTTGAATCAAAAGATTTCTAGATATCTACTTATATAGAGTGACAACAACAGACCCCATTCAATTACCCTTGCAATGCTATTTCACACACACACACACACACACACACACACCAAAATACATACATACATATACAAATTCTTAGAGGGGTCTATGAGGGGCCTTACAAATATTTAGCAGACTTAATTCAGACTAAATTGAACACCACTTCACTTCTTCAATGCTGTGTGAAGTGAAGTGAAATATTGGAATGTATAAAAAATATGATTGATTTTTTTAAACATAATTTTTTTTTTATTGATTTATCAGAAAGTATTCTAAATGAAATATAGTATACTTATTTGTTTTTATAGTCAAGTATACAAAGTGAATCGAAATTATTTTTATTAAATTTTCAACTATTTTTATATTATACAATATTTTTTTTATTTTATACAATAATATTTTTATTTTTTTTGAATAGTAGCTCAATATAAAAGAAATTAACAAAGGACTTAAAAAAAAAAAGAAAAAATCTTTAAATCGCACAATAATTGAAAAATAAATCGAAAAAAAACAAGTGAATTTTAATAAAAACAACAAACAAACAAACATATATACATATATATCATCATCAATTTAAAAAAAAAAAAAAAAAAAAAAAATTATTAGTATATTTAATATTTATAAAACTTTGGTTTCTTCCAAAGATTTAATACTCTTCAGACAAAAGTAGTAAATCAGGATTAATTTTTTTTTATTTGTATAGTAGTACATACTACATACATACATACATACATACATACATACATATATACATATATCAATACTATAGTGTTCTTTCTCATTGTTCCAATATAAGAATACAAAAAAGTCTTCCTTACATTAATCCTAAAAGCTTTAAAAAAAAAAAAAAAAAATAAAAATTTTTTTAAAAGACTAAAACTGTTTGAATATAAAAAAAAAAAAAAAAAAAACAAAAAATCATGCTTCATAATTTGCTGTGATCTCCTATCTTTATACTTATCTTACCCACACTCACACAATTCAATGTGATAAAACCAATCAACCAATAATTGATATCAATTTATATAAAATAGTTTAGATGATTTATTTTCTAGTAATATTTTTTATTAAATTTTTATACCCTTCTAAGTACTATGTAGCAGATTACTTACTCCTCGTAGAGTCAGTCAGTCATCGAACAAGTCTAGCTAATATCAAATCAATACAATTTATACAATATTAAATTTTTTTAGTTAATAATTTTTATTAAAACTTTTATTTAATGATTTTAATTTTTGAATTTAAAACACTGATTGATAATCTTAAACATATGGTAGACACACACACACACACACACACACACACTCACAGAGTCATAGTCTAATCAAATAACACACACATTACATGCACTCAACATCTTATACAAGCAATTCATCCATTCATACTATGTAATAATGATAGATCGTTGGTCCTCTTTCTGAGATATGTATGTATTTCTGATTTCTCTTCTAGTCTGATGGGTATACAAAGAAAAAAAAAAAAAAAAAAAAATAGAAACAAACTATAAACTAATCTCATTTTGAGATTTTAAATACTGAAAAGAACAAACCAATACTACATGCATAAATATATAGATTACATTATTCAAGTTTGAAGAAATATAATATTATAGTTGATATAAAAGAAAAACAAAAATAATAATAATTTCAAGGATCAATTATTGTCATTATTAAATTATTAATAATATTGTTTAAGTATTTACCTACATTTTCATAAATACATATATGTATACTTATGTAATACAATAATATTGTAGTTGGGAGTTCGGGAAAAGAATTGAAATTTTTATTTTTTGTCGATTTCGAGAATGGAAATTATGATAAAAAAAAAAAAATAACAATATTAACATATAAATAAAAATAAATTGTTTAAAATCTTCTTAGATGTGAATGAGGATTATTAGATTATTAATTATAATTAGAATTACATATTAAAATTTTATTATGGAATATGAAAAGTTAAACCAATTAAATGATTTTAATTTTCAGAAAAAAAAAAATATATAAAATAAAAGAAATTAATAAACGAATTTTGTGTAAAATTGTGTTCAGTGTTTTTATTTTATTTCATATTATTTTACTCTTCACGCAGTGAATAATGTAAAATTATTTTATTTTATTTAGTTTGTCATGAAGTTTGGAACATAGAGAAGGAGACATCGGTGACCCCTATAAAGTATATAGTACATATTCTTGGTCAGCGCGACGAGACGAGTTGATTTAGCCATGTCCGTCTGTCCGTCCGTCCGTATGTATGCAAACTAGTCCCTCAGCTAGAGAGTTGATTCTCACGGAGCTGTCTGTTTCACACGTACGCAGCTGACATTTGTCGGCATCAGAATCAAATCGGAGCACTAAGAAGGGAGTGCCTGCCATATAAATTTGGATCCAAATTCATGTGCTTATTAGAAAAACTTTCTTGTTTTTCGTATTATCGACTTGAAATATGGACACTATGAGTGCCTGACCCATATCCACAAACCATATAAATTTCAAGATCCTTGCACCTCTTGGGAGGGGTACCCCCCATACAAACCTGGATCCAAATTGAAGTTCTTATTAAAAAAACTTTTTGGCTTTTTGTACTATCGACTTAATATTTTGTCACTATAAGTGTCTGACCCATATCCATCAACCAATGAAAATTTCAAGACCATCGGACCACTAGGGGGATACCCCCCATACAAACCGTGATCCAAATTGAAATTCTTATTAAAAAAACTTTTTTTTGGTTTTTGGATTATCAACTTGAAATTTGGACACTAAAAGTGCCTGACCCATATCCACAAACCATATAAATTTCAAGACCCTTGCACCTCTGGGAAGGGGTACCCACCATACAAACCAGGATCCAAATTCACGTTCCTATTAGAAAAACTTTCTTGTTTTTAATACTATCGACTTGAAATATGGATAATATGAGTGCCTGACCCTTATCCACAAACCATATAAATTTCAAGACCCTCGGACGACTAGGAGGAGTACTTCCCATACAAATCCAGATTCAAATTCATCTTCTTAATAGGAAAACTTTTTTTATTTTTGCACTATGGAACAGAAATTTGAACACTGTTGGTATCTGATCCATATCCATCAACTATGTAAATTTCAAGACCCTCGGATTACTAGGAGTGGTATCTCCCATATCAAACATGAACTTAGAACAATAATCAGAAGATATAAAAGGTGCGTGAAGAGTATTACAACAAAGTTAATCTTCTTTTTACTGTTTTTTTTTTTTTTATATTTACTTATTAACCGCCAATCAGGGCTCTTGGTGCTCTATAATGCGCTTTGCTTTATCAAGTTTTTTTTACATTAAAATCGTGAAAAAAAAAACAATATTCAACAAAGGATAAAAGTGTCAAACATAATGATGACTGGACAGCCTCATGCGCTGTCTCCTCTATTGTAGTAGAAAGCAAAAGTGTAGCATTTTTAGGCTCCGGATGAAAGTGGCATCAGTTAGTGTTCTGACCAAGCGATACAGTTGTTTCATCAGTTACTGTGGAAGGCGATCTGGTTCTCAACTAGTGTCATGGTTATTTCATGAATACTGCTCTATCTTCAGTGCCGAAGCGCTTGCTGCACTTTCGCCCAAGCTATTCGGTATACGAATTTCATTCCAACGCGCTCTAGCATCCATTTTCCATCAAAAACTTCAAAACACCGGTGGCCTATATTTATTCGCCTACATAACAGATATACTGAACTCATGCTCATTAACACTGTAAGTTTATTCCTGCGAGCCACCACAGCCTCCGATGACCACATTCTAGATGTCTGTCGAAGCCTGGGGATTGCTAGGGCTAAGTTTATGTACTTTTTAAAAATATTTAAGCCATCAGAAAGGAACGAATGCTGTTTGCCTTCTTCATTGTGATTTATTCCACCTATTCTAATCATCATAGGTATATTCATCTTATTATAGAGTCGTAAGCAGCCCTGGTAGCTAAGCATTTCTCATTTTCATTTTCAATTTTAGTTAAATAAATAAAATAATTTTTTTTAAAGTACAGTTAATCATAAAATTTAAAATATGAATAATATTTTCCTCTTGAATGTTGTTGAAGGAGATCTGGTGGTCCAGGATGTGGTCGATAGAGAAAAGATTTTCGCCATAGGAATAGCATAATGAAGGAATTCCATTTAGAAGGTGTTCATGCGTGAATTTAGTGTGTCCTATAAGGTGGCGAACAAACATCGACCTAGATAGGTTTATGCATTTAGTTGGGCAGAAGTTAGCTGAACCATTCGGATTAAACCTGGAAATATGTCCAGTTTTCAGTATGCTTTTGCACTATTATCATAGTGAGGTGTTTATGTAGATTTTTTTCACTCGGATAATTGAATAAGAATGCTGGCGCTTTGGTAATTTGACATTCGCTGCTTTATCCGCATGCTGGTTCCCTTTAATGTCTAGATGACTGGGATCCCAGAACATCATCATCATCATTATCAGCAGCAGCTCAACAACCCGGTGCGGGTCTTCGCTTGCTGTAATTTCTGGCTCCAGTTAATTTTATCCCTCGCTTGAGTTCTCCAGCATCGAAGTCCCAGAGTTTCAGCGTCCTGGTCCACATCATCTATCCATCTAAGTTTAGGTCTCCCTCTGCTTCTGTTATTTCGGCAACTGAGCAGTCAGAATTTGTTTAGGTGGATAGCTGCGGCCGGCCCACCGTAGTCTGTTCAATTTAATTGTTGTTACAATGTCGGGGTGTGCATGCGAAGTTTGTAGTTCGTGGTTAAACCATTTCCTCTATACACCATCATCGCAAACAGCTCCGAAAATTCTGCCCAGTACCTTTCGTTCGAAGTTATTTAATTTTCTTTCTTCAGTTTTACTCAATGTCCAAGTTTCACTGGCGTATGTTAGCACCGGTGCAATCAGATTACGGTAGATTAAGATTTTGACTGATCTATTGACGAGTGTGCGACGCTTTAGGTGTTTGCTTAGGGCGTAGTAACATTTGTTAACGGCTAAAATCCTTTGGCTTACTTCTGCTTATATGTTATTCACATTGTTTATATTTACTTCTAAGTATTTAAACTCGTCAACCACTTCAAAGTTATGCACACTTAACACTTAAGTTTTGTCCGATATTGTGCTGCACTGATTTCGCTGTTGTAGTTACCAATGCTTACTTTGGTATTTCCCTCGTTTATTGTAAGACCCATAGTCTTTGCTGCTCTTTCTATCTGCAAAAATGCAACGACTGAGTCGACTTAAAGAATATTGTACCCAGAACAGAGAGGGTTTTTTTTGGGTGTTGGATCCGGATGTCTGTAATTACATTGTTGTCACAGTTTAGATTTTTTACTACTTCTATGGTGGATAAATTATCGGTTTAGATTGTAAATAAACCACTATTTACATGGGCTTCCTCGGGGATTGTGATGCTGTTGTTGTCGTCAACTATTGCGAATCCAGTAAATCCATTATGTTTGATTTGTTTCAGTGGTGGTATTAAGTTTTGCAGTTTCCAGAACGAAACACACCGGAGGATGGTTGACATTACTTTGTACTTTCTTCTTTTTGAATTTTGTCGCATCTATGAGGAGGATTAGATTTGAAGTGAATTCAGGAGTTTGATAGATCCTTTGATTAATGGACAATAGTCCAGGAATGCACTTTATTGGTGGAGTTTCAAATGTGTTTATACTTGTACTTTTTCAATATTGTAACCAGAACATCAGTCAAAAATTGGCAAGGTGTTAATATGGATTCTTGAGTATTTGGTACTAAGAAATCTTATTATTATAAGAAGTCTAGAATCTAAGCTTAAACTAAGTTGTATACAATATTCCTAGTATTTTAAGTTAATTTATATTTATAATAGTAAATAGTATTTTAATACACAAAATTTAAAGCAGAGCAATGATCTTTCTTCTTAATCCTTTAATTCCTAGCGGAACATAGGGCCTCAACAAAGTTTCTCCATTTAGTTCAGTCACGTGACAGCGCCTAAAATTCTCTCGGGTTTTTTCCGTTTCCCGTATGTCCTGCTCTAATGATCGCCTCCATGACATTCTGCGTCGACCACGTCTTCGGTTGCCTTGAGGATTCCAGTCTAGTGCGTGCCGGGCGATATCTGCGGGTGGTTTACGTAAAGTGTGTCCAATCCATCTCCATTTTCATCGTTTGATTTCAATCGCTACTGGATCTTGGTTGCATTTTCTATGTAGTTCTTCATTCGATATAATGTTAGGCCACCAAATGCGCAAGATCTTGCGCAAGCATCCGTTAACGAAAACTTGTATTTTATTCATAAATGCTACGGTGGTGAGCCAAGTTTCTGCATCCATATAATAGCACAGCTATTACGTTGCAGTTGAAAATCTTCAGCTTCGTTACGGCTGATAGAATCGGAGACTTCCAAATGTTGTGCAGTTGCGCGAAGGCACCTTTGGCTTTATTTATTCTGCTTTGTATATCTACTGCCGCTCCGCCATTTGGTGTGATCACGCTACCCAAGTAACAAAATTCGTCTACCTTCTCGATGACTTCAGTACCAACTTTGAACGGATCAATGTTGTCCGCACGGGTTGATATCGACATGCTCTTAGCAATGATGCTTTCTACCAATATGCAGCAAAGAATTTGCATTTGTCTATGGAGAGCTTGGCACCCGATACTTTTTATCAATTTTGAATGTCCTCTTTGTCCTTTGAGAAGGTACTATTATGTTTTTGATATTAGTATAGACTATAGCATCGTCTGTGCGTAGGTTTTAGTGCCTCACTATAATTCTATTTAGCTTCTGAAAAATCTATGATAAAAAGCACCACTGATTAGAGGTGAAACTTCTAGGATGCCATTATGCAGTTTATATAATTCCGAGTATATATTTATTTCCCAAAGTTCCTAGGTGGAACACAGGGCCTCAACAAGCATCTTATAATTCGCCTTGTTTAACGTTAAAGTTTTGATTTGTCTCCAGGAACGTCTTGATTTTTGTACTTCTGCTGCAACTTGTCGTCTCTACGTATTGGCTGCTCTCCCTTGAGGATTCCAGTCCAATACTGTCCTTGTGATGTCATCTTGTGGCTTACGCAATGTATGCCCGATTTCTATGCCGACAGGTGTTTGTTTAGTTGCAGTTCAAAGATCAACGTAATAATTCCGAATAGGTGTTGTTAACTCGTAGTATTAAAATTCAATATTTTCATTATCATCATCATCATCATTTAGTTCACTTTTCCTTTATTCAAGAGAGTAGTAGTCATTTTACAACAAAAACCAAAGAAAATTAAAGCATAATTTTAAATAAAAATCCATTCGTAGTTTAATAGAAAACAATATAAACAAGAAATCTGACTTACTTACATACATACATACACTTGAATTATGTAATTAGGTATTTATTGTCTGTCCATGATCTTCTGTTGTAAATTTGTAAATGTAAATCATTTGGTAAGTTAGTAATCTACTAAAGGTTTATTATTGTCATAAGCGCCGCTACTACTCGAAAAAGTACATAACTCCACACATCACAATCACATCATATAACTAGAAAATGATAGTATTAGTAGTAGTACAATGTACTTTCAATATAAAAAGTTTTACATTTGAAATACATGGTTTTGTTTTTCGTTTTCGTTTTTTTTTTTTTTTTAAACAACGATTCTATTGTAGTTGATTACATGATAGAAGTGTTCGATGTAGAGAAAGGGCTCCCATATCACCACCATCTACTACATATACAAATCATCAATCTGACAACAATTAAAATCGAGAAATTTCTACCAGTTTTAGTTGAATTAAAGCAATCATTTAAATTATAATAAAAAAAAAAAAATAATAAAAAAATCAAAAAGTATTCTATATCCATAATAAAAAAAAAAAAAAAAATGTATATTTGTATATACTTATTATATAAATTATGGTCACTTCATTTTTAAGCAATTACTCACTCTGCCTTTAGAAATGTAAAACTTTTCATATATAAAATACAATATTTTCCAATCATTTCTCGATCAATTGTGTGGTGGTTACTATTTTCTTCATAAAATACGATTAATTCGAAGAATTCTAAATAAAACATGTCAAATAAATCAAACTATGTCAGTTGACCATTGATTATTATTTACATTATTTATAGGAAGCTGAAGTTGTTGTGGGAATAATATTAAATATATGTATGTATGTTTATATAAAATATAACTTCTGTTTTGTTTTGTTTTGTGTATAGTAATTGGAGATGAATCTACTTTCTTTCTTGACTGTATGAGATGAAAAAAAATCTATTGAAAATTTCACAAAATTTTGTTTGGAAAATATTAATGGCATCATCTCATCATCAGCATTAAGAAATTTATAATAATAATAATAATAAAAACAATTCAATAGCTGTATATATATAGTATATCGATTTGATTGGTTGTTTGAATATATAAATATATATATTTATGTATATGTGTATATTAACAATTTATGTTTCGTTTGTTTGTTTGTTTCTTTGTATGTAAATATACATAACTCATAAATGTTTCATTATTAAAAAATTAATATACTACATAAAGTATATATGTACATATACTTGATCTCTTTCTTTTGCTTTGGAACGACAATAGGATGTATGTGAAGAACGATGAGAAGAGAATTGCATAGTATAGAATAGAAGAGGATGAAAAGGGTTTACATTATTCATCATCTTCATCGTCATCCTCATCGTCATCAATGTTGTTGACGCGTGGTACCTTATGATTGAATTCTTTTTCAGGATCAAATTGCATACCCTCTTGATCGCCACCATCATCTTCATCATCATCACCACCAACTTCGGCATTCTCGGCCTCAGCACGTTCCAGACGGCGCGCCAAATCGGCTTCATCGATGGCTGTAACCAATTTGGGTGCCATAATTACTTTAAATTCACCTTCGTATTCTTCGATTTTTGCTCGTATACTCTCAATGGCCACCTCCAGGGCTTTAAGGCCTTCGGCTTTCTTTGTTGTTGCCGTTGTCATTACATACCTTTAAATAAATAATGACAAATAATCAATACCATTATACAGTAAATTAATAAATCAATGGAAATGTAAATGGAGATATGAAAAAAACAAAAAAAAAAACCGACTTACAGTGGTGGTGCAATGAGATTAATTCGTATCGGTAGCTCTTCGCTGCTCAATTCAAGTCCTTTGTTTAATGACGCTTTGACAGCATCAATACCTTCATAACCATAGCATGAACACTCAATATCGGCACGAATCTTGACTGTCGGTGAGACAAGTTTCCTCTTTATATTACTCAAAAGCACTTCTTTTGTTTGCTCATCCAGATCACATTCATCAAATACAGATGGATCCGTCACCGACTGCTTAAAGATGTCATAAGCAACAGTTTTACTATTGTATTTACGTTCAAAATGCCATGCCGTTTTCTGGTACAAAACTTCAAGTTTCTCACTTGAATCATAACCAAGAATGTCAGCGACATGACGCAGCAATGAATTAATCGCTTTTGCCTTAGCAAAACGTTCAGTGCATTTCTCAACATCTTCCGGTGAGACACGCCTTTTGGGAACAAAATCTATGTAGCCTTTCTCTTTCGTCAACACGTATAACAACAACCGGTTCCGTCTTACCCACACGTATCAATTTGAACGTATTGACGACGCGACAATTCCGAAAGCAATATCGAGGGTATGATATTGCTTTCGGAATTGTCGCGTCGTCGAATACGTTCAATCAACAAATTGATACGTGTGGGTAAGACGGAACCGGTTGTTGTTATACGTGTTGACAAAGAGAAAGGCTACATAGATTTGTCCAAAAGGCGTGTCTCACCGGAAGATGTTGAGAAATGCACTGAACGTTTTGCTAAGGCAAAAGCGATTAATTCATTGCTGCGTCATGTCGCTGACATTCTTGGTTATGATTCAAGTGAGAAACTTGAAGTTTTGTACCAGAAAACGGCATGGCATTTTGAACGTAAATACAATAGTAAAACTGTTGCTTATGACATCTTTAAGCAGTCGGTGACGGATCCATCTGTATTTGATGAATGTGATCTGGATGAGCAAACAAAAGAAGTGCTTTTGAGTAATATAAAGAGGAAACTTGTCTCACCGACAGTCAAGATTCGTGCCGATATTGAGTGTTCATGCTATGGTTATGAAGGTATTGATGCTGTCAAAGCGTCATTAAACAAAGGACTTGAATTGAGCAGCGAAGAGCTACCGATACGAATTAATCTCATTGCACCACCACTGTAAGTCGGTTTTTTTTTTTGTTTTTTTCATATCTCCATTTACATTTCCATTGATTTATTAATTTACTGTATAATGGTATTGATTATTTGTCATTATTTATTTAAAGGTATGTAATGACAACGGCAACAACAAAGAAAGCCGAAGGCCTTAAAGCCCTGGAGGTGGCCATTGAGAGTATACGAGCAAAAATCGAAGAATACGAAGGTGAATTTAAAGTAATTATGGCACCCAAATTGGTTACAGCCATCGATGAAGCCGATTTGGCGCGCCGTCTGGAACGTGCTGAGGCCGAGAATGCCGAAGTTGGTGGTGATGATGATGAAGATGATGGTGGCGATCAAGAGGGTATGCAATTTGATCCTGAAAAAGAATTCAATCATAAGGTACCACGCGTCAACAACATTGATGACGATGAGGATGACGATGAAGATGATGAATAATGTAAACCCTTTTCATCCTCTTCTATTCTATACTATGCAATTCTCTTCTCATCGTTCTTCACATACATCCTATTGTCGTTCCAAAGCAAAAGAAAGAGATCAAGTATATGTACATATATACTTTATGTAGTATATTAATTTTTTAATAATGAAACATTTATGAGTTATGTATATTTACATACAAAGAAACAAACAAACAAACGAAACATAAATTGTTAATATACACATATACATAAATATATATATTTATATATTCAAACAACCAATCAAATCGATATACTATATATATACAGCTATTGAATTGTTTTTATTATTATTATTATTATAAATTTCTTAATGCTGATGATGAGATGATGCCATTAATATTTTCCAAACAAAATTTTGTGAAATTTTCAATAGATTTTTTTTCATCTCATACAGTCAAGAAAGAAAGTAGATTCATCTCCAATTACTATACACAAAACAAAACAAAACAGAAGTTATATTTTATATAAACATACATACATATATTTAATATTATTCCCACAACAACTTCAGCTTCCTATAAATAATGTAAATAATAATCAATGGTCAACTGACATAGTTTGATTTATTTGACATGTTTTATTTAGAATTCTTCGAATTAATCGTATTTTATGAAGAAAATAGTAACCACCACACAATTGATCGAGAAATGATTGGAAAATATTGTATTTTATATATGAAAAGTTTTACATTTCTAAAGGCAGAGTGAGTAATTGCTTAAAAATGAAGTGACCATAATTTATATAATAAGTATATACAAATATACATTTTTTTTTTTTTTTTTTTATTATGGATATAGAATACTTTTGATTTTTTTATTATTTTTTTTTTTTTATTATAATTTAAATGATTGTTTTAATTGAACTAAAACTAGTAGAAATTTATAGATTTTAATTGTTGTCAGATTGATGATTTGTATATGTAGTAGATGGTGGTGATATGGATTCCTTCTCTCTCAACACTTCTATCATGTAATCAACTACAATAAATAATTTTATATTAAAAAAAAAAAAAAACGAAAACGAAAAACAAAACCATGTATTTCAAATGTAAAACTTTTTATATTGAAAGTACATTGTACTACTACTAATACTATCATTTTCTAGTTATATGATGTGATTGTGATGTGTGGAGTTATGTACTTTTTCAAGTAGTCGGCGCTTATGACAATAATAAACCTTTAGTAGATTCTTACTTACCAAATGATTTACATTTACAAATTTACAACAGAAGATCATGGACAGACAATAAATACCTAATTACATAATTCAAGTGTATGTATGTATGTAAGTAAGTCAGATTTCTTGTTTATATTGTTTTCTATTAAACTACGAATGGATTTTTATTTAAAATTATGCTTTAATTTTCTTTGGTTTTTGTTGTAAAATGACTACTACTCTCTTGAATAAAGGAAAAGTGAACTAAATGATGATGATGATGATAATGAAAATATTGAATTTTAATACTACGAGTTAACAACACCTATTCGGAATTATTACGTTGATCTTTGAACTGCAACTAAACAAACACCTGTCGGCATAGAAATCGGGCATACATTGCGTAAGCCACAAGATGACATCACAAGGACAGTATTGGACTGGAATCCTCAAGGGAGAGCAGCCAATACGTAGAGACGACAAGTTGCAGCAGAAGTACAAAAATCAAGACGTTCCTGGAGACAAATCAAAACTTTAACGTTAAACAAGGCGAATTATAAGATGCTTGTTGAGGCCCTGTGTTCCACCTAGGAACTTTGGGAAATAAATATATACTCGGAATTATATAAACTGCATAATGGCATCCTAGAAGTTTCACCTCTAATCAGTGGTGCTTTTTATCATAGATTTTTCAGAAGCTAAATAGAATTATAGTGAGGCACTAAAACCTACGCACAGACGATGCTATAGTCTATACTAATATCAAAAACATAATAGTACCTTCTCAAAGGACAAAGAGGACATTCAAAATTGATAAAAAGTATCGGGTGCCAAGCTCTCCATAGACAAATGCAAATTCTTTGCTGCATATTGGTAGAAAGCATCATTGCTAAGAGCATGTCGATATCAACCCGTGCGGACAACATTGATCCGTTCAAAGTTGGTACTGAAGTCATCGAGAAGGTAGACGAATTTTGTTACTTGGGTAGCGTGATCACACCAAATGGCGGAGCGGCAGTAGATATACAAAGCAGAATAAATAAAGCCAAAGGTGCCTTCGCGCAACTGCACAACATTTGGAAGTCTCCGATTCTATCAGCCGTAACGAAGCTGAAGATTTTCAACTGCAACGTAATAGCTGTGCTATTATATGGATGCGAAACTTGGCTCACCACCGTAGCATTTATGAATAAAATACAAGTTTTCGTTAACGGATGCTTGCGCAAGATCTTGCGCATTTGGTGGCCTAACATTATATCGAATGAAGAACTACATAGAAAATGCAACCAAGATCCAGTAGCGATTGAAATCAAACGATGAAAATGGAGATGGATTGGACACACTTTACGTAAACCACCCGCAGATATCGCCCGGCACGCACTAGACTGGAATCCTCAAGGCAACCGAAGACGTGGTCGACGCAGAATGTCATGGAGGCGATCATTAGAGCAGGACATACGGGAAACGGAAAAAACCCGAGAGAATTTTAGGCGCTGTCACGTGACTGAACTAAATGGAGAAACTTTGTTGAGGCCCTATGTTCCGCTAGGAATTAAAGGATTAAGAAGAAAGATCATTGCTCTGCTTTAAATTTTGTGTATTAAAATACTATTTACTATTATAAATATAAATTAACTTAAAATACTAGGAATATTGTATACAACTTAGTTTAAGCTTAGATTCTAGACTTCTTATAATAATAAGATTTCTTAGTACCAAATACTCAAGAATCCATATTAACACCTTGCCAATTTTTGACTGATGTTCTGGTTACAATATTGAAAAAGTACAAGTATAAACACATTTGAAACTCCACCAATAAAGTGCATTCCTGGACTATTGTCCATTAATCAAAGGATCTATCAAACTCCTGAATTCACTTCAAATCTAATCCTCCTCATAGATGCGACAAAATTCAAGAGAAAGTACAAAGTAATGTCAACCATCCTCCGGTGTGTTTCGTTCTGGAAACTGCAAAACTTAATACCACCACTGAAACAAATCAAACATAATGGATTTACTGGATTCGCAATAGTTGACGACAACAACAGCATCATCGCTTGAAGTCTACTCCCAGACTATTGCACAGTATTTACTTCGGAGACTCTGGCGGCTCAAAAGAACTGCACTAATGCCCATGTAAATTCTTCTTCTTCTTCTTTGTCCTTTAATTCCTAGCGGAACATAGGGGCTCTAAAATTTGTTCCGGTTTCAGTTACAACTGGTTCGCCTTCAGAAAAACATGAATTTGGCACCTCCAAATCCGATGTGCCTGCCGCCGAAGCAGGTGGATGTTCCCACGTTGTGGATTGTTCTTAGCTTCAGTACCAGTATCTACGCTACCGCCGTCATCGCTCTCAGATTCATTACACTTACTGTGCCCCTTCACCCCGACAAAGTGACAATCCCCGAGGAAGCCCATGTAAATAGTGGTTTATTTACAATCTAAACCGATAATTTATCCACCATAGAAGTAGTAAAAAATCTAAACTGTGACAACAATGTAATTACAGACATCCGGATCCAACACCCAAAAAAAACCCTCTCTGTTCTGGGTACAATATTCTTTAAGTCGACTCAGTCGTTGCATTTTTGCAGATAGAAAGAGCAGCAAAGACTATGGGTCTTACAATAAACGAGGGAAATACCAAAGTAAGCATTGGTAACTACAACAGCGAAATCAGTGCAGCACAATATCGGACAAAACTTAAGTGTTAAGTGTGCATAACTTTGAAGTGGTTGACGAGTTTAAATACTTAGAAGTAAATATAAACAATGTGAATAACATATAAGCAGAAGTAAGCCAAAGGATTTTAGCCGTTAACAAATGTTACTACGCCCTAAGCAAACACCTAAAGCGTCGCACACTCGTCAATAGATCAGTCAAAATCTTAATCTACCGTAATCTGATTGCACCGGTGCTAACATACGCCAGTGAAACTTGGACATTGAGTAAAACTGAAGAAAGAAAATTAAATAACTTCGAACGAAAGGTACTGGGCAGAATTTTCGGAGCTGTTTGCGATGATGGTGTATAGAGGAAATGGTTTAACCACGAACTACAAACTTTGTATGGACACCCCGACATTGTAACAACAATTAAATTGAACAGACTACGGTGGGCCGGCCGCAGCTATCCACCTAAACAAATTCTACTGCTCAGTTGCCGAAATAACAGAAGCAGAGGGAGACCTAAACTTAGATGGATAGATGATGTGGACCAGGACGCTGAAACTCTGGGACTTCGATGCTGGAGAACTCAAGCGAGGGATAAAATTAACTGGAGCCAGAAATTACAGCAAGCGAAGACCCGCACCGGGTTGTTGAGCTGCTGCTGATAATGATGATGATGATGTTCTGGGTTCCCAGTCATCTAGACATTAAAGGGAACGAGCATGCGGATAAAGCAGCGAATGTCAAATTACCAAAGCGCCAGCATTCTTATTCAATTATCCGAGTGAAAAAAATCTACATAAACACCTCACTATGATAATAGTGCAAAAGCATACTGAAAACTGGACATATTTCCAGGTTTAATCCGAATGGTTCAGCTAACTTCTGCCCAACTAAATGCATAAACCTATCTAGGTCGATGTTTGTTCGCCACCTTATAGGACACACTAAATTCACGCATGAACACCTTCTAAATGGAATTCCTTCATTATGCTATTCCTATGGCGAAAATCTTTTCTCTATCGACCACATCCTGGACCACCAGATCTCCTTCAACAACATTCAAGAGGAAAATATTATTCATATTTTAAATTTTATGATTAACTGTACTTTAAAAAAAATTATTTTATTTATTTAACTAAAATTGAAAATGAAAATGAGAAGTCTACTAGCTACCAGGGCTGCTTACGACTCTATAATAAGATGAATATACCTATGATGATTAGAATAGGTGGAATAAATCACAATGAAGAAGGCAAACAGCATTCGTTCCTTTCTGATGGCTTAAATATTTTTAAAAAATACATAAACTTAGCCCTAGCAATCCCCAGGCTTCGACAGACATCTAGAATGTGGTCATCGGAGGCTGTGGTCTCGCAGGAATAAACTTACAGTGTTAATGAGCATGAGTTCAGTATATCTGTTATGTAGGCGAATAAATATAGGCCACCGGTGTTTTGAAGTTTTTGATGGAAAATGGATGCTAGAGCGCGTTGGAATGAAATTCGTATACCGAATAGCTTGGGCGAAAGTGCAGCAAGCGCTTCGGCACTGAAGATAGAGCAGTATTCATGAAATAACCATGACACTAGTTGAGAACCAGATCGCCTTCCACAGTAACTGATGAAACAACTGTATCGCTTGGTCAGAACACTAACTGATGCCACTTTCATCCGGAGCCTAAAAATGCTACACTTTTGCTTTCTACTACAATAGAGGAGACAGCGCATGAGGCTGTCCAGTCATCATTATGTTTGACACTTTTATCCTTTGTTGAATATTGTTTTTTTTTTCACGATTTTAATGTAAAAAAAACTTGATAAAGCAAAGCGCATTATAGAGCACCAAGAGCCCTGATTGGCGGTTAATAAGTAAATATAAAAAAAAAAAAAACAGTAAAAAGAAGATTAACTTTGTTGTAATACTCTTCACGCACCTTTTATATCTTCTGATTATTGTTCTAAGTTCATGTTTGATATGGGAGATACCACTCCTAGTAATCCGAGGGTCTTGAAATTTACATAGTTGATGGATATGGATCAGATACCAACAGTGTTCAAATTTCTGTTCCATAGTGCAAAAATAAAAAAAGTTTTCCTATTAAGAAGATGAATTTGAATCTGGATTTGTATGGGAAGTACTCCTCCTAGTCGTCCGAGGGTCTTGAAATTTATATGGTTTGTGGATAAGGGTCAGGCACTCATATTATCCATATTTCAAGTCGATAGTATTAAAAACAAGAAAGTTTTTCTAATAGGAACGTGAATTTGGATCCTGGTTTGTATGGTGGGTACCCCTTCCCAGAGGTGCAAGGGTCTTGAAATTTATATGGTTTGTGGATATGGGTCAGGCACTTTTAGTGTCCAAATTTCAAGTTGATAATCCAAAAACCAAAAAAGTTTTTTTAATAAGAATTTCAATTTGGATCACGGTTTGTATGGGGGGTATCCCCCTAGTGGTCCGATGGTCTTGAAATTTTCATTGGTTGATGGATATGGGTCAGACACTTATAGTGACAAAATATTAAGTCGATAGTACAAAAAGCCAAAAAGTTTTTTTAATAAGAACTTCAATTTGGATCCAGGTTTGTATGGGGGGTACCCCTCCCAAGAGGTGCAAGGATCTTGAAATTTATATGGTTTGTGGATATGGGTCAGGCACTCATAGTGTCCAAATTTCAAGTCGATAATATTAAAAACAAGAAAGTTTTTCTAATAGGAACGTGAATTTGGATCCAGGTTTATATGGTGGGTACCCCTTCTTAGAGGTCCGATTTGATTCTGATTCCGACAAATGTACTGCGTATGGTGAAAAGAAAGCTCCGTGAGAATCAACTCTCTAGCTGAGGGACTAGTTTGCATACATACAAACAGACGGACAGACGGACATGGCTAAATCAACTCGTCTCATCGCGCTGACCAATAATATGTATATATACTTTATAGGGGTCACCGATGTCTCCTTCTGTATGTTCCAAACTTCATGACAAACTTATAATACTATTCACTGCGTGAAGAGTAAAAATAATATGAAATAAAATAAAAACACTGAACACAATTTTACACAAAATTCGTTTATTAATTTCTTTTATTTTATATATTTTTTTTTTTTTTTTGAAAATTAAAATCATTTAATTGGTTTAACTTTTCATATTCCATAATAAAATTTTAATATGTAATTCTAATTATAATTAATAATCTAATAATCCTCATTCACATCTAAGAAGATTTTAAACAATTTATTTTTATTTATATGTTAATATTGTTATTTTTTTTTTTTTATCATAATTTCCATTCTCGAAATCGACAAAAAATAAAAATTTCAATTCTTTTCCCGAACTCCCAACTACAATATTATTGTATTACATAAGTATACATATATGTATTTATGAAAATGTAGGTAAATACTTAAACAATATTATTAATAATTTAATAATGACAATAATTGATCCTTGAAATTATTATTATTTTTGTTTTTCTTTTATATCAACTATAATATTATATTTCTTCAAACTTGAATAATGTAATCTATATATTTATGCATGTAGTATTGGTTTGTTCTTTTCAGTATTTAAAATCTCAAAATGAGATTAGTTTATAGTTTGTTTCTATTTTTTTTTTTTTTTTTTTTTTCTTTGTATACCCATCAGACTAGAAGAGAAATCAGAAATACATACATATCTCAGAAAGAGGACCAACGATCTATCATTATTACATAGTATGAATGGATGAATTGCTTGTATAAGATGTTGAGTGCATGTAATGTGTGTGTTATTTGATTAGACTATGACTCTGTGAGTGTGTGTGTGTGTGTGTGTGTGTGTGTCTACCATATGTTTAAGATTATCAATCAGTGTTTTAAATTCAAAAATTAAAATCATTAAATAAAAGTTTTAATAAAAATTATTAACTAAAAAAATTTAATATTGTATAAATTGTATTGATTTGATATTAGCTAGACTTGTTCGATGACTGACTGACTCTACGAGGAGTAAGTAATCTGCTACATAGTACTTAGAAGGGTATAAAAATTTAATAAAAAATATTACTAGAAAATAAATCATCTAAACTATTTTATATAAATTGATATCAATTATTGGTTGATTGGTTTTATCACATTGAATTGTGTGAGTGTGGGTAAGATAAGTATAAAGATAGGAGATCACAGCAAATTATGAAGCATGATTTTTTGTTTTTTTTTTTTTTTTTTTTATATTCAAACAGTTTTAGTCTTTTAAAAAAATTTTTATTTTTTTTTTTTTTTTTTAAAGCTTTTAGGATTAATGTAAGGAAGACTTTTTTGTATTCTTATATTGGAACAATGAGAAAGAACACTATAGTATTGATATATGTATATATGTATGTATGTATGTATGTATGTATGTATGTAGTATGTACTACTATACAAATAAAAAAAAATTAATCCTGATTTACTACTTTTGTCTGAAGAGTATTAAATCTTTGGAAGAAACCAAAGTTTTATAAATATTAAATATACTAATAATTTTTTTTTTTTTTTTTTTTTTTTAAATTGATGATGATATATATGTATATATGTTTGTTTGTTTGTTGTTTTTATTAAAATTCACTTGTTTTTTTTCGATTTATTTTTCAATTATTGTGCGATTTAAAGATTTTTTCTTTTTTTTTTTAAGTCCTTTGTTAATTTCTTTTATATTGAGCTACTATTCAAAAAAAATAAAAATATTATTGTATAAAATAAAAAAAATATTGTATAATATAAAAATAGTTGAAAATTTAATAAAAATAATTTCGATTCACTTTGTATACTTGACTATAAAAACAAATAAGTATACTATATTTCATTTAGAATACTTTCTGATAAATCAATAAAAAAAAAATTATGTTTAAAAAAATCAATCATATTTTTTATACATTCCAATATTTCACTTCACTTCACACAGCATTGAAGAAGTGAAGTGGTGTTCAATTTAGTCTGAATTAAGTCTGCTAAATATTTGTAAGGCCCCTCATAGACCCCTCTAAGAATTTGTATATGTATGTATGTATTTTGGTGTGTGTGTGTGTGTGTGTGTGTGTGTGTGAAATAGCATTGCAAGGGTAATTGAATGGGGTCTGTTGTTGTCACTCTATATAAGTAGATATCTAGAAATCTTTTGATTCAAATTGAAATTTCAATTTCATAATCCAAACAACCACAACCACTAATCATATATATATATATATATATATATATATATGTTTCCTATTAGAGAGCAGAACATTTTACATGGCATCGAGAAGACATATTACGAGTCTTCATATAATCTAATCAATGAAATATCATTTCAAGTGTAGTCATTCATGATCTTAAGCTAGTTATTAAATTAAATTTATATTAGTTCCCGCTTTTAAATTTGCATTGTTCTCTCTCTCTCTCTCTTTCTTTCTTTCTTTTTTCCCTTTGTGCGTGTGTATCTCTCTCTCTCTCTCTTTCCTTTTTGACTCGCACATTTCAAAAATCTCTATCTGCTGCTTAGCTTGGTTCCTCTGCTATTATTTATTATTCTTTGTAAACATAACAAAAGTCTTTTTGGTTTTTCCAATAATTTCAAATAAACTTAACTGAACAAAATGAAACTGAACTTTACTAAACTATCCAAATTTCATTATTCAATTTTAAAATCGGAACAATATTGTATTACTATGACACTTATAGAGATTGTGTTGTTGGCGTTGGTTGGCGTTGTTGCTTTGTATGAATTTCTATTTTTAATGATATATTTTATGGTATTTTCTTAATTTTTAAATATTATATATATATATATATTATTTTTTTTTGATATTTTTTTTTATTGATAAATTGATTGATTGATGGATGAATGCTGCTAATGATTTTACAAATTTAATGTACTTATTGATTTATATATTTTATTTTGTATGTATAGCATTTTAAAATGAATTTTTAATCTCTCAATGTTCCATTTAATTATCATAAAAACATCATAAATATATTTGATATACTCGTACTACTTATTGAGAGTTGTATTAGTAGCCAACACCACCCATCATCATTACCAACACCAACAAACACCATATATAAGGCAATCATTATAATATGTATAACTCAAATGTACAGTTAAACCTAAGCTATGTAAGTTTATTGTTGATTTATTGAATTGAGAAAACAAATTAAATTAAATTCTAAGCCTTTGCCATTCTATCAAAATTTATCAGATATATATTCGTATATTTTTGTGTAGTGTATATTTGCAAATAAATGGATAAATGATCAATATAGTAGTATGTACAATTATGGTACAAATATCTAACTATAAGTTAAAGTAGTCAAATCTAAATTAAGTTTGCTGTTTAAGTTCATTGAATTTGAATTTAGATTGAGTTAATCCAAATTAAGTATCTTGTTGACTTTACTAATTAGTTGGTTGGTTGTTTAAGTTCATTGGAAATGAAATGAAATTGAATTGAGCAAATATATACAAATATATGTATGTACATATGTACTTAGTATATCAAAACTATATAATTTCCCATACAGATGCAGATAGAGTAGGAGTAGAATGAAGAAGTAGAATCAGGACTATTAAACTATGACTGACTATTGAGTCCAAGACACTTTGTATATGATGTACATAATATGTATGTGATTTAATATAATAAAATATTTTACGCTTGTGAAGTGAATATAAGTTTTGATGTAATCAAAGTTGTTATTTCATTCTTTTTATATATACATATATGTTGTGTGTTGTGTCTGTCTGTCTGTCAATCTAAGTATATATATATAAATATATATATATATATATATATGTTTACATGTATGTAAGTTATGTGTGTAAAATGCGCCTGAGGTAGTTTTATAGGTGGTGTTTTATTTCTTCTTCATCATCATCATCATCATCGTCGTAGTCGTTGTCTTTGAAGAAAATCAATTTCACACTCTAAATTTTCATATTTATTTATATAAAAAATTCATTATTATTATTATTATAATTATTTGTTTATTTGTTTGTCTTGTTATTTATTTGTTTGTTTATTTTGTTATTTATTTGTTTGTTTATCTTGTTATTTATTTATGTTGTCTTGTGTTTTTGTTATTTATTGATTTATTGATTTATATTTTAATTTTTTTTTTTTTTATATTTTTATTATTTATTGATTTATATATATTTTTTTTTATTATTATTATTATATTTTTATTGATGTTTTGAATGAAAAGTTGCTGATACAAATAATATTAAATTTTGCTCGTTGTATTTGGTAGTTTTAATAGACAAATCATTTTTATTATTTTTCCCTTCATCATACCAAAACCAAAACCATAACCACATCCTCCACCACGACCATAAACACCACCAGGATTCTTTTGTTTCATGTTGTTGTTGCTGCTGCAGTTCTTGTTTTTGTTGTCTTTTAGATTTTCTATTTTCATTTTCATCATCATAATCATAATCGAAATACCATTCATTCCATACCCATTGCCATTGCCATCGCCACCACCACCACAACCTCCACCTCCACCACAATTTTCGTTCATTCATTCTATTATTTGTTTGTTGCTTAGTTCTTTTAAATATCCTCATACACATCATCATCATCATCATCATCATCATAAACCATATAGTATTTTTGCTTCTATTTCTGCTTCTATTTGTTAACAACCATTGCCACCATAATAATAATAATAATAATAATAATGATGATGATAATAATAATGAAGATGTATTGAGTAGTTATCTTTTCCTATTATTCATTTTTTTTTCACTATTACTACATCTACGACGCTGACGCGTCCTTTGCCTCCATAACACTCAAAATGTAAGAGATTTTGCTATAAGTGCCGCCGTTGCCTGAGTTTTGTTGCCATTAGCACGACGCAATTCAGTTATGACATCGTCCCGTTTATAACCCAAACGTACAAGTTCTTGTATATCGGATTCATTAAATTTTGTCTCAGCCAATTTTCCAGTATTCATTGCTGCTGCTCCTGCTGCTGATGTTGATGTTGATGTTGATGATGTTTCTGTTGCTCTTGATGAATTAAAATTAGCAGCCAATGAATCAGGTGATAAAGAAGCAGCACGCTTTGATGTTGATGGACCACTACCACTAGAATTAGTAGCAGCATTTAACACATTTCCATTACCATTACCACCACCACCAGCTGCTTCCCGTTTACTTTCCTCAATTGCTTTTTTAATTTGATTTGCTTCAGCATCTTCAGCAGAATGGCCAAGAACACGCATCTCTTCATCTGAATTTCCAGTGAGGCGTGCACATGATGGCAGCTCATTTTCATGTAGAAATGGAGTTTCAGTTCCGGTAGTACCGATACGCAAAACACCGCGTTGTAAATCAATGTTACACTAAAAAACGAAAAAGAAAAATATTAAAAGTTATTAGCAAAGATCAGAAAATGAGTAATTTCAATCATCAATTCAAATTAAAATTTCATGCGATTTGATGTTTCTTAAACGAATAAAACATAATTAGGGGATTCCCAAAAAATGAAAATGAAGAATAATTAAAGGATGCAAAGGAGTTCCTCGCTACTTTGAGATGATTAACATTAACCATTGGAAGTAATTCGTTTTTAAATTTTGGAAAATGGAAATGAAGAGTGACGTCCCAACCCGACGAATATATGTATGTATGTAGTACTTGAAGACCCCCCCTTAATATATGAACATACATATGTATTAGAAAAAATCAATGAGATTGTAGAAAAAGAAAAATGTAAGAAATTAACTCAGACCAAAATTACAGATTCAAGGAAAAGTTCGGTAACAAAATTTATCATTTTAGTATAATGATGAAATGGTTCCATGAGAATTTGTCATATGAACTGTTCGACTGTACTTATGAAGATGAAAAAATTGCCAAAAGTAAAAACAATTTAAAAAAAAATAAATAAAGACTAACTTTGGCTATGCCGAAGTTGTAATACTCTTCACGCCCCAGCGAGTGGTCCGAGGGTCTTGAAATTTATAAGGTTGGTGCCTATGGGTTAGATACTTATAGTGTCCAATTTTAAGTCGATAGTACAAAAAACAAAAAAGTTTTTCTAATAAGAACTTTCATTTGGATCCCGGTTTGTATGGGGGGTCCCCTTCCTAGTAGTCCGAGGGTCTTGAAATTTTCATGGTTTGTGGATATGGGTCAGAGACCTATAGTGTACAAATTCAGCTCAATAAGACAAAAAACAAAAAAGTTTCTTTAATAAGAACTTTAATTTGAAAGGGGGTTTGTATGGAAGGTACCCCTCTTGGTAACCCTAGGATCGTGCAATTTATATGGTTGGTGGATATGGACCAGAAACTAATAGTGTCCAAATTTCAGTTCGATACGTCAAAAAACAAAAAACTTTTTCTAATAAGAACTTTAATTTAAAAAGGGGTTTGTATGGGAGGTAGCCCCCTTAGTGGTCCGATTCGGCTGATTCACGAACTTGACCGGCATTTGGTAAAAAGAAACCGATGTACAAAATTTTAGTTCTCTAGCTCAAAAACTGAATGACTAGGAGTGCGAACAGATGGACCGACGGACAGACGGACATGGCTAAATCAACTCGTCTCATCGATCCAGCAATGTTGTGATATCATTCGAAAGTGATTAGAGAAAAGTGAAGTACCAAAAGATTTGAATGATATTGAAATAAAGAAAAATAATGCAGACTGTTGTGTAGTAAATCGATCGATGGCTGCTTCAAGGCACCACGTAAAGATTTAGCAACTAAAGCATAACCCATAAATGCATCCAAAAACTGATGGTATTAAGAAGCTACATCGTTATTGTCCTGGTACAGTTGCATTGTGTGAAAATCATTAATATCAAAAGGGCACATATTTGTTTTTGAACCACAATGAGAGAGTATTTCCAGCATTTGATCCGTGAATTTCCAGGGGGGTCAGGCTCAGCTGTGATGGCTATACCAAATTGTGCGCCCTTCTTCATTCCAAGTGTGTAATAACAAATGATAAAAGAAATTTGATTAGCCCTACAACTACGAAAGAAGCCATGCAGCCAATGGATTCTAAGGTTTTTCCCTGCATATGCAAATGGAGTTCTTAGCTTTGCGCTTTTAGACTAATCAATAGAAGACGCAAATATACCGTAAGGCTAACAGCGGTTTTTACTGGTCATTGGTGTGTTGGGACTCACACAGAGATACTGGGTATTCCCTTCAGAAGCCTTTGTAGAAGTTGTGGTGATTTGGAAGAAAGGGAATCATTCAATTACTTTCTATGTCAATGCCCAGCACTGGCAAAAACTAGAAATAAGTTTCTGGGTAAATATATCAACGATAGGTCACATGTTCGGGTGACTTTTTCAAATACCTATACTCTACGCGATGGGTAAAGCAAAATACTGATTGTGTTCGGCAAGAGAAGAGGTAGCTGCGGCTCAGAAGAAGAGGAGGAGACTGTGCTTCACCTGATGTGCCAGTGTCCATCCCTCGCCAGAAGAAGACAGAACCACTTAGGCTCAATGTTCCTCTCCAGCTTAACCGAACTATTACTCCTACCAATTAAGGACATAGCTAGGTTCATTTCAGAATCCAAGTGGTTCTCCGCACCGGACTAAGGGATGTCGTGTCAACACTTTGCTGGTACCACAATGGGCCATTATGTTTTTGTGCCTAAAAGATACTTCGTCAGAGGGCTGCCACGTTAACCTAACCTAACTTGGTAATATGGCTAATTTAATAATCTTATTCTCTGTAGTTACCGTATATCCAACTATCTCATTGTTCAAAGAGCCGTCTGTATATGCTTGATGGCTAGAAATTCTCTGATGTATCTTGTGTTTTGATTGATGTTCGATGTTTTTAGTGCTCGAAATGTGTGTCTATTGTTTCTGATTGGAGTGACCATGGGGATCTGTTCTAGTGCCTGTTTTTGCAAAGCGGACATTCTGTATTTATTTCTATTATTTTTCACTATGCTATTTATTATTATTCTGAGAGGGGAATAGTTTGAATGGGTTATTGTGTTGAATAGTTTAGCCTGGAGGTATTGAATTCTAGTATCGAGTATTGGAATGTTTGCTTCTGCGTATAAATTGTTTATTGGTGTAGAACGAAATGCCCCTAATGCAATTCGAAGAGCATTATTAATAGTAATTTGTATAGGTTTTAATGTTCTTTTTGGAGCTATACCATAAATTGGTAGTCCAAAATCAATTTTTGATAGGATGATGCTTTTGATTATTTGTATTAATGTATAGGTGTGGCAGTTGAATTTGTGATTGGACAAACACTTTATGATGTTAAGGGATTTGTCTAGTGATAATTGGGAGTGTTTTGATGTGAGTATTACGAGGGGGGTTCCAAAAAATTAATTACGCTGTGGTGGGGAGGGAGAGGGGCCACATGTCAGTGTGCAAAGTTGTGTCGCTGTGAGTGCATCGGTTCGCCTGTGAGATTTTTTTTTAGTAAAACAACTTTTTACATTTCGCGGCTGTGAAATTTTGTGGGAAAATCGGCCGCGGAAACTATTGTAATGCTTAAGTCTGCTTATTGGGATGCTGCCCTAAGTAAAACCAGAGTTTACGATTGGTTTTCACGTTTTAAAAATGGAGAAATGTCTATTGAAGACCAACTTCGTTCAGGACGCCCCTCAACGTCAAGAACTGATAAAAACGTCGACAAAATCAATGCCCTCGTTCGTAAAGACCATCGCCGAACCATTGATCAACTCTGTGAGATATCGGGAATGTCATGGAGTTCAATTCAGAGAATTTTATCCGAAGATTGGCACATGAGAAGGGTTGCAGCGACTGGTTCTTCCATCATGACAACGTGCCGGCCCACACCGCCCTTTCCGTGAAGCAATTTTTGAGCAAAAACGCCATGACACCGATTGTCCACCCCCCATACTCACCGGATCTAGCCCCCTGTGACTGCTTTTTGTTCCCCAGACTCAAAAGGAATATGAAAGGAAAGCGTTTTGCCACTATCGAGGAGATGAAACAAAAATCGCTGGAAGGCTTAGAGGACATCCCGATGAGTGAATTTAAAAACTGTTTTGAACAATGGAAGAATCGTCTGGAGAAATGCGTTGTGGTCAATGGAGAATACTTTGAAGGTGATCAAAATTTGGTGTTAAAATATTAAGAAATAAAGAAGTTATGACGAAATTCAATTTTTTTTTTTGTCCCCCTCGTAGTTAGTAAGTAATAAAGTAAGTTAGTCTTGATTAAGTAAATTTGCCTGCCTGCATGCCAAACTAATCTTACATACCTGATGTCTTTTAAGCATATCTAAACCAAGCAACATATCCATGGGTTGTTGTTCCAGCACCGAAAAACTAGATGTTAAATGATCATTCTCAATTTGCAATTGTACCATATGAATCCGACCAATGATGCGTTGTGTTCCAACACCTTTTGCAATACCATTCCATCTAAATATGGAAAAGATTAGAAAAGATTTGACATTTAAAATGATAATTGATAAAGGATTAAATTCAATAGTAAGTATTACTTACCTGGTATCAATCAAACGATTAACATGACAGCGTTCAGCACATTGGGCACTCATAATTGTGGTCTGTGCACCAGAATCTACAAATGCCTTAACAGGGATACCATTTACTTTGCAATTGATATAACTAAAAGAATTTAAGGAAGAAAGTTGAGAATTTCAAAAATTTCTATATTTTGCGAATGGACTGATTTTGATTTGTATGCATTTATACTTACAGCATTGTAACCATGCCAAAGATTTCGGGATTGAATTCAATTGCGGCTGCCATATTATCTTGTATATTTTTTTGTTTGATTTCCTCAGCAATGAGCCGCTGGGTCTCAGCATCAAATGGATCTGCAAAGATTCTTAATCTTTGTTCATTACGTTGTTTCCTTTGATTAACTTGTTCACGAAGGACGCTTGCGAATCGTTCCAGATCACCCGAGTCCAATGCTTCGGCTAACTCTGTATTATATTGACGTAATAATGACAAAGTCTCAGGGCTGCGTAATAACATATTTCGTACTTGGGCTGGATCATCATCTAGATTGACATTAAAATCATCGCTTGTGGGAAAATCAAGAAAACTTGCCAAAGAATTTGTATTGCTATTTGTCGATGTAAGATTTGTTGTACCATTGCCACCACCGATACCAGTAACATTGCCCACACCACCACCACCACCTCCAAAATTATATGGAGCACCATTACCGCCAAAACCACCGCCAGCAGGAGCACCACCGCTAGGTATAGCAATATTGCTAAAATCTAAATTACTAACGGAAGATGTGGCACCTGTAAAAAATGGAAAGAAAAGATAAATATAAATATTTTTGTTTTGAAATATTTTCGAAACATGAACCACTTTTCAAAACCAATAGTACTAGTGGCGACAATCGATGTCAAAAACGCCTTTAACAGCGTAAAATGGGACGACAGACGACTAGATGCTCTTGATAGACATAGAACACCTGACTATATAATGAAAATGGTACGTAGCTACCTGAAAGATTGGGAACTTATCTACGACAAAAGCAGAGGACAGCGAAAGAAGCAGATAACGGCAGGCGCAGTTCAGGGCTCAATTCTTGGCCCAGATTTGTGGAACGTAAGCTACGATGCAATTCTAAGGATAGAAATGCCCGACGAATGCTACTTAGTGGGCTACGCAGACGATATTGCAGCAGTCATAATGGCATGAAACCTCAAAGCAGTATAAAGCAGGCTAAACTAAGTGATTATTAGGACGCAAACATGGCTAGATTCACATGGTCTACGTTTAGCAGCCGATAAAACAGAGCTTGTTCTTCTTACGAGAAAACACATACCCCTCGAAATGGAAATTTGTGTATTCTCGCAAACACTGAAGACCTCAAAGACACTAAATTACCTGGGGGTAAGAATCGACACTAAACTGACATATTGAGCACAAATTCAACCTGCAGCAGAAAAATCATCAAGAGTGACAAGAGATTTCTATCGAGATTGATGGCAAACTGCGGAGGACCACTTGCTAGTAGGCGAAAGCTTCTCCTTCTCGATAATGCTCTATGGAAGCGAAGTGTGGGGTAATGCATTGAAGGTGGAAAGCCAAAGAAAAGTATTGGGTAAAATACAGAGGATGGCAGCTCTTCGGGTAACCTCATCCTATCGCACGGTGTCAGAAGCAGCAGTATTGATAATTAGTGGTACAATACCAATAGACTTCCTTGCAAAGGAGAGGCAGAAAATATGGATGCTGATGAAGAAAGACAATCTGACAAAAGCAACAAGATAAACGGTCAGAGCGCAATCCATACAGCTGTGGCATCAGCGATGGGCTGCAGAAACAAAAAGCAAATGGACAGCTAAGCTTATCCTATATGTGAATCCATGGCTAAGAAGACAGTGGGGTGACGTTAATTTTTATGTCACACAACTGCTATCGAGACACGGCTACTTCCGAAAATAACTGCACAGAATAGGGAAAGCGGTAAATGCAAATTGCATTTATGGGGACCCAGAAGTAGACGATACGAATTAGACGTTCTTTGAATGTGATAGATGGCAACAAGAGCGTGAGGAGCTAGAAAATAGTGTGGGACCCCTCAACTCAGCAAATATCGTTGGCAAGATGCTGGTAATTGACCACAACTGGACACTAGTAGCTCACTACACTGAAAAGATTATAAGATGCAAGAAGCGGGACCTGGACGCAGGTGCTACAGCTGACATATGAAATCAGAAGAGGTAATGCGAAAGCAGTCCCAAGGTGGACACTTATCCTAAAATGGGGGGGGGGTGTTTTAGTGGCACACCACATATTGGGGGTGCGACAGCAAAATTAAAGACATGAATGAGGTGAATGACTAAATGTCATGTCAACGAGAATAAAATGAAATGAAATTACAAAAGATATTTTTTGGTTTTTTTTTTCTACACGCCCACCCACCATCATCATCACACCATCCTGCAATTACATACATATATCTTTTTCTATATATGCAAGTATTCACTCACTGTATTTTTCTGTCTTCCCCATGAGAGTCTCGTATTTATGTCATTGATTATAGTGCGGTCAACTCCTACGCGCCTGTTTATTTCTACTAAATCTACTTAGTACGTACGTATATTTATCTTTCATAAAATGTCATTGGAATATTGAATTTATTTAAAAGTTTTTAACAGACTAAAGTAGAACACTCCGCCGCTTCTGTTTGTCTGTTCGCAATAATCTCAAAAACTACCGAACATATTTTCATACAGTTGTCACCAATGGACGAATTGATGCATGAGAAAAGTTCAGGAAAAAAACAATTGAAAAATCTGAGGTATGTAAGTGAGATGCATATAAAGCCTAAAAATCAATAAAGTTGTTTTTGTCAAACATTTAATCAGGTAAACCAATCAGTATCCACGATTTTTTTGGTTAGAAGAGGCAGGATATTGTCTACCCAGGTATTTAGTTTTGTATATTGGGAACACAGAATTGTAGTGTATAATATAAGACAATAAGCCCATAGAGGTGAGGTGACTAGCTGCTTCCCTAATCTAATTTAATATTTGATATCAATATTATTTACACATATGATTTTGATTTGGTTGGTCACCAAAACTGCAATTTTGACATATATATTAGGGATTAATCGGTCTTCTAGTAGGTATGAACCTATGATTTTGTGTCTCCTGTGGCCTAGTGCATCACAGTTGGTGATTAAGTGTTCCATAGACTCTTCCTCATCACAGCAGAATCTGCAAATACTTATGCTAGATATTCCTATTTTATGTAAGTGTTTATTGCCGGCGAAGTGGCCTATTAGTGCTCCGGAGAGTAATCTAAGACTCTTTTTGTTTAATGTGAGAGCGATGTTTGCTCTTTGATGCCACTCAAAGCTCAGGAATTTTTTGGAGTGATTGAGACCGTCAATGTTACTCCAGTATTTTCAAATTGTTTGTTGGATCCATTTTTTGGTTTCCTATTTTCTGTTGTTTTTATTGAAGCCAATGAAGGGGGTTGGACCAATAAATGGCCCTTCGGCCCCTTTTTTGGCATAAAGGTGTGCAATTTCGTTGCCTTTGTGTCCTTCATGTCCTGGCACCCAGATCAGAGAAATCTGATTGTGGAGTGCATTGTTACACTCTATGAGGACTTTTGATGGGAATGTGTAGCTTTTTAGAGCTTTGAGGACTGATTGACTATCTGAGAGTATTTTGATTTTGATTCTTTTGAGTCCTCTTTTGGATAGGATTTCCACTCTTTCCATTATAGCATAGAGCTCCGCATGGAAATTTGTGGTATCTGCACTAAGTGCTATTGATTTGGGTGTCTAGGTGTTAAGATATAACAAAGTGATAATTTCGTCAGAGAGGATTCCGACCTCCCCTAGAACAAATTGATAGACCTTCTGAACAACTTTGTTATACGGGAGTCCCTCTGTATATATAAGTATACGCTAAGCCAGTGGTGCCTAAACTGTAGTCAGCGAAATAAGTATAATATTTACCTTTGACTTAGCTTAAGATTATTAAATGCTTAGAATTGGAATAAAGTCTGTGGAGATAAATTTTGTTTTAAAAGGGGGGCGGCCGACGGACTACATATGTAATTATGCATGTTTATGAATTGCAATTCTACTACAAAATTGCAGCATTCTGATAATAAATAAATATATATATATATATATATATATGTGTGAAAATGTACATGGAATTTTTTCCAATTGTCGTTGAAACCGAAATATGTAAATGTTTGTTTTATAAATAAATAGTAAAAATAACAATATATATATATATATATATATATATATATAAATACATGTATATGTATATATAACCAGATGGTTCAGATATTTGAGTGCACAATATAATATAAAAAACACAAGCGTAAAAAATACAAAAATAAATGGAATAAAATGCATTTGCAGTGTTTTTCTTTTTTCTTTGATTTTCCATAAACAAATAAAATATGTAAATGTTTATTTAGATCAGATCAGATATCAGTTTGTGTTGCTCATCATATGGCAGAACTTATATCAATTTATCAGTTATCTAAGAATACTAGATGATTATTATTCATTGATATTTATACTTAGTTTGTAAAGATTAGGATAGGTCGGTGAATAACTTAGATTTACAAATAAATGCATAAGAAATCAAAGTTTTATATGCAGAAATATTAAATTTAATACTACCTTGTCCAGTAATAGGAGAATTCTATATCTGGAAATCTATACCAAATCTATCAGAAGAACTGACAATCAAACTTAAAAAATGTGATAGTTATAAAGAGATTTATTAAGAACAAAAACTAATGTATGGAAACAAAAGTGATTTTGAGGACTGACTAATCTTATCCAGTAATAAGAGAAGAATAATTGGCTCCGACACGAAAATAGAGAAGAAATCTATATATATAAGGATCTGTATTCGTACTGCCAAAATACTGCATTTTTTCAGCATTCATACTACATTTTTATACTCTTCAGTGAAGTGAATAGTATTATAAGTTTGTCACACATAAGGAGACATCGGAGGAGACCTCATAAAGTATATATATATATTCTTTGATCTGCGCGACGAGACGAGTTGACAAACCATCCACCAAAACATGTATATTTCAATACCCTTACCCCACTAGGTCAGGCGTGAAGAGTATGACAACTTCGACGTAGCCAAAATTAGTATCTTTTTTTATTGGTTATAATTCTTAAAATGATCAAATGCCGATTAAATTTTAACAAATATCATGCAATCAATTTATATAATAATGATTTTGCAACTGATGATCTGTCGTACTTAGATTTATTGACCACTTTAGTTATGAAAAGATAATCTATACGATGCCTAATGAAAATTCCGGAAACTTGCAACTAAAAACTATTGCAACAGTGAAACACTTAAACAATTTATAGATGAAAATGTCTTATTCGAGAATCGACGGATAGAAATATTTAATCTTTTTTGAGAAAAACAATTGTGTATACAGAGAAATGTCTAAGCTTGTTGAATATTGATTCTATGTTTACCCGGGAGCGAGTATTTTCCACAGTAAACAAAATTTGGACAACTGAAAAAAGTCATTTAAATGTAAAAACATTGAAATCAATTTTAACTGTCAAAACAAATTTTGTTTTTTACCCGACTATGGCGCAGCAAAAAGGAGGTTATATTTTTGACGTGTATATATGTAGGGATGTTTATCTGTTCCCTCGTAACTTTTAAACTACTTATCATAATTTGACAAAAAACGTATCGTTGAATACATCTTCATCGTACACTGGTTATAGGCTATGTGACGTCACACTAAGTTGAATATGACGCCCTATACAGAACATAAAGTTACCAATTTTTTTTTTTTTTTAATTATTCCGTGTTGGGTATCATATGAATGAGCTTAATTAGCACATTTCAAAAATATAAATATGTATATATATTGTTGGTTGTTGCTGATGGATATGCTTGCATGCATCCGAGAAATAGGAATAGTTTCTAAAGTCACGCCTCAGATGTGAGCTAAACATATTTATTTTTTTCTCTCCTAAAGCGACCCAAAATTCATACATATATAAGAAGATATTATAGCCCCCAAAAATAATTTAAATAGAACTAAAAAAAAAAATAAAAAATCACTCTCTAAAAAGGATGAAACAAGAAAATATTCCCTCCCTGTCTGCAATACAATCAATTAGTAATCTTTCAAATAATAATTACTATTCTCATTCAGGTGAACTTTCCACGAATCAAACTTATCTGGGTTTCAGGTCATTGTGAAATCGATGGAACAGTCAACAAAGCAGCCAGAGACTCCTTCCTCCTTTTCTTAACATTCCAGCACAATTTTAACATCACCGATATCAAGAACCACATCAAATCTTACATCATTACATGGAATTTTGTAATCATCTGGAACTCCTCCAGCGTACACTACCGAACTATCAACCTCAACAAATATAATCTCCTTTCATACTGCAACATACACATATTTGATTCTGCCCTCCCACGCCACGGGTTCGGCTTGCCCGCACAGATCTCACTCATAAGCACTATTTGGACAAATCCTCTCCGCTATGCCAATCAATATCAGTTTTGCATATTCCATCATCCTGCCAACACTTCAACAACTAAGACAAATGGTTTTTTTTCAACTTTACTCCTGATCCTGCACTAACATACCCCACCCAGGAAAACATTCAAAATATCATAAAATTCTTTAAAAAAGCAGACCTCTTCCATCTCCTCTAATCACTCATTTCCTCCACACCAAGGTACTTACGTACTTTATCCATCAATTAATTTGACCCTAAATAAAATTTCTCTCTCTAAACTGTGAAGCTCCTAGGTACTTTTGTTGAGTTCTCATAAGTACCGGTTAGAAACATAGGAGATGTTCCAGGGTTTCCCTATCTTCCATACACTTCCTGCATTTTTCACTGTCAGTTAGGTTTAATTTGAATGCGTGCACCGCTATCATGCAATGACCGGTTAAGACGCCTATCAATATTTTGCAGTTTGTACGACTCAGCTCTATAACAGATTAAGCGAAGCCATTCACACATTTCTAGATTGTTGTACATCTCATATATCCAAGTTACATAGGTTATCATAGCTGTAACACACTTGTTTAGTACTCTTTTTTAATAAATAAATAAAATCAAAACCTTGGTAACATGGTCAAGAGCACAGATGATTCAGATGATTATGTTGATTAGATAGCAAAATTTGTTTCATTCGCTTTTAGGGGGAAATATACTAATGTTTACCCATTACGAAGATACGAACCCTTCATATGTACATACATATAAAATTTATCAGTTCAATAGCTTAATAGTTCGATAAAGAGATGAATTTGCATAGATACTCGTATATCAAAAAATAGTCAGAAAAACAGATGGACGGACAAACGGACAGTACATGTCCCATTAAATTCTTTTCATCACATTAAATAATTTCCAAATTTTTGTACTACATACATACACACATAGACATTATAGAATCTCTGAAGATGTTAATGATGATGATGATGATGATGATGATACACTACATAACAAACATCACAACTTATACGATTGCCACTAGTAGTGTTTATACTATATTCTTAAAACAAGAAGAAAAAGTAAAATGATGGATATTTTAAATGTACACAGTAAGTACTATACTTATTTCAAAACTTACCTCTACTGCCATGTTGTCCAGCATTTCTTTGATCATGTCGCATCCTTTGTAAGATCACACAATCTCCATCTTTAATGCCAAAATAACCCAATGATCGTTTATTATCCAGCAATGGACGTCCATTGAACACCACCAGCATTTCCTTGCCATCAATGCCAGATTCGGTTTCACAAAATGCTTTAAAATTCTCTAATTCCAAATCTTCGGCAACATCAAGAAAGAAGATTTTATCAGTTAAAGTTGTTACGGTGATTTTCATTTTTTCTTTTTTTGTTTTTGTTTGTTTTTTATTTATACACTTTTTCTCACTTTCACTTTCAGTACTTTCAAGTACTTTGAAGTTATCAAGAATAATCCTAGATTCAGAACACTTTTATTTCTAGATAGAAGTAACTAGATGATGAGTTAAATGCTCCTTGTTGAATATGTTTGTTATCTCAAATGATCAAATATGAGATTTCTTTCAATGGATCTTGGATTAATCTTTATAGAGTAAAGTGTAAGTATGACAATTGAACGATGTTTCCTTGTTGAATGCTTAATATCAAATGAATTGTATACGGTTCCTTTCGTTATATTGTTGGATCATTTATGCTATTATGGTAATTAATGCACACACACACACACACACACAAACACACTCTCTCTCTCTCTCTCTCTCTCTCTCTTTCTGTGTATGTCTCTTAATGAGTTTCTTCTGTGGTGCGCTGTTCCTTCATGAAGCTTCTTCTTTTCACTAATGAAATTTGTTTTCTTAGAATGAATATGTGAGAATTTTGAAGAGATTGAGATTTTATTGTTGTCGTTGTGGTCTGCTTTATTTTATTTGTTTGGTGCACTATTGCTCTTGTATATTTTTTGTTGGTAAGGTAGTAGTATATTTGTATCTATGAGTACAAGCATATGTTGTATCTATATACACTATCTATGATCGATTGTTTTAAAGATTTACTTTATATTATGTTGACACACATAAAATGCATTTAATCCATACATATGTGAATATGATAATATTGCTGTTGCCGTTGCTTTTTGTTGTTGTTGTGCTGATGATGATGATGACAATATGCATATAATATTATTATTAATTATATGTATTGGTGGTAATGGATATTTTTGTTATTGCTGCTGCTGTTGTTTACTCATTTATTTCGTTGTGTCTTTTCTCTCCAGAATATTCAATTTGCGTATCTCATTTAATTTTGGTATGGTTTTTTTCTTTTGTTATTGCTGCTGTTGCTATTGTTGTTGTTTCTTTGTTGCGCATTCGTTTTGCGTTTTTAAAATTTCCTTTTCCTTTTCTTTCTTTCTTTCTTTAAATATTTTAAAAAAATAAAAAGAATTTTAACCTGGAATAAAGTTCAATCACTCAATTATTTTGTTTCACAATAATGCAAAAATGATATGAATACAAAGAAATACAACAAACACACTATACACACAACACTAACACGAAACAGAAACACACAAAAAATTGATTAATTAAGGCAACATCAAAATCTAATAAAATTAAGAAAATTAAAAGAGTTATAAATTTACAAAATAATAATAATTATAATAATAAACACATACACACAAGAAAAAAAACGCGCGCGCGCACACACACAAATAAATCTTTTTTAAATCAAAGGCAATTTAATTATAGTTTAAATTTTTTTATATAAATTTTTTATTTTAATTTTTAAATTTTTCCTCTTTTTCTTTTGATAGTATAATTCTTCTTTGCATCGTTGCGCCTTCACTCACGATTCACGTTCACTCACCTTTTTCGTTTAGCAGCATGAAAATAATTTGTTGGTCGTTTTTCGTCTTTATTTTATATTAAAAACATTTATTTTATTTTATTTTATTTTATTTTCCTCTTAGCATTTTCTTTAAACAAAATTCTTCTTTCATTCACACACAGCCACAGCCACACTCGCAGTCATATACTCACAATCATAGACGCAGTCGAGTCGTCAGTTGGATGGTTGGTTTTGGTTAGTCGTCGGTTGGAAGAGCGCAGTGGTGAGTGGCGGAAGATGTAGTGGAAGCGGTGAGTGAGTAATGAACAACAAAGGCAGCAACAGCAGAGCAGCCAGTAAAATGCTCACTCCGCTCGCGCGCTGAGTAGCTGAAAGAGGGGGCTTGAGTCAGCAAAAGCAATGCCAACGCAACGACAAAAAAAGGAAATGAATAAAAAAATAATAATAAGCAACGAAAGAAAGAAACAAAAAACAATAAAATAAAAAAAAAAATGCAACAAAGCACAACACAATTCAGCACACCGGCACTTGACACTTACTCAATCGCTCAGTCACTCAGTCAATTAGTCACTCAATCTCCACACTAACTCGCTAAGCAAAGACAACAACCACAAATGACTGAGAAGAGGAAGAGAGCCGCGATAAACGATGATGAATGAATACATACATACATACATATATGAAAATATAAAAGCACTTACTCAATCGCTCAATCACACAGTCACTCAGTCTCGCTCTCTCGGTCCACAACTAAGCAAAGACAACAACCACAAATTTTATAGAAGACGAAGAGACCGCAATGATAATATGATAAAATGATGATGTTCTCTCCGTTCTCTTGGCCACTTTGTGTGTGTGTTTCTTCTTTAAGTTTTTGCTCAGATACTTTCATTCAGATAGAAATATACATGTTTTGTCATGAATAACTGAATGGTCATGGGTTAATGGAATGTGTTGGATGTTGTGTTTCTGTTTATCGAATATTAATTTGTCCAAAAGTGAAATTTGTTCAATTTTTGAATTTGAATAATTTTGATAATGAATTAATAATGAATAACGAATAATATAATAAACTGACAACTTTCAATTCTGTTTTCTTTGACATTTCAATTATCATATTAGCCCACCCACCACTCGATAAGAATCTAATAACAATAATCTAAACGATTTTCCAAGTTTGTAAATGTGATATAATTAAATATGTAATCAGTGTCCAAAGCCTTGGTCGAGATTTCTATGGCGTCCCCTGTCTTCATTCAAATGAGTAAGTCGGGTATAAAGGGGAGCCCGGGCGGTCGCCTAGCTGCGCCTAATCCTAACGCCTCCTCTGTATATAGTTAGTGGAAATCGAATTCAGTCCATTGATCAATGAAATTGATTTGGTACTTCATTCAAATACAGTTGGTCTCCTCTATAACAAAGTCATTGTCACTTTGCTATAGAGAAGTCTTTGCTGCAATAGAGAAGTTCCTATATAGAGGAATTCATTCGACTGTACTAGATTCAAGATAAAATATTAATTCATCAGTCGATTCATCGAAGCTTACCAACTCTATCCTGCATCAATTCACATCACATATTTGAAATCATAGACCGATCAATCATCGATCAATTGAATATTGAACCTATTCAGGTTGAGCGGCACACACAAAACACATTCCACGCATTCACTTACAAAACTCTAAATGATACTTAAAGTTAACTACATATGTATGTCAAGAAGTAGTTAAATGGCAAACGCATTTTAATAAATTATGTGTTACAAGAACCCCAAATCGGCCCAATATGCGACCTTCCCAACTATGCGATCTCCTCAACTATGACAACTTTTACCTATACATATATTAAATTGCTCTTAAAGAATGATGCTCGCATGAAGGGCATTGAAGAAATGGCAAGGTTTTATATTTTTATAAAATTTGTCTTTAAGATTTATATGCAAAATCTGATCCAATTATACCTACCAAATAGGAACAATCGCAAAAGCACCATCCAGGCAATGCTAGAGTTTGCCCAAAAATTTCATCAAAATCGGTCCAGCAGTTTCGGAGTCCATAGGCAACAGACATACATACCTATAAATATATATGTATTTTCATCATTTATAGTAGGCTTTTCAAATTCACTATTAACTTCAGTTTCGTACAATCTACAATAAACAAAAATTCAAATACTTTCTACTGTTAACATTGAAAAAAATTTACAATCTCAAGTTTTTCCTAAATATCCTCATCATCATTATTGGCTCTACAACTCTTCATCTGTCTCGTGCCTTTTCTCTCCAAGACCGAATACCAAGATTTAAATATACATAACTAAAATATAAGTACAAGCGATTTCTTCCAATATTGATCAGCAAAAATGTCTGATCAAAACGGCTCGGGTGCTAAGGAAAATGATGGGCCATCAAAAATGGAAAGCATTCTAAATGAATTGAAATCGCTTGGAGTTGGAATTGGTGACTGTGATATGGAAACGTAAGTAATCTGCAATTTTTAGTTTTTGAATTGGATGCTGCCAAAGACTAAGTATAAATTTATATAAACTGGACAAATCGCACACAAAGAGAAAGCTCTCTCTTTGTTGGGTATCCCGAGATTCTTAATTTCCTTTAAAACTCCTAGTTGGCTTCTCCATCGCATACTATTCTGGGCTGTTGTTTTAGCGCCATCGCATGTGATGTTGTCATCAGCTAGTTCCTGCAGGATTAACCTTCTCCAAGTGTACTTTGGCCGGCCACAGCTTCTGCTCCCTTGAGGGTTCCATTCGAGCGACATTCTCGTGATGTTTTCTGGCTGCTTTCTTAGCGCGTGGCTAATCCAGCGCCACTTCCTACGCTTAATCTGTGTCAGTATAGACTCCTCGTTCGTTAGACGCCATAGTGCCTCGTTGGAAATAGTGTTAGGCCAGAATATTCTGCATATGATCCTCAAACACTTGTTGACGAAAGCTTGAAGTCTCTGCGTGATGGAGTTGGAGTTTGTCGATTTGAAGCATGCGGAGAATGTTCGCAATTTCGTGCATCTGGAGATTTGGGAATTTGCCCATACCCCGATTTTAGCCGGCCAAATGCTGCCCTTGCTTTGCTCAACCTACAGTTAGCATCCGCTTCAGCTTCTCCGTTTGTTGATGTATCCTGAGATTATCCTGAGATTACCAAACAACAAATTATGTTTAATTTTGTTCTTATGTAGCCCGAGATTGCATACAATTTGATGTTGAGTATCCTAAGATTTGAAAGACGAATTAAATATCTCTCTCTCGTTATGAGAGATTTGTCCAGTCTATAAAATTTCATAGTCTTTGCTGCTGTTGCCAATTTATTGTTGAAAGCAACACATTTTTGTCAATAGATTTAATGGTAAAGATTCCTAATACATACATTTGTTTATTGTTTATACACAGTACTTCTGAAAATGATCCTGTTATTGATACATTTACTTTTGATGATGAATTGCCGCCTTTCCAATTTGTACCAATAAAATTATATGATCCACATTTTGAAACAAAAACTTACACAATGCCCGGCAGTAATGTAAAGGAAAAACTTTCGAAGATATTAAAACTTCGAACTCATCCGGATTTTAAAATTATCTTGAATGATGAAACAATTTTATGCCATAAAATGACTTTCTCCATGTTTTCTTCGTGCTACCTCCATAAATGTTGCACAAAGGATTTTATAAAAATCGCAAACAAATCATTTACGCCAGAGTTATTCAATAAGATGTACAATTGGCTTGTGGGTCACCCCATTCGATTTAAGCATAATGAGGTGATTCCACTATATCGTATGGGAAAATACTTTAAAATAGACGTAATTGGAAAACTTTCACTATATTACCTTGACTCCGGATATTTCAGCCCTATGGCAGCATTTCTTGCAATATGCGATCTTCGTGATGTCAACGATATTTATGATGCAATAGTTAAACCGATGGTGCATCGACTTATCAAAATACCACTATTGATATTTAAGAGTGAAGAATATTTAAAATTAGATGAAAGGGTGATTATCGATATACTGTCATCTAATAACGTAGGAGTAAACTGTGAGCTAGAGGTAAATATAAAATAGTATTGTCTTGTCTTGTCTTGCCTTGTCTATTCATTTAAAATAATACTTTCTTTTCAATTATGTATAAGATTTTCTATGGTGCCCTTTTCTGGATGCAATATGATTGGCCCAATCGTTTTGATGCACTAGAAAGAGTCTTTTCATGCATTCGTTACGGATTCTTGGCCCCAGGCTTTATAGATAATTTTAATAGAATATCTGGCATACAAAATGAGGATGTATTTATGCAAGAAGAATTGAATTATGAATTAATTGGAAATTTCGCAAAGGTTTTGAATGCTTTTACCGAAAACGAAAATCTTATGAGTGTCATCGAAAAGATCTCAGTATATGCAAATTATCATACGAAGTATGGTCATGATGTGCCAGAGATGCGTATGAAAGCGGCAGCGATTGGTTTCCCAGTCTATAAAAAACGTCGTTGGTTAACAGATCCGTGTTGTAAATATCATAAACAACTAGAAAATCCTTATTCTATAAATATATTACATGTGACTTTAATGGAATTTATTGAGTATTTGAATGAACTTGACGAAATTGATCCTCAAGATTTCCTTAATCGTGTACATTTTACCAATTTTTGATCACAATCAATCTACGTATTAACTCGGTTGTATTTATATTTAATAATTCACATTCACTCATTTTAATTTAAAGAATATTTTGTTAACTAAAAAATTAAATAAAAAATGTGAACGAACATCACCATGAACTCAAGTAATCTGTTGCAAAAATCTTTACCAATATCAATTATTATTACTATGTAGTTCTCTCTTCCCTTTCTAGTCCTTCTATTGATAGAATTATGTGTTTTTAAAGTCATCTATGGAAGGTATATTTGAAATCTTGAGTTCGAAAATAAAAAGTATATATGCCAAATCGGGTAAAACTGAATAACTATAGTAACCACATAGAAAAGAAAAAAAGGCAGCTAAGTGTGAGTCAGACTTTCACAAGGATGATTCCGTACCATCGTCATAGTTTTTTTGAAGCTTAAATAAAATATGTACATATAAAAATCATATACAGAAATAACATAAATAATAATCAACTGCTTTCAGTTACTAAGCTTTGCTTGAAACATAAGCTATTATAATTGTAATAGTCCTTTATTGAGATTTTCTGACTTTGCCGGTGGATTTTCCAAAAAAAATTTTTATTTGTCGTGAATTGTCTAACTATTACGGTTCATGATATAGAGCTTTGTGATGGACGGACGGACAGCGTAGGCTTAGCATTAAGGTCCAGTTTTCACCCTTTGGGTACGGAAACATAATTGATTTTCCTTGTATTCATGATCATTTTTATAGGTAAAAATAAAGTCAGGCGGACTTCTCTATAACGAAATCGTTGGGGAGCCTTTACATCACTTTGTTATAGGGGAAACTAAATATGTAAAAGAAATTTATTTGTAGAATTTATTTTTTTTATTTAAAAAATAATTTAAAATTACCCAAATTGTATATAAATAAATGCATTACATAGGATGAGGTTATGTATTTTATTTAAAAAAAAGGACACACGAAATGCTTGAAAATGTTTGTTATAGAGAGGACATTTTTCTATAAGCAAGTCAAAATATAAACAAAAACCACAAAAAAGGAAGTAGACACTCAAAATAACTTCACTAAAGATAACAAGCCACGTCAAACGCATCCAAATAATGCAAAAGAAAACCCTGCGTTTCATAACAGGTGCGTCTTGGTATGTCCGAAAATTCCAGCTACACTGAGACCTAAAAGTCCCCTTTGTGGAAGATTTCATAAACTTCCACAGCAGCAGATACAATGATCGACTATCGCTTCATCCAAATCCCCTAGCAAATGCTTTTGCTGTAAATGCAGATTGAAGAAGCTCCATGCACATGCGATTAAGGATCGGAGAATATAACTAAAATATAACATATATTAATTGTTATATTAGTCATTGTTAAATAAAATCGTCTTGTTTTTTAATGTTATACTTAATTTGTAACATATTGTCAATGTACGAAATTCCTCTGCCACTGTAGTGCTCACAAATAGTAATTAAAACGTCTCATAAAAAAAAGCTATAGAGAAATCAAAATTCCTTATTATAAAGGAGTCCAACAGCATACAAATATTTACCACAAGAGATGGGACTAATAAGATAAACGGTTTTTTTTTTTCACAATAAAGTAATAATATTTATGATAGCGGAAATACGCATAGTTTCCTACCTTTTTTTCTTGCAACTTGGCAGCACTTTTTCACTGACCATTGCAGCTTGGCCGCACTGTTAGTCAGCATTGCCGCATGCATGGCTTTCCTACTTCCGTTTAGCTGTCAAATCTGCCTTTTTCGTGTAGACCGCTGACGAAGGTGGGTGCAAATTTTACCAACAGCAAAGGAATCAGAATCAAATTCGAAATTAAATTGAATTATTTTCTTTTATTAATTTCTGGTTTTTCATCTATTTTTAGTTTACAAACAAATCAACTATACAAAATGGTTGCCGTTAAGAAACAAGTAAGTTTTTGTTTTTAGTGACTTTTTTTGAAAACAAAGCCACGTGTTTTACATTTGCATTTAAACAATATAATAATTATTGCATCTTTTTCTTTTCCAGAAAAAGACTTTAGAAAGCACCAATGCCCGTTTGGCTTTGGTTATGAAATCTGGCAAATATTGCCTGGGTTATAAACAAACCCTTAAGACACTTCGTCAAGGCAAAGCCAAATTGGTACTCATCGCCAGCAATACACCCGCTTTGAGGTGAGAAATTGATATTGTCTATTGTATATCAAACTACTGCTGAGAAGTAGATTTCCATTGAATTCTTATAAGTGTGTGTATGTATGTCAGTCATATGCATTTGCTGTTGGAACCATATGGAGTCTTGCAAGAGACTAAGAAGTGTGTGTTCCCAAAAAAACAATTGTAAAGAAAGATATATGGAAACTATGGAGTAGAGTGTGTAGTAGCCATAATCATCATCGTTGTCTTTTGGCCTTTGCCTTTGTAACACTGAGAAACTCTTATGTCAATGATGAAAGTAAAGACACATTTTCAAATATATAATTGTGTAATTAAATAAACATTTTTGCAATGACTGCCATCAAATGGTTCCAGCAACAACAACAGCACAAGCACATGATATGTAAACTATCGTAATTCAATGGAAACTGTAAGTAAAATTTACATATAAACAAAGAACAATATTTCTGTTTTTATATATTTTTATGATGATATTTATAAATCCGAGTTTGTTTTCATGATGAACAATTTTTTTATACTAGAGACTCTTACTGATACATTACATATTTCCTAAATATCCCATTATCCTAAATTAATATCCAATTAACTGATTTTTTGTTTTTTGTCTTTTTTTTCGCCAAAATAGGAAATCTGAAATTGAATATTACGCAATGTTGGCTAAAACTGAAGTTCAACATTACAGTGGCACAAACATTGAATTGGGAACAGCTTGCGGTAAATACTTCCGTGTCTGTACCTTGTCCATCACAGATCCAGGAGATTCGGATATCATTCGTTCATTACCTGATAACTAAAGTGTTGTGAAAAACTTTTTTTTTTTTTTATAAATGCTTTTATATATCTCAATGAAAAATAATGATGAATAAAATTGTTTAAATTTTATAACAATTAATTTTTATTGTGTATTCCTTCATTCGTCGTTTTAATATTGTTTGTTGTTAAGTTACAGAATATCATTACTTGAATGAATGAGGATCAACTCGGATAGAGAGATCTTCATTTCTTCACCATTAGTATGAAGTATTGACATGTGATCATTAAACAAAAAGACTACAGGTAGAAGAATTTAATTCAATGCCAATACAAATCTCAATGGGTGGGCATCGTCTTTAATATACAAATGAATATAATAATAATGGTTGGTAATGTAATTCATTCAGGTACACATACTAAATCCATTGTTGCTTATTGAATGCTGCTGAGATGATTTTTAGTCTCTGACCAAATTACTGTTGTCTGATGATGGCGAATACCATTCTCGATGGTCATTGCACGTACTGATGATTCTATGGATGTTTCGAAACTAGACAAATGCTCTTGAGTTCAATATATGTACATATAGTATCGTTTAGCACACACGGAAAAAGGAACCGATGAGTGTTTTCACTGGCAATGGCTACCAGATAACGTAATATCTTTATGTTGGTCTAGTGTTTCATTGTTGCCACTTGTATATGTTACAGAAGGTATGAGAACAGCTCCAGCAAGTGGCTCTTGATATCCTGTTAGTGACTTCCATTGTATGGTATAAAAATAAATGAATTTAGAGAGGAGACGAAAATAATGTTGGCACATTTGGTATTACATTCATTTTAATAGCAAGAACACATTTTCGATTACAAATCGAAGTTTGTCTGCAACAGCTTAATATTATCAGCAAATAGTTAAGTACATAGTATTTTAATCTTATTTGGATACCTGGCCATAGTGCGCATCTTGGGAACAAAGAGGCAGATGAACTCACCAGAAGAAGCTGCCAATGTCCTCATTGAATTAGAATCATTCTGCAGCTGCCTTGGAGTTTTACAAACATAAAACTAAAACGGGTGACTTTTGAAAGTAAATTCGCCTCCAATATTTGATGGACATTAAAATATAAGAGTAGCACAAGCCTTCATGCCTTCTTCTAGTTCTCACAAAATGACACAAAAAATACCTGAACTAACTGGGGAAAAGTATCTGTATAGTCTTAAGCTTCTTAACAGGACAATGCAGATTTATGAAACATGTATATAATTTACGAATTATGTATGTAGTCGCAACAACTAAAGTAATAGATTATGTAATGAAGAAAAGGAAACAGCAAAGCATTTGTCATGCTACTATGAGGATCTAATATGGGGACCAGACTCCGACATCTAGGCAACTAGTATATATCACAAATTGAAATTACATGGTTTGTTTTAGTATTTTCCCCAACTCAACCCAACCCAATCTAATCTATCATCACCCGGGTTTGTTTATAATATGTAAGTATAAAGTGAGTTGTTTTCTTTTTTTCTTTTTTTTTTTTTTTTTGTCACAGGGTGGGGCATTGAGTTTGAAATATGACACCATAACATAGTGATTAACATTTTAAGCTAAAATATGTTAACTTTATGCTGTGTTTTTGCAATGAGGAGAATTATTTCAATTGTGAATTAAGGCATAGAAGAGTTTTGCTATGTATAATTTGTTTTTTTTTAATATGAAAATGGTGAAATATGCAAAAATAAAGTTTTCAGGGCTGCAAACATTGTGTCATCTACTCATTGTAAGGTGACCAGAGTCTCATTTCTTATATCATTGAAACCGGCTTTTATGTTTAATTTAATATTCATGCAATTAATTTAAAAAATAAATATTGCAAAATATTAAGAAAAATATATATATAAAATTATAAATATCATTTAACTGTTTATGTATTCTATTTTAATTTACAAATTTAATGCTTTTGGTTATTTAGTCAATATGGTTACTTTGATTAATTTTAATGAATTTCTACAAAATGGTCACCTTAATTTGTATGCCTTTGCTTTTGATTGCTTTTGTCTCATTCGCCATCGAAGTGCCTTTGGAAGTGGAAGTAAGCGGATCTTTCTCTCAATTTTCCTGAGAAAATTCTTACTTTTGTACAAAGTTGAAATTTAAATCTTATTGGTGTGTGTTAGTAGAAATTCTATTGCTGTTTGTCAAATAAGAAATATAAATTTGTGCACTTTTCTCTAGAGTGGAATATATTTTAATTTGCTTGGCAATTGAATTTAATTGTCATTGTTAATCATTTTATTAAAAACCATCAAAGCAAATTGTAAGTACAAATTAAACAACTGTAATTAATATTTTGCAGATTTAAACTGGATAAAATAATATTTTGTTATATATTTTTCTAGTGATTTGTCTCGCTTGCATTACATTTTTTTTTACTATGTCTATTAATGGCCTTAACTCTTCCAATGGTTTAGCACTAATGCAAGTAGCACTAGATGTTGAGGATTTGCATTTAAATACTTGTGATAGTGAAGAAAATCGTTTGGCCATGTCAACTCCAGCGAAACGTATAAAAACTGATAATGGTGATGATGATGATGGTGTCGTCGTGGTGGCTAATGTGCCGAAATATCCACACGATTTACAGAAGCTTCTTCTTCCGATGTGGTGTTTGCTGTGCAAAATCAGAGCTAATTCACATATATCAATGACTGATCACTATAGTTCGAAGGGACACAAACAGAAGATTGAATGTTGGCTATTAGAGCATGCTGAAGAAGAGAGCAATGATGAAAGCAAGCCGGAAGGCAACAAAGAAGGACAGGTTATCAAAATGCACTGTGATCTATGTGATTTAAAATTTACTTCAGTTTCTCATGCCAAACAACACTATGAAGGACGCAGACACAAATTGGTAGAGGCTAAAAAATCAAAGTCAACTGGAAATGGTTACTATGAAGATGGGAAATGGGTGCGTATTTGCACAAACTCAAACGAGCAGCAAATACATGACGATATAAATCGTTTTGGATTAGACGGTAGCGAAGCTTCCATTGCGACACCACCACCTCCAGGACTATCGTCAGCACCACCATCAGAACTATCGTCAGCACCACAACCAGAACTATCGTCAGCATCACCACCAGAACTACCGTCATCACAACCATCAACACTTTCACCTTCTATTCAAAACAATGTGAAACCATCAAAAGAATTTTATAATAGAATGGATAATATAGGTGTACCATTGGACCTGGAAGAGTGTCTGAAAGCTGCAAAGGAAGAGATGAGATTGCAGAAAATACAAGATGACCAGGAAGCTGAAGCACAAGCTCACAAACTATATTGTGAATTATGTGATTTGAATCTCACTTCAGTAGCTGATGCTAGGCATCATTATGGCGGACGCAGACACAAAGCCGTACGTGATAAATTATCTAAACCGTCTGGTGATGGTTACTACGGCACTGATGGCAAATGGGTGCGTATTGCCACAAAATCAACACCAACATGTGTTGGTGTTGAGAATCGCTTTGGAATAGGCGCAGCTTTCATCAACATACCATCATCGGAACCTATGAATATCAATGCTCCAAAGCCATTGCTACGTCCAGAATTCTGGTGCAAAATATGTAACATTGCTTTAACATCAAAAGTTGATTTCGAATTGCATTGCAAAGGCGTAAAGCATCTTATGAAAGGCGATAAATTAAATAAACATAAAATACCAGATGCTGATTTAAATTCCAAATATCGTCTACCATCTGGAGCATTTTATTGTGATATATGCAATATGAACTTCAATGGATTCACAATATTAAAATCACATTTAAATGGAAAGCGTCATGCCAAGAATCAAACCGCCTTGGTAAATGCTACATTGGAATGTGATTAGGTGCGTCTTTAAACTACCAACTCCAAGGCACTACAGTAGTATAACTACTAATAAACTAATGCTACAAGCAAATAAGAAATAACACAACACAACACATAACACAGAAACAAACAAACAAGAAGTTATTGGTCTCCATATTGATCTCGCATTCCATAGATCGAAGACTACATTTTTTATCATACATTTCTCTCTTTTTTATTTTTATTTTTATTTTTATTTTTGTTGTTTTATTTTTTTTTTAATAAATAAATAATTAAGAATGAGATTATCTTTATTAGATATACACAAACATAAATACATATATTTTAATCTTTGTCAGATATACATACAAATATATTTTAATCTTTGTCAAATATACATTTTTAATATGAAATAAAGAATCTTCTGAAGTTCAATAGTAACTTACTTATTAATCTTTGGCTCATTATAAATAACAACAATTTGTTGATTTTATTGTTTTAACAGAAAGTGAAGAAGCTACAAGAGTAGAGAGTAGAGTATGCAAGCAATTAAATAAGGAATGGAAAGGATTAGGGAAACACACTTCTCATTGTTTATTGTTGTATGAGTATTCTTATGTACAGAATAGTTTGATAGATAGCCAATTATTATGCTTATGTTATGTTATACAATATTTAACCTTGCATCTGAGCCAGTTCGCGTGCCTTGGTGCGTTCGAGCTTAGAAATGCGTGCCAAACTCTTGGCACCAAGTATACCGGATACCGCCTCCCCAGTGTCTACGGATTTCATCGTGGCGATCATTGAAGTTCGATTTGATGGCTTCCAAAAGCTTGCTGAAGTTATCCTTATGGTTAATTTCCACATTTGTTAAAGCCAAAGCTGAGCAGGTCTTGCGACGAACGACCAATAGGCCCAAGCGTGCCTTGCCCTTAACAATGCAGTATGGGACACCCATCTTGCGGCACAAAGCTGGCAAGAAGACTGAGTACCAACTCGAGTGGATCAATATCATGGGCAATGACAACCAACTGAGCCTTCTTCTGCTCAACCAATTTTGTTACGGTGTTGGTACCAGCACGAACAAAACTTGGCTTCTTCTTGAACTTGCTTTCTCATGGATTTTGCTTCAGCAATTTTCTTCAAACACAGCTTCTTTGCGAGAGCAGACTCTGGATGGTATTTATCCATCAATTTGAAGAGTTTGACAGCGGTGGTCTTGTCCAAGGTCTGTGTGAATTAATGAATTGGTGGTGGCACCTTCAAACGCTTCTGGAGAACAGCCTTTTGGAGCTGAACACGAATGACAAGTCACGCTTGGGTTGAACATTTTGGCCGATGCCAAAATTCTTGGGTCTATTCTCAAAAAGCTGATTGACAACCTTCTTGACAACGGGCACGGCCTTCTAACATTATTCACATTATTCGGGTGTGACTCTTAAGCATTTTCAACTGCTCTCTGATTATAACTCATCATGACCCGACGACTTATAGAGACAACTGTCAGTCAAGTGTGTCGCCTAACAAAAAATGACTATGTCTTCCTTATATGACCAGATGCCCCTACTGATATGTCTAGTGGGAATAATGCGCATAATAAGGATAAAATTGAGATGTGTACTCATATGTTTGGTCAGCAAATTAATGTATAATGTCCTATGGTTCCACGGAGCAGCAAAGGGTCACAATAAGTTTCCTCCATTCGTTTCTGTCAAGCGCCAACTTTTGTTGGTTTTTATTACGTCTGCTTGCAGGTCTGCGCGGGTTTGCCTCTTCGGCGGCTTCCTTGCGGGTTCCAGTCGACTGCACATCGGGTGATGTCGTTTGTTGCTCTCCTTAAAACATGACCAAGCCAGCCCCATTTCCTTTTTTTGTTATTTCCACTCGCTTTGGTGTTTGATTGGTTCTGACCCATAGATTGGTGTTTGATATGGTAGTCAGGCCAGAAGATGCGAAAGAATTGTGCGGAGGCAACGGTTTGTAAAGACCTGTATAGCTTGAATATCCGAAGATGATAGATTCCAGATTTCGCAGCCGTAGAGTAGAGTGGATTTGACATTCGAGTTGAATATAATTAATTTTGTGCGTCGTGTTATAATTGAGGAATTCCAAACTGCATTGAGGATGCCGAAATATGTTTCTTGCACCAGCGTTAATTTCTTTGACATGTCGGCATAATCAAGATCATCAAGTCTCGCATTCAATTCCCAGTTTATACCCTTTGTTTCAAGAGTCACCTTGATGATAACAACGTCCAAAACAATGTTGAAAAGCAGCGGCGATAAGACGCAGCCCTGTCGAAAACCCATCGTAACTTGTATACGTCTTTGTTATGCTTGATACGCCAGCCCGCGTTGGTGGTACACTTTTACCAGCCAGAGCACTCCAAATGGATGCGTGGTGGTGAAGTGTGTCGAATGCTTTTTGGAAATCAATGAAAATAACATAAAGGGGGGAGCGCCATTCTACAGATTGTTTCACTATAACTCGGAGACTATTTACGTGATCGACGCAGGAGTGCCCCGGTCAGAAGCCTGCTTGTTCTGTTCTGAGTCTCGGCTGTAAGGCATTCGAGAGTCATATGTTAATTATTTCTGCAATTATTTTGTTTACAATGCTCAGCAGTGTGATCCCTCGCCAGTTCTTGCACTCTGCTAGGTCGCATTTCTTAGGTTGGTTGATGATTGCACCTTCCTTCAGCTCTTCAGGTAATTGACCTGTAGCCCATACGTCCTCAATTAACGGACTAATCAAACGTGCGCTTGTTTTTATAATCCGCTTTCAAGAGTTCAGGTGCAATGTTGCCCGGCTGATTTGTTGTTTTTCAGGGTTTTCTATTGCGTCTATTATCTCCTGCGAGTTTGGACAGCCACACGGATTTTCACCATTCATTACATGCGACGGGCAATCGCAGACATTATGCACGGCTACTGGCACAGATGAAAGCATGTGTTTGTAGTACTTTTCCCAGATCGTGAGTTGTTGTTCTGTGGCCGTGATGAATTCCCCGGAAGAGCTTTTGAGTGGTCTGTCAGCTAGGTGTTTATTTGCATTAGTCAATTTTTTTGCTGCTTTATATACTTAGGTCCCTGCTGCGGTTGGTTTCTGCAGCCGACTGAGCTTCTAAAGCCAGTGTATCTGCCATGGCACGTTTGTCCCGACGTACACGGTTTTTCACTTCTTTGTCTGCCGAGCTGTACAAATGTACATAGCTAGTCGCTGCGCTTTTTCATTGCTGGTTCTGGCTGCATTTAATTCAGCTTTCAACTGCTTTCTCCATTGGTCAGCAAATACTGCTTAGAAATCTTATTATTATGGTGGCGAACTTTTGATGGAGATGGTCAATATTGGCCATCTGGTACATCTATTTTAAGCTTTCTAAACCTTAACCTTATGCCTTTGAACTAAACGAATGCCTTGGTACCAGGTAAATAGTTTTTTAGCCAGCATTTGGTGATTGCACTCAATGTGGTCACAATTGCATGATTCACTGTCTCAAAGGTTTTTCCTAAATCTAATGTCATCAAAACTGTCCTATCGCATGGCCTCGCATGGCTGAGTCTATTAGCAATATGCTTAGTGTTCTCTCTCAGGGCCGTGGTAGTGCTGTGCCCCTTTCTGAAACCATGCTGATGATCTGCAATAGTAATTTCTTCTGTCATTGTCATTGGAAGTATTTATCAACGACTCGAGTATTTTAGCAATTGGGGAAAGATGAGAAATGGATTTATATAATCCACATAAATCTGCATGATTTGCCGGTTTCAGAAAAGGAATAACTCTTGGTACCTTTCATACGTCAGGAACAACAAGTTAGCGCATGGAGGAGTGAGGAGCGATATCGCTACTGGTCCTAAATAGTTTCGCGTTGATGGCAAAATTGAGCGGCACTTTTCATAGCATTTCCGAATTGTTTTCCCTTGAACAAGACGATAAATTGAACTTTACGCTGTGTGGCGCCTATTTTTATTCCACAGCTTATGAGATGCAGGACTACATGACTCAATATATTAAAGCCATTTTGCTCTACGATGGTCTGTGACAAGTGTTCTGATCTCAAGGTTTATCTCCACTAAGTGTTAATTTGATCACGTTAATTTGCCAAACGTGCAGCATCTGCCGGAAAATTGTCTCTTAACAAATAGAATTTACATGCAGGAGCGTGCTTTTTTGCGGCTTTATTGACCGCGTACCTGAAAGATTTCTCTTCCAGTATCATCGGGAAAGGGAAGCAACTTAAAGTATCCTCTTTCGACTCTCGAAATTCTGTAATCGATAAACCACGAGCAATATGCTAAAAGCGCTGCTCTGGCGATGGTAATGACAGGAGAGTTAGCACAGGTAGAATTCATCCGGGTAGAGGAATCTGCAGATTTATTCAATCTGATTTGCTATGCTTACACCACGATAGTTTTTACCTAATGGGTAGATTCAAAGTTCCTGATGTACATTCAGATCACCTAAAATGATACAGTGATCACCGTGCAGCACATGACCTAACATTGAATTATAACCTGGAGCACAGCTGTTCTTGCTACTTTACTCAAGTGGTTTGCTTTTCGGCCCAGAATCATCCGACAACAGGCAACCACAGACCACTCATATCAGCCGCGAGGCTTCAGGTACGCATATTCTTGAGAATAGTCACAATCAGTCGGGTCGTGAAGAGTTATAACGGAGAGCTGTTGAAAATGCATTAGAGTAGCCTGTTGATGATAGTGAAATGACTCTTCCTATTAGTACTCAAACCATCAAGGCCGGGCTGATCCCTTGACCTCCAGTGCTACAGGGAACAACTCAGTTGTCTCCGGCTCTACATATAACATGCTTCATCTGTCTGTTTTCAACTGCCTAACAATTTTGTCATTCACCAGTGCAAACCTACTTTTTCATGACAAACATATGATTTCATTGCTATTTGGTTGTTGTATTTGTTGGTCATATTAAGGTAGGCTTACACCGATGATTGAGAAAACTTTCATGCAATAAAATTGTGCCTTTATGATTTACGACCAATAGAGGTGGCTAGGTCTTTCTATTTACGATTGTGATCTACCTTCAAAAATTTGAATTAATGCAGTAGAATTATTGCAATCAAACTGATGTTCTAATAATAATGCAGCACTGTATTGGCGATTGAAATTAACACAAGAGAGGATTGTGTTATTGAACTATTTGTCCCAGATAAGGAGAAGTGATTCTATAAGAGGGAGGCTTAATGAAATTGGCTTCAATTGGCATCTTTGACATAATTCTGTGTTAATCATCATAACTAAATATTAAATAACAAACAAAAACATTAACCCCAATAAACAAAACTCCGCCACCAATCTGCACACACTGCTATACAATCCTAACCATAACCCACATCCTATTAAATTGTCCCTTATTCCAACAACACAGATCCCAATTCCTTAATTATTCATCATTCGAAGAAATTACAACTTTTAACAACTTAAAACAAACACAAGCATTTCTAAAAAACACTAATCTATACCAAAAAAAAAAAAAAAAAAATATAAAAAAAAATACTAACTTTGGCTAAGCCGAAGTTTTAATACTCTTCACGCTCCTTCTAGTAGTCCAAGAGTCTTGAGTCTTATATAGTCCAAAATCAGTTCCATAATACAAAAAACAAAAACCTTTTTCTAATAAGAAACTTTAATTTGGATCCCAGTTTGTATGGGGGGTACCCATCCTCAGTGATGCAAAGTTTTGAAATTTATATGGTTCATGGATATAGATCAGACACTTATATTGTCCAAATTTCAGTTCCATAGTACAAAAAACAAAAACCTTTTTCTAATAAGAACTTTCACTTGGATCCCAGTTTGTATGGGGGGTACCCCTACTAGTGTTCCGAGAGTCTTGAAATTTATATGATTCGTGGATATAGATCAGACACTTATATTGTCCAAATTTCAGTTCCATAGTACAAAAAACAAAAACCTTTTTCTAATAAGAACTTTCACTTGGATCCCAGTTTGTATGGGGGGTACCCCTCTCGTGATCCGAGAGTCTTGAAATTTATATGGTTGGTGGCTATGGGTTAGACACTTATAGTGTCCAAATTTCAAGTTGATAGTACAAAAAACAAAAATAATAAAAACTTTCATTTGGATCCCAGTTTGTATGGGGGCTACCCCTCCCAGTTTTCCTATTTGGTTGATTCCGACAAATGTACTGCGTATGGTGAAAAGAAATCTCCGAACAAAATTTCAGATCTCTAGTTCAAAAACTGAATATATATACGTCCCCGTTGTCTCCTTCTGTGTATTACAAACTTCATGACAAACTTATACAAAATACTATTGACTGCGTAAAGAGTATAAAAATATAACATTTAAAAAAAAAAATAAAAAACAAAATGTATAATACATAAGTTTATTTTTAAACCATGTACTTTAACTACAATAGCTTTAGAGCTGATGCTCTTAAAAATTATTAACTAAGTTATAATGTCTAATTATAATATGAGATCTAAACAATAATACATAATAATAATAATATTAATTTATGTAAAATTTTTTGTTTTTTATTTCTTTGTCTTGTAGCTGATTGATTAAAAGGAAACCAATCTGATTAATTGAATAGTACAAAAAGTAGTTGAGTTTGGTATAGTTTTTTCTGAGTGTGTATCGCTTATTAAATAAAAGTAAATCAGTCTGTTTAATTAAATAGTTCAAAAAATGAGTTTGGTACTACATATTTCTTTCTGAGTGTGTACCGCTTATAAAACAAAAATAAATCAGTCTGATTAATTAAATAGTTCAAAAAATGAGTTTGGTACTCCATATTTTTTTTCTTTAGAGTCTGTGTACCATGACTATCAATCTGAATAGTTGAATTGTAAAAAGTAGTGTTATACATATTTGGTACTAAGTGTTTACCGCTTATTCGTATAAAACAAAAGTAAATCAGTCTCATTAATTAAATAGTTCAAAAAATGAGTTTGGTACTCCATATTTTGTTTCTTTCGATCTGTGTGAGTCCATGTCTAGTACAGATAAAGGTACTTTATTTAATTGTTTTTGGCTTCGTTGCTGGTGTTTGCCCTATGGTCATGAAAGCGTAAAGCATTAAACCATTCTACCGGATGCTCACGCTTGCGATGACGATACATATTGGCACGAAACTTAAATGAACGAAAGCAATACATACACTGATGGAGATCTTCGCCAGTATGTGTCGATATGTGATCCTAAACAAAAAAAAAAAAAAAAATATATATATATATAAATTTATTTCAAATCTAATTATTATTATATTTTAAAATATATTTTACCCTTAACGCATGTTTTAATTTAAATGCTTTATCGCAATGGAAACATTTGTAACATTTTTCCCGTTTATGTGCGTAGTCTACGTGTCTACGCAAAGCGTCCTCACTTGTTGATATGTTCTTGCATTCATTGCATTTATAGGTTTCTGTGGATTTTCTAGTATGCATGGCGCGCTTATGACGTTGTAAACTGAAATTGGAAGCCAAAGAGGCGTCACAAATGTCACACGGAAATTTTTGCTTATTTTCTTTATTAGTGTGTGTTAGGAGATTCTTCTTTAATGTTGTATTATCGTTAAGGGTTTTACCGTACCCTTCAACAATATGGGATGACGCCCCCTGGATATTAAATTTATGTAAATGTACCTCCTTCATCTCTCCAAATCTATAAAATAAAGCATAAGTATAGTATGATGTAATAATATATTATAAACTACATTAAATATTAGCAAAAAAAAATTCAAACCAGTTTTTTTACGTTTTAAGATTTAAGAATTCTATGCCAATTCACTCACTCTTTGCCGCAATCATTGTTATCCTTATCATGAGTATCCTTCATTTTGGGTGAATGTAATGATGTCAGAGAATTTGTTTCTTTTATTTTGAATGATTGTAAATCTTCAGAAGATACCATCATTTTTTTTTGATCATCAACATCATCATAATCATCATCACCATCATCACCATCATCACCATCATCACCATCATCACCATCAATATCAACACTTTCATTTATAAAATAATTTTCATAATTTTCATTATTTGAAAGGAAAACGCATTCTATTGGTGCCAGTGACATGATGGATGAGTTATGACTTTGTTGTTGTTCTTCTGTTTTTTCTATTTTTATTTCTTCTTCTTCGTTTTCTTCTTTACATTCTTCATGATCATGTTGTTGCCGAAACTGTACTTGTTCTTGTTTATATACATTTTTGTTTATTCCAAATGTTTTTCGTTCATTCTTTTTATATTTAAATTTTTCAACAGCGACGAACTTCTTAAGATTATCAAATTCAAGAATAATTCGACAACAACGTTGACATATTACAGCATCTTTGTTTGGTACAGTCATAAATTTACGGGAATTAAACTGTAAATCATTTGCATAAAAAAAAAAAAAAAAAAAAAAAGATATTAAATAAACCAAAAAAAAAAAAAAAACCAATTGGATTTCAATAAGCTTACATGGGTATTAAAATATTTAAAGACTAAATGCCATCGCTTGTTTAATCGTCCCGTTTCTACATCACAAAGCAAAAGTCCATCCTCGGTTTTTATATTGCATAAATAGCATGGTTTTCCTATATCTCTTTTTATTACAACTTCCATTTTTCATTTAAATAAGAATCGCTTCGCATGAGACTTTAACAAGTTTTGCATAGTTAATCATCATTTTCATTTCTTATGGAAAATAAATTAATAAAATCATCAACGCTGCCAACTTAATTTTTTTTTGGTTTTGTTAACGACAATGTAAGGTGACCATTTTATTTCATATTTCAATTTATAAAATATGATTTATCCATTTACAGTCATCATCCATATTACATATTCATATTTCATATTCATTTCATTTCGAACAAAGTGCAACCATCTGCCCTTTACAACGATAACAAAAACAAATTCATCGATAACGATAGATAATTATTATCTCTGAACTCGCCAGAGATCAGAAATGTCAGCCGTACGTAGACTTTTGTTCAGCACTGTCACTTCATTCACTTCATTCAATTGCATTCAAATTAATATTCTTTTTTAATTTATAATGTGGTCACTCTGATTCGGATATTTTAGTCGTTGGCTTATTTGATTTCTTCAAAAGAGTTTTTCCACATGGTGTTTTTCCAATGCATAAAACAACTGAACGTAAAAAAGTGGTAAGTTAGAAAATAATTAGCAAATTCTCTGGTATTCGCTTTATGTTGTTTTTTTTAATGTGCATTTGAAGATTTTACTAAAGTATTTTGAATTGCATTTATCATAATTGCAATTATTTTATTATTAATGGCTTTTGCTTAAACATTTTTTTTTTTTTTTTTGTGATAAATAATATTTACACAGGAAATTGATTCATTTCTTTGGAGAAGAGAATTTGGGCGCAATTTTTTTTAGTCGGCGTCGGTTCGCATGCATGTATACATATATATTTGGATATCTACACAGACGCAGATTGTAACGACTGATGCGCAAATTAGTTTCATCAAGTACTGTACGCATCTTTAGATTTCTTTGTACGTGTATAGAATAGTGTTGCGGAAAAACTATGGTAAGTACTTTCCTTATGTTATATGCGGTAGTGATACTTAAAATTTGTATATCGTCTACTTTTAAACAAGTGTCCTGAACAGAGCAGAGCTCTCTCTCAGTTTTTGCGTTTGTAGAGAAGGAAAGTACGTGGGTCGCTCTGAAGCTGTGATTGTTGTCAGTGTGTGTCGCATTGATCCTAGTCGGGGTCATAATTTGAATGTAAAGGACAAGGAAAATTTACTAATATCATGATTGGATGTTGATTCATGTGTGCACGCCAGGTGAGTCGCTTGTCCAGAATTTGATCATGCTACCGAACTTAGTCCACCATTGGAATAATCTCTGAGCCATATATGGTTTCTGGTTAAATGTCACGCCTCAAGGTGAAGTCTCAATTCAGAGATTGATGATAATATTCCAGCGTTTGGCCGCAGCAATTAATTATTTATCATTTCCGCCACTTTTGTGGGTGAGCAACCTTTGAATTTATATTTCTGCTTGAAGATGCAAGAAGTATTGTGGAATATTGTGTGTTCATTTAGTAAGGATTAAGTATTCTAAGTAGTAAGTTCTTATTTCTTCTCTATTGCATTGTACTTTATTATTCTAGAGTTTGGATCGTTTTCTAAGTATTATTAAAGCGTTTGGATCCGGAGATTGATACAAGTACATAATATTACCAATTGACGCTATACACATACAGATAATATTAAATACTAAATGTGAGTAACTCAAAAAAGAGAATACAAAATTCAGTTCATCGAAGTTTCAAAATCTTTCAAACCCCATAAACAAAGTTTTATTATTTTTAATGCACTTTATACTATAATATTTCTGCTTGAGGGTTATGAGATTGTGAGTCACATTAAGGAAGAAATATTGTGTACTCAGTAAGAGGTACGTTTTCAGATTTCATTACATTCTTCAATATTGTATTGTATTTTATTATTTTAGAGTTTTGATCGATCGATCGGATCGGATCGGATCGGATGTATAATAACATTGTCCATATTTGATTACTGGATACAATAGCTGTACCAATTGGAACTACATTCGATAATAAGACCTACCAACACCAGCTCAATAATCAATGTGAGTAAATTAGAAAGAATATTAAATTCGATCTATCGAAATTTATACACTTTCATAAAACCTTAGTTTATAATACAATATTTATATTTTTCACACAGAGAACGTTATAAAGTATATACAGTGACTCAACTTTTTGATCAAGGAAACTACTGATTGTGATAAATTGTTGCGTATTTTTTTTTTGTTTTTTAACATTTATTTGATACCTTTTTTTGGTTAACACTTAAACTTAATTAACTTCAAATAAGAAAAAATAAAAACAAAAATAGAGTCACATCATCTCTTCACAACATTGAATCCTAATAAAAAAAAATAAAAAAAAAAGAGTCAGTTGATCAAATAGTTGACTTAAAGAATGAAATGTTCATCTAACACTTCTTAATATTTAGTGTGGCCTCCTTTGGCTGTCAAAACAGCTTTGATTCTTCTTGCCATACTACTAATGAGGTTGAGACAAGCAAACCGCCTGGGCATACCAATATACGTATGCCCAGGCGGTTTTGACTTCATTCCATAATTTCACTTCAATCCAGTGGTGCTCTATCATGTTCAGATTAGGAGATTGAGGTGGCCAATCAAGCACTTCGAAATTATTTTCATTTAACCAGTCTTTAGCCTTCCTAGATGTGTGCTTCGGGTCTTTATCGTGTTGAAAAATAATGTCTGAAAGTTCCTTTTGCCAATTTCTTACACTTTTATGTAACTCGTGCGTTGTTCAATATTGCCATATTTTGATCCGCATTTATACGCCCTTTAACTTTGACAACTTCTCGAATGCCATCTGCAGTCATACAGCCCCATATTATGAGGCTTCCGCTACCAAATTTTAATGTTTGTCTGATATGGTGCTGCTGAAGTGCCTCATCTTTTTTTTTTCACAACCACTGCCTTCCATCCGAATGAAGACTATTAATTTTTGTTTCATCTGACCATATGACCTTCTTCTAATCATCGACAGTTTTATCGTTTATCTTTATGTCGTTGAGTCAGCAAGGGCTTTTTAACTTTTGCGCGTCCATGAAAATTATTTTTTCGCAAAACTTTTCCTACTGCTTCATCCGAAACGTTAATTCCTAGATATTAATTTGAACGGAATTGTCGTGCATTCCATGCTTTACTTGCCATAAAATTCGCCTTTGGACAATAGTGTTCAATTGAGCCTTTCTGCTTGGATAATTTTTCTCCACATCTTCTCCCATATTCTGTCGTATTCACGATACAGAGTTCACTAAAATGCACAGTTTTTGAGCAATTTGACGATGGTTTTTTTTTTTTTTTCATTAATCAGTCTTTCTGCTTCCTTAAATATAAAACGGGACAAGCCGCTCATCTAAGTACATCACATTTAACAAAATATACATTTGGTTGAAAAAAATTCTTCCTCAATGATATTAAATAAGTGTTCACACTTTCAATTATTGCCACAAATACTAATTATACAAAAGAAATTTTGTTTTGACAAAAATTTACTAATCTGGAAACTTCTTTGTTAATAAATACACTAACTTCAACTAATTGATCCACTGACATTTTTGAATTGAGCTTTCCAACGAACAAAAGCTCATCATAATTCTAATACATAGCGATGTTGTTGATCGCATTTCCCGCTTAATAAAAAGTTTCAAACAAAAGCTTTGCCATCCAAAAAAGGTTTTTGCCTAAAGCTCGATCAAAAAGTTAAGTCACTGTATATTCTTGATCAGTGCGACGAGTTGATTTAGCCCCATGTCCGTCTGTCTATCTGTATGTCTTATGGAAAACAGTCCCTCAGTTTTTTTGCTTGACAGCTTTCTTTTCACCATACGCAATACATTTGTCGGAATCAGCCAAATCTGCCCACTAGAAGGGATACCTCCCACACAAACCCAGATTCAAATTGATGTTCTTATTAGAACAACTTTTTTGTTTTTTGTACTAAAGAAATGAAATTGGAACACTAGTAGTGTTTGACCTATATCCACCAACCATGTAAATTTCAAGACCCTCGAAGTACTGGGAGGGGTACCTCCCATACAAACCCGTATTTAAATTCATATTTTTAGTAGAAAAACTTTTTTGTTTTTTGTACTAAAGAAATGAAATTGGAACACTAGTAGTGTTTGACCTATATCCACCAACCATGTAAATTTCAAGACCCTCGAAGTACTGGGAGGGGTACCTCCCATACAAAACATGAAGTTAAAACAATAATCAGAATATATAAAAGGTGCGTGAAGAGCCAAGTTGATCTTCTTTTTACTGGTTATTATGTGGTGTCACTAGATGACAACAGGTTTTGGTAGAACTCAACAGAATTTATTGATAAATAACTTTTATCGAAGGAATATTTTGAATTGTTAGAAGAAGTTATTGGACAATTTCTCCATCTAGATTATCATCAATCGGAAGATTGTAAAACATGATGAGGATCAATTTCATTTCATTTTAATTCTTCCTAAATAAACTTTCTTAATATCAAAACGTATAGAAAGCCATTGTCATCAAACGATTTTAAGATAATATTCTATATAATCTATTCAAGTCAATATGAAACAATTGTGTGATCGATCCAATATTTTATAATATTGTATTATTCATTACTTTAAATCGTTTGGAAAGATTGTGGAGATTACTTTTTTATACTTAGTAAGTAATGTAAAAGATATAGAAAAATTAAAGTACATAATACGTCAAAAACCGAAAAACTTTGTCTAATAAGAACATTAATTTAAAAGGTGGTTTGTATGAGGGGTATCCCCCCTAGTGGTCCAATTCGGCTGATTCACGAACTTGACCGGCGTTTGGTAAAAAGAAACCGATGTACAAAATTTTAGCTCTCTAGCTCAAAAACTAGGTGTGCGAACAGACGGACAGACGGACATGGCTAAATCAACTCGTCTAATCGAGCTGATCACAAATATATATACTTTATGACAAACTTATAATACTATTCACTAACGTGAAGAGTATAAAAATCTATGTACATATTAGCTTTGTAACTTAGGAGGGACCCAATTGACTTTCCTATTTTCTTGTTTTTAATAACTGAACAATTTCTTCTAGTATTTAACATATTGTATTAAAGAGTAAGCGGCGGGAGCTGAACCTAATATCAATTGAAGTGAATCACGTGTAATATTAAACACTAAATGTAAGAATAAACTATGGATCCAATCAATTAGCAAGTGATATTGAATTAGTCTTTTTTTTTCTAGTAATTATGGATATCAAAGGTTTACCATCTGCAAAACGTCAAAGACTCAGTCGTGAGGATGATGTTGTTGACTTATCACTAAACATAAAGATTGAAAGTTGCCTACAAGAGAATTCTCCAAAAGAGAGTAGTAATGAAATCAAGCAGCAAGGCAAGGCTGATGCAAAACAATACTATGAAGTAGGCGAGTACAAATTGATAAAGGCTGAAGAATCAGAATCATCTGATGAGAAATGGGTGCTCCTTGGTTCAAGATCAATCGAGTCATTATGTGATGATATTAGTTGTGTTGAATTAGGCGGCGACGAAGCTCTCCTCTTGGAATCATCACCACCAGCACCACCATCATCACCATCATCACCACCATCACTATCTATCCAAAATAATGGGAAACTATTGAAACGAAAATATAATGAAATAGAGGTAGTAAAACCTTTAAACCCTGACGACTGTCTGAATGCTGCAAAGGAACAATTGAAACGGCAGAAAATGCGAGATGAACAGGAGGAAGCTAATGAACAAGCTCATAATTTATATTGTGAATTATGTGATGTGCAACTAAATTCAGTATCTACTGCAAGACGTCATTATGCCGGACGTAGACACAAATCGGTAAGTCATATATTATCTAAATCGTCTGGTGCTGGGTACTACGACACTGATGGCAAATGGGTGCGTCCTGACTCAACAGACTCAAAATTAACATCAACATATGTTGATGATATAAGCTTTGAAATAGGCGAAGCTTTCTTCAGCACACAATCGGAATCTATCCAAAACTGTAATTTAATGACATTACCACCACCAGTATTATGGTGCAAACTATGTAAAGTGACTTTAACGTCATCAGCAAATTTCGAATCGCATAGCAACGGTTTAAGGCATCGTATGAATGTCGAAAAATTAAATAAACATGAAATCCCAGATGCAGAATTAAATTTAAAATATCGTTTAGCTTCGGGAACATATTATTGTGATATATGTAATATACACTGCAATAGTTTGTCAGTTTTACAATCACATCTGATTGGAAGAATACACATGAAGAAGCTAGTAGCATTGCCAAATTCTTCTTCATTCGAATGTGGTTCAGCCGATGCAACCAACAAAGATCAATTACAAATTAATCCTACAAACAAATAAGAAGTTATCACTCTCAACATTGATCTCACACATTCATTCCATAGATCAATGATTAAATTTATTTACATTAAAAAAAATATGAAATACATAATAATGAAATAAAGAATCTTATGAAGTTCAATACTAAAGTAACTTTTGACTTATTATAATATACAATTTGATGGGTCTGAAAGTGGGTTATCCTGTACCTGTCCAAACACTTTTTTTGATTGGAGGACAAGCTTAAAGCAAAAGTAAAATACTGATAATAATTTTTTTTTTCTAATTTTTCAGAGTATCGACAAAATTCTAAAAAAAAACTATTAATGTATTGCATGAGTTTTCTGGATTGAATGAAGGTCATAACACCGATATTCTTAAAAATTGTGCATGTAATTGAAAGTTTTCTATGATTAAGCACAGTAGAGAAATGCAAGTTTTTTTTTTATAATTACTATATAAGACCATTTGTAAAATTGAAACATTCCATAGTTTATAGTTTCTGATGAATTGCCCCAATCAAGGATTAGGTATTGTACTACCTGAATCTATATATCTCTCTATCAAGCTTTTATAGTTTCCAAGAATGTGGTTCACCAATGTTCTGTTCATTGTGTATGTTGGTTATGAAGTGTGGTCAATATTGCTTGGGTTATCAAAGAAAATCCTTAAGACACTACTTTGTCAGTTATTAGTCCCTATGAAATATAAGTATACATTTCTACAATATTCCATAGATTGTTGTTGAAGGGTATAGATTTTCAAATCAATTTAAGTTCCTGAAATTGAACAGTATTTAAATTTGCTCACACTGAATAACAATTTATTTTTAATTTTATTTAAATGTTTTTTCATTATTGATATTACATTTTAATATCCCCTTGTGATCAGACTAACAATATCTCCTTATCCGATCTGAGCGAATAGAGAAGAGACCTTTTGTCTGAGTCTCTAATATTATAACATGTCTAATTTTGGATACTCCAACAAATTCTTCGAGCAACAGGTTCTATTTATTTATTCATTGTAATTATTGCAGATACAGACATTACTTTTCTAATCCCATGGATTCTTAACTCTTTTTTGCATAGACCCACAAGAAAGTGTGTGATCCACTGCTGAAAATAACCCAACGTCAATTCAAAAAGAGATTTGAAATTTGTTGATCTGCAACAAGTAAATATTTAGGGATGCACATGATGTTAAGATAAGAGATAAACTATAAATCTAATTCTACTCCATTTTGGTTGGCGAAAATTTAATAAGAATTGCTTCGGCACCCAATATAATCTCCAGATCTAAGAACTGATAACTATTGAATATTCAATTTTCAAATCTGAAGAATTAGTTAGTTAGATTTCTATTCAAAGAGAACAGCACTGAGCCCTGTCCGGAGGGTAGAAATATTGGATCTGCTATAGAATATTATGTTTAAAATTTTTGAAAAACCTAAGACATCATTCATAAGACAGTAGCTTTACTGGTTGATTAACCCCTGGATCAAAAAAAAAATATAATTTTTAATAAGATAGCAGCATAGATTCCTTTGCAATTATATTTAAATATTGGCCTTGAAAATTATTTTCAAACAATAGATAAAAAATCTGAGACATAATTTTTAAGACACCTGATTGTTGTTAATTGATATATATATATCTATATCTATATCTATATCTATATATATATTAATATGGAACGAAAAACAAAGTATGTGAGCGATGAACTCCGACATTGTTTGACCGATGACCAAAAAAATTGGTACATATATGATTTTTTTTTTATGGAGAACGTTTATGTACTATTCATTTTGTTATAACTTCCCAGTTTTTATACTGTTCACCGGGGGCATACCCCCTATACAAACCTGGATCCAAATGAGAGTTCTTATTAGAAAAACTTTTTTGTTTTGTTTTACTATCGTTTTCAAATTTGGAAACTATAATTTTTCGACTCATATCCACCAACTATGAAAATTTTAAGACCATCTAGACCACTAGGGGGGTGCCGCCCATACAAACCTGGATCCAAATAAAAGTTCTTATTATAACAACTTTTTTTGTTTTTTGTACTATCGAATTTGGACTCTATATGTATTTGACTCATATCCATTAACCTTATAAATTTCAAGACCCTCGGACCAAAAAGAGTATGTGAGTGATGAATATGCATTCTTTCATGGAAATGGTTTTAATGATAAGCAAAATAGAAGTCCAATCTCGAATATTGCCTTGCGGACCATATTTTAGTCCTCGCGATCCATTGATTTTGAACCACTGATTTAAACTGAGTAAGAACCTGAGAGGTGATGATGTACCGCTTAATTGCATTTTTTCTGTCAAAAAGTTTTCCCAAACATTGGCAAAAACATCAAGAATCCCTAATGGCGAGCATGCTATCTTACAAATAATGATGACATCAATCGAATCAACTATAAATTGAAAATCAATTGAAAATTTCTGGTACAATTACAGAATACAAATCCATTGATACAGTTACAGAAGAAGATTAAGCAGTTAATTATCCAGTCGAAAATCTCAATTTATTGAAACATTTGGAATGCCAAAGCACAAAGATCAGTTGAAAATTGCCTTATCAATAATGCTCCATTCGAATTTGAACCACATCTTCCGTAAAAGAAATTGATGTCGCTGGTTCTGGAGTAGGAACTCTAAAAATTCTGTATATTTATACAGCGAATAATTAATCAAAAAATATTGTTTATTGTATTAATATCATGTATCATCATCATCATCATCATCATTTCCTGTATCTCCCACTGGAGCATGGGGCCTCAATAAAGCATTTCCATCTGATTCTGTTTTTTTTTTGCTAGCAACTTTAATTCGTTCCAAGATTTTCCGCATTCGTCGATTTCTTTTTGTAAGGATCTCCTCCACGTGGTCTTAGGGCGACCCCTCTTACGGCTTCCTTGGGGGTTCCAGTCAAAAGCTTGTCGGCATACTTCTGTGGCATCTTTTCGCAATGTGTGGCCTATCCATCTCCATTTTCGTAGTTTTATACAGTTGGCCATAGGTTCCAATTTGCATTTTTTATATAGGTGGTCATTGCTGATGACATTTGGCCACCACACCTTTAGAATACGCCGCAGGCATCTGTTGACAAAGCTCTGAATCTTTCCAGTTAGATGAGACAACGTTGGATTTAAATAGTCTAATTTTTGTTTGGAAGGATAATTTGGAATATCATGTATCGGTAATAATAAAATAATTGTCAGTTTTTGAAATAATTTTTATTTTTAATATTAATCTTTTATTAGTTTTTACATACATACACAGTTATACATTTATATATATAATAGATATAGTTATATATATATATATATACATATATATATATATATATAGTTTAATATATAAATATGAAATTTAAGAAAAACGTATAAAAAAGAAAATATCTTTTCTTTGTCTGTTACGATGCATGTGTGTGTGTGTGTGTGTGTGTGTGTGTGTGTGTGTGTGTGTGTGTGAGAGTGAGTGTGTGATTTATAATTACACAAACATACACATAAATGATGTAGCAAATATACCAAAGATATACTTATGTATATACATATATAATATATACATATATATATATATATACAATATTGTACATACATACGAGTATACATATGTAGTATATAATATATGTATATATAAGTTCATATGTATATAAGCATATTTATTTATTTATTTATTTTTTTTTTGTTTTATCAGTTTTAATTAAATTTATCATATAAATCGGGAATTTTAATTTTAATTTTAATTATCATTTTTCATTTTAATTTTATTTATTTATTTTTTTTTTTTGAAATTGCTTATTTGTTTTGTAATGAGTTGTGAGTTGTGAGTAGTAAATACTTAGTTGGGTTGCTTTAAAAATACATACATACATTCAAATACAGATTCTTACATATTGTTAATATAGAAATATGTATATAGAGATATAGAAATACATATGTACGTATTTACTATATATTTCTACTTGGCCTTATATAAGTATTTACAGTTATGCTTGTAGTATTACTATATAGACTTGATTTACATTCATATGATTTATACTTTGTATTATAAGTACTTAGTATGTGAGTACATATTTCATATTGTGATTGTAGTTTTGGTTTTGGATTTCTCGTTATTTTAATTTAAATTCTTCTTGGCATTGAGGGTATTAAGTATTTTATAATACGAGTAGAGTAGTAAGTGGTGATTCCCCTTTTCGATTGAGAAATATAAGAAGCACTATAATTATAAAAATTTCTTAGTTTGTTGGATATTGGAATAGTGGAAGATAAATACATAGAAGGAATAGTAACAGTCAATCAGTCAGTGATTTTTTTCGAATCAATCACTGGTCGACAACTGACTATTTCGAATCTGTCAATGACTGATTGAAAAAGTTGACTGTTATATATGACCTCTGTTAATAAGATCCTTTATAGGCCTTACACATGGTCAATCAATAATGAGATCGATCGATTTGGCTTGAATAAAAATTTTCAAAATTATTTTGACTTTGCTCAAACTACGATTCAATTACTCAATCACTGCCACACTCATGCTTGAATCACTTCAAATTTATTGGTATCGTTTTTGATTGATTCAATCATTTATTTATTTATTTATTTATTTATTTATATTATTGACTGTGTGTAGATCCTATTAATATGATAGATATGAAACTAAGTGACTTGAATTGATTTAGAGTTGAGATGTCTTTCTGTCTTGGAAACTAAGTATCTCAAAGCTAATAAGCTTAAATTTGTTATGTTGATCCTAATAGGATCTTCTTCTGCACAGATCAATTGTTTAATACTTGTTGCTTATAAACTTTTTTTTTCTTTTTTTTTTTTTGTGATCCATGAAACAAATTTTAAATATATAAAATTAAATGTAAGAAAACCCAATCCCCATTGTTTGCCATTATTTGTTTATATTTATTTTGAAGAATATAAGAGATGAGATAAACTTCATTCATGGTTAGATTTGTTTTTCTTTTCTTTCAAATTTTTTTTTTTTTTTTTTTTTTTTTTGAAGTCTAAACCGTTAAGGTATTCGTACTACATAAATATATTTCTTGATATATGAATTTTTATATTTTACTTCTTATTTTTTTTTTTTGGTTTAACACAAAGTACATATTTTTTTTTGCTTTTTCAGTATCCTTTTTGGAAAATGGATTTATAAACCTTTTTTTTTAAAATCTAAAATTTTTATCTTAAAAAATCTCATAAAGTATAAATTTAATTAATAAAGAAGACAAATTAATATAAACACAAATTTATTTACCAAAGTTTATACTAGAATAGTAGTACAGAGCATAGTATAGTGTTTACCAAAATTATACGACATCAATTTACTTCTTTTGCTTTTCTGTCTCACCAAATCTATACTTATATTGTTTATAATTAAAATTAAAATGCAAATTGAAAAATAACACAATATACTGAATAAAAAAAATTGTTGCGTAAAAAAAGAAATACTGAAAGTTTTTGTTGAAGTACTCTATTTCTGCATGGTTTCAATCGTATCAAAACTATACGACAAAAAAAAAAAAAAAAAAATATTCATTATTATTTTTATATTTTAACTAGTAGTCCCGGCGTGCGTTGCAATATCAACATTGTACAGGAATGAGGGAAAGAATTTTTATTTTATTTTTAATGTCTCAAAGCTTTACATATATGCAAAATTTGATCCATCAATTTCTTGCTTTTCCGGGAATTTTCCTGATATTTTAATAGTTATTCTGCTAATCGGGGTGCAGACTATTCCTATAAATCAAAGATCATAAAAATCGGTCCAGCCGTTCTTGAATTATAAAGGGTTACACCTTTAATAATATTATAGATTGTTTAAAAAAAACCAGAAACTTTTGGCAAAAAAAAAAAAATAAAAAAATAATAATAAAATAAAACAGATCTTAAAGCTCAGTTATTGGATCGTTATAAGTGAATAATGTTTAGGAAAGCAAACAATTCGACAATCTCTTGTGCTCCCAACTTTCAAAACATTGCATTGCAAGCTTGTAATATCGATTATGATTATTTGGCGTATCCTAAACGCTAAACACTTCCATAAGAGTTGTTAGATTTGTAATGATGAAGAAAGGCGATATGGCTTCAATTTGCAACAAATAATTTGGTAACCAACTGTAATTCGATATGTGTCATTCTAATAATTTGTTTTTGCAAATCATCATCTATTAAAAAGACGAAAAGAAGTTTATGTTTTAATTAGAGAGAGAGGAAATCCCTTATAGTACTATGGTCCAAGAAAATATGTTTGTGGTTGCACTTGAACTGCGTTTCGTATGAACTCCTAGATGAACATCACAGATTATATAAGTGTATTGGAAAGTGGCCTTCTGCCTTTATTTTGAAAAGAAAATGGGGAAATACCAATTCTCTTTATGTAAGATTATGCACTTATTCATATAATCTGGCAAACAAAAGCTTTTTTGAATATGTGTTCCATTGAATTCATGGATTGGCATCTATCTACTACATAATATGCGAATTAGTCGAAATGACCAATGCAGGGCTATGTAATAAAGAGGAGGAGGAGAAGGCAGTGGAGCAATTACTTTGCCAATGTTAATATGCCTCCAAAGAAGGTGTTTGAATTTTTGATAAATACCAGAATCTCTAAGGAACTGTAATTTGTGACAATAGACTCATTCGTGACCTAGTCAAGGTGTAATAGTTCCCGGCCCTATTCTTATCTAATTAAATTCAATCTATGGATTGACCTATGAGCTCACATAACCATAACATTACATTGAGGAACTACGGGGTATCCTGACTAGAATTGTTTACGCGAACGAAATACCAAATACGAGTATATTTCAGATCTAATTGGTGAACTATATTTAAAAAAAAAAAAACCATCTGGTTTTTTTCTTTTTGGTTTTTTATGCAAGAATTTAAATTGATAATACTGAGGACTCTTCTTACGGAATACTTTACTTTGTATTCTTTAATTCTGTGTTTTAATTTTTCTTATATTGTAAACAATATAGATTTGGTGAGATAGAAAAGAAAACTCTTTCTGATCTTTCACACCCCTATTTACGTTTCTTCCATGGTTTTCTGATATCTAATCAAATCAATTGTAAATATTGAAATATATCGATAAATTATTATACGAATAGTTAGAAATATTATATATGAGAAAAAAATCGATAATCTTGCAAACTAAATGATATAATGAAATTATATGGTGAGACCAAGGAAATTATAAACTTCTGTATTTTCACAAGATCTGCAAAATTTTTGGAAAAAAAAAAATATGTATAATTTTGTTCTTACACAAGTCGAAGCATGATTGATAATTGATAATGAGCCTATGAAAAATATTAATTAAAACAATATCAGATATAATTTTCAATGGAAAATTACCTGTTCCAGAAATCGGGGAACTTTGTTTTTGACATATTTTTTATACACAAATTATGAATGTGTCTAAATCTTTCATTCCTTCTCTTCAACATGATGACCATTTCCATATGATTATGAGTACATAACATTAAAGGGGTCTTGGATGCCTATATTCTATTCTCTATGGGTCTATGGAAATAGTATCAAAACTACTCACAAAATGAAAAGTGTGAAAGGTATAACATACTTAGTAAGTACATACAAATACGATTAATAAAATGAAAAATGAGAACAACAATTTTTTTTTTTTTTTTTTTTTTTTAATAAATTTTGATGATGGGAATCTTCTTCAATTGTTATAGTGAGGGTTGGGGGGATTTTCGTATCATTTTGTATTTTTTTGTTGTAAATTTTTTTTGTTAAAATTTTATTTAGTTTTTCATTGAATAATTTGAATTTCCTTTTATATTTATATTGGTATGTTTTTTTATTAAAATTTTTTTTTTATTTTTGATTAATTTTATTATAATCATCATCATCATTATAATCATAATAATCATCATTATCATTATCATAAATTTTGTTTTTTTTTTTTAATCATGTACATATAGTAGCGCCTGTAACTCGATAGTTGCCTTTAAGTTAAACAGTTTCGTAATTTTAATTTTTTAAATATAAATTAAATTTTGTTTTTCTTTTTGTTGTTTTTAATTATAATTTTTGTTCTTCATTTACATAGTGGAAATACATATAAGTATATAGTATATACTTTTATATTTAATATTTTTTTTTTTTTTTTATTTATTATTTATATTTTTCGTTTCTTAACCCAAAATGAAGCATTAAAAGTTTTGTAGCAATTTTTTCTCGTTGGTTTTTATTTTTATTTATATATTGTATATATATTTTTTTTTATTATATATATATGTATATAATATTTATGTGTAACATTGATGTTGTTGTTGTATTAGTTACTTATTTATGTTATTTTTATTATATATACAATTTGAAAGGATGTCATAGTTCGTTTGTTCATTTGTTCATTTGTTTTGTCTTGCAACTTCGTGGATGATTTGATTTAATATATATATATATATATATTTTTTTTAATGTTTTCTTTGGTATATTATGTATATAATAAATATGTATGTATGTTTATTTATTTTTAGTATGTAAATATTTTGTTGTTCTTGCCATTGTATTGGAGTAGTAAATAAGTATGTTAAGTATTTGGTGGGTCTAATCTGAGTAAATTTTCGGTAATTATTTTTTTTTTTAATTTTTTTTTTTGGAATTACAAATTGTTTTTGGTTTGTTTTCTTTCTTATACTAGTATTTTAAACACATAGTATGTACTTACATATGTATATTGTAGCATATAATATTATTGTATATTTTGGGTTTTCCCAATGAAGTTTTTTGAGGAATTGCGTTCATTAGTGAGTGGGTGAATGAGGAATCAACTTAATATTATTACAATTTATATATTGCATTATTGTATACTATATACTATTTTATTTGTTTGAGCAACATTTCCAATGGAATCATAATAATATTCATTACATTTAGACTTATTTTTTTATTTTAATATTTGTTTCAGTATTTTGAAAAACATTTAATTTGTATAATTTTAAGAGATATTTTTGCATACAAATTTTATATGAAGAATTTTTCCAAAAAGCACTAGAAATTATTGTTTGTATTCATATTTTCTTTGATTGCATATTTCAATCGAAGAATCGATGGGTCTTCATATCTTTTTTTTTCCACTAGAAAATGTAAATTTTTTTGTTTTTAGTTAGATTTGTGAATGTTTTCTTAAATTGATTGTTATATCCTTTCTATACCAGTCACCGAAACAATATCCGCATTCCTTACATTACTGGCATTACAAAGGGCCTTAAAATGGGCCCTAAATTAACTGATATTGGTGCCAGCTAAGACCTTTACCTTTTGGAAGTATCTAAACCCATTCTCCATTCATAGCTTAGTTCCTTCTAATTTTATTTTAACATTTATCCCATAAAGTTGAGTTGGTTACTCTATTGTGTTCTCCTAGCATATAGTAAATTTGGATTCAACTATTTTTCCAACAATTTCGTAGATCTTTTTCATAAATCAAGTGGAAAATTTTCTATAAGTTCAGTTAGAGTATTGGAGTTTCTTTGAAATTGCATCGATCAAGCTAAAATATCATAAGTAGAGTCTCCACTTACTACGTCAAAGTTTAATAAATAAGTTTTTACGAGTTTGTTAGTTAGACATGAGTATGATAGATTCTGTTATATCCAATATATTATATATTGGACCTAGATAATCTATATAGATTGCTTCTTAGGGTTAATTTATCATTTTCTAGATTGAGTTAATGTAACTTATTATATTTGAAATTTCCAGTTTTAAGTTTCTTTATTTAAATGAACTTTCTATAACGATTAGTCGATCGATCATGGTAAAAGGGCTGAGAGGGCTCAGTGGGTATAAAGACCTGAAAGTAATACCATTAGAAGCCAAAACCATCTGTCAGATCAGATCTTCCAAGCCAATTCGATTCGATTCGATTCAAAGGCGAACACTGAAACTAAAAGTTATCCAAAGTGGCCATCACAATATCTTCTTCTTATCTTTTCTATTCTATTCTATTCTATTCTAAGTTTCTATATTTTCTCATTTAGATGAAAGGTATATAAGCTTCGATAAAACCGAAATCATTTTTTTTTTTGCTATTTTCGTGTTTGTGGTTTTGTTTTTTTGTATTAGTTTAGAGGATTTAAAATTTACATCAATATTTTTTTTAAAATTATTTATTATTTGGAAGATTTTTTTTTGTTAAATTTCTTGGTTGGTTGGTTGTGGGTTTTTGTTTTTTTTTGCCATTTATAATGTATTTATTTGTATTGATAATATTGTATTTATAATATTTTATTTTTTTATTTTTTCGTTTAAACTTTAACATTCACTTTAAACAAACAAACAATTCTAGTATTTCCTTTAATCATTTTATATATTTTTATTTTATACATATTTTTCTATTCTTGTTATTGTTTATTTTGTTTTTATTTATTTTTTTGTTTTTCAGTGTCCAGCACATTTCATAGATTGTTTGACGTTTCATTATCTTCGGTATTTGTTCCTGTTCCTCTTCTGTTTCTTCTTTATTATAAAAACAAAAAAAAAAAAAAATTATTGTTAATATTATTATTATTTCCATTTTTAATATTTTTTTTTTTTTTTTGTTTTATGTTAAGTCTAAGATTTCAGTTTAATTTTTTTTAAAAAAATATTTTTTATTTTATTTATATTATTATTTAATTTTTTTATTTAATTTTTTAATAAGAAAAAGCTTTCGTCATTTGGAATTTCTAAACATCAACATGGTACATATATTTTTCTGTATATTTATTTATTTATTTGTATATATTTTTTTTTTGTAATAATTTATATTGTATTACATATAATAATAATAGTATTTTAACTAATTAAGTTAATAATTTTTATAATTTATTATTTTTTATTATTTTCATAAAATTTATTGTTTCGAATTTTAAATATTATTATTATTATTAAATTGTTTAGATCTAAAACATTTGAGTTAATTTTTTTGCATACATCAATATAAAAAAGTAAAAAAATTATTTAATTGAAGCCAATTACAAAAATAATTCTAGTTTTCTTTCTATCATAAGAGTTGAAGTTGTTTCTGTTTTTGTTTAGTTTAGTTTAGTTTTGTTTTTGTTTTTTTTTTTTTTTTTTTTATTATTATTATAATTATTTATAAATTATTAAATTATATCCTGTACCTAGTCCCTCTACTCACTCATTTGCTATAATTATAATTTCAAGTATTGAAATTTCAAGAAAGTAGTCTAAACATAACTAAACTATTTACAATTTTCGAAAGACCAACCAGCCGTCATATGAATTTCATGTTTTTTTAATCCTCCCTGGTCCTTGTCACAGTTAATCACATTTGTGTGACCACAACACAAATCTCGTGTGACGTCATCTATTTCACAATTTTACAGCTAGAAATAGTTAAAGTTCACATAACCTAAAAAAAGAGTTGGTAATATTTTAAAATTTGTCTTCGTTTGTAGTTAAAATTTCGCATTAAAATACTTTTGATTTGGACATGTAACGTCACAAAGCTCATAAGCTATTCCCACCTCTTGTAATACAGTGTCATACTTTGTTGATGGATCATATATGGATATGTTCGCTCACAACTTTAAGGATGTTTAGGAAATCGGGATTAAAAATCATTAATAATTTGTTATAACTGCCTATGCCGAAAATGTTATAATTTCTTTATGTTTAAAAGATGAAAGCTATATAAGTTTCGGTAAAGTGAACTAGAAAATATTGGAATCTCTTAGAATGCGTACATATAGTAAATATATGCATACATTTATCATATTCTTTAAATGTTTTGGTACAGAATATTTAATAGACGAACAATGACCTTAACCGTCTATAACATGCTTACTACTTCTAGGCTTATATATACTTGATTTTTCATATACACGTATATATAATATTAATAAAATAAATAAGATTTATAATTTTCATTTCTTACAAATTGATTGTTGAATAAGTCCTTGATATATTGTTTATATTAATAATGAAGTATTTATATATTTTAACAACGATTTTCTACAATATTTTTGAAAAAATATTCAAATATTTTGGGTTAAATGAATTCTCTTTTTTTTTTTTTTTTTTTTGTTGAAATCGTTTAAAATTTTGGGTAAAAAAAAAAAACCAAAGAAAGAACTCAAAAAATTAGTGTACACATCAATTATCGAAGAACCCAACTAACATAAGTTTTTTTTATGAGCATCTTATTAAGTATATAACTTTATAAACAAAATAAAATCATGGGTTTTCTGGGAAACAATTAACTTAAATTTATACCTTCTACTTATAAAAATGAGATCTCTAAAAATACTAGAGCAAGTTGTAGGTCATTTCAAAGATACTCGTACATACCACATACTTTAGTGTTGGTGAGGGTGCTTAAAAATATTTGTTTCTTTCATTATAGATTGATGATACAACAATATATTATAAAAGATAATAACAAATTTGAAGTATAAGCGGAAATCTAAGACTAAGACAAATGTTTGAATTTGAAATTAAATAAATGTAGTCTTATGTATTTTAATAATTGTGCAATTAAACAAATTATATAATATACAATATATAAGTAGTAGTAGTAAGTAGTTAAAACATATTATAGAAAATACAAAAATATAAATACATACAGATATATGATTAGATGAAATTTGAATGATTTTTAATTTCTATAAACTAAATGCATTATTGTTTTAAGTTTTTTTTTTTTTTTTTTTTTTATCGAATTATTAGTAAGTAGCTTCTCATTTTTTTTTATTTTTTTTTTTTTTTTTTTGAAATCAGGTACATTATAGCACTAAAATCAGTTATTAGCTATCTGATATACATACATAATAAATCTAAATTCTTAACTTAAATAAAATTAAATAAATATATTAAAAGAAAAAAAAAAAAAAAAAAAATATATATTTACTTAAGACAACATTAATATAAATAGTACATATTTTTAAAATAATTTTTATACTTTTCACACACACTGAAGTAGTATGAATGTATATAATGATTTTGAATTGATAAATCAATAGTGTATCGGAGATCAGCCACACTAGGATAAAACGATCTTTCCATGTTCTATCGGTTTAAACAAGTTCTAAGTTCTCAGCTCTCAGCTCTCAGAGAGTTCATATAGAATAGAAATATGTTACCCCAGTTACTGGAAGATATAGTAGTATGAATAGTATTCAACAATAAGATTGATGGAATAAATAAAAATAAATATAAATATTATATAACCTCCATATAACATAGTATGATGTATATTGTATACAATAATAAGTTTGTTTTAATAATTTGGCAACTAAGTTTCTGGCTCAATAAATGAAAGTCAGTCAGCCAGTCGGAAAATCTAACCATTAGTCGTTACACATATAGTACATGGACCAATATCTGATGCTATATGTATGCAAATTCCCTAAGTCTTCATAAACTTAGCTTTAGAGTGTAAAAAGTATTATAAGCTTCGATGAAACCGAAGTTTCTTTTACATCAATTAAATTTAATTTTAATTTTTATTAAAAAATAAATTTCTCTATTTTCGATTTATTATTTATTTTTATTAAATATTCTCTCGTTAAGATTTTAATTATCAAATTACAGCCAAAAGTATTATTTTTTTTTTATTTAAATTTTCTTTTTTTTTTTTGTTTTTTTTGTTTTTAGTTGAATTTTTAAATTTAGTTGATTGTTGATTCAATAGAAGAAGAAATAAGTTTTGTTTATGCAAAAGAAATTATTTGCTAATTTTTTTCTGTTCTTTTCTTTTTTTTTTTTTTTTTTGTTTTACATAAAGAATTGAATTCTAAATAAAAGAAGTAATTTAATTAATTTTAGCATACTCGTACATATATAAATTTATATAGTAATACAAAGGGGGAAGGGGACGATATATATAAAGTATATAAAGACTGTCATTGCTTATATGTTTCAATATTTAAGATTTATGTCTTGATTTCTTTGTTTCTTTTTTGTTTTTTTTTTTTGTTTGTTTGTTTTTGTTAGAAAAATATTAACTTATTTTCATATAATTTTATTTTATTTTTATTAAATTATTATTTTTTTTTTTTTAATTTTTACAGAAAAACTTTGAATTTTTCACAAAATTAAGTAAAATTGCTTTCTTTTTATTTATAAATTTATTTTAATATTTTAATGCTGATAAATATTTGGTATTTTTTTTTTTTTTTTTTTTTTTGTTAATTTAATTGTATTTAATATCATTAAAGATATATTGTAGTAAGTATCTAGATATACTTCAGAGTTGATCATCGCGCACCATTTTGATATACATATTTTCATTTTTAACTTTTACATGTTTTATTTATTTTAATTTTTTATAAGTTCTTAAATATAATAATAATAAAGTATAACATATAGAGAAATTCTGTTTTTTTTAAATTTTGTGAAAAATATATAAATGTTAAAAAAAAAAAAAAAAAAATCAGATGTAGAAACTCTATAGTAAATATAAGGGTTTTTTCATTTGCGACTTGACAATTTTCAATTATGAAAAATATTTCTTAATTTTCTTAGGCTCTGTTCAATAGATTTCTCTTTAGAAACGTTCAGCTTTTTTTTTTTTTTTAATTTGTTAAAAGATAAGCGATTGAGCAAAGTGTCTAAATTATTGTAATGGGTATTGAGAAATTGAGTATCTTTGATGAGGCCTAGTTTTTGTCGCATTTGTACTTCCTAGGCAATAAATACAATAGTATGACTGGAGATATTGGAAACTTTATTACATACTTAGTACTATATATCCAAAAACAAATCCATGTTTGGTGTGAATTGACGGCGTGATGTCTACCAAAGCATTATCACTGACATTTTATTACCACAATATATGAGTATTACAGAAATTGGAATTATGCGGATGTTTTTTTTTTTTTTTTTAGAGGTACTTAGAACTTTAAGTTGGCTATAGTTTTTTATATGTGCGCCATTTTGACAGCTGTCACTTGTTTTGTATTTAAATTGGTTTGCCATTTCATCACAAATTGTGCAGATTTTTTATAAAAAACATGGTTCAGTTCGTCCATTCATTAATCACCATGAATCATTTGCGCACCTTCTTTTCTTCTACAGCATAACACATTCAATTATTAGTGATTGCGTAAAGTGCCTACCGAAAATGATATTGCTGCTGCAGAGCTTAATATCGAGGAATGCCCAAAATGAGTCCATTTGAAACTGTGTCCATTCACTTTATGCAAGATTTTGCCAAAAGATTTGGGCTTGTGAAAGTAAGCCACACGACCACCTGGCACGCCGTATATTTGGTGAATGGACTCAAAACGAAGTTGCTGTTGATCCCGAATTTCACAAGAATATTTTGTTCAGCAATGAAGTTAATTTTTGATTGAATGGATATGTCAATAAACAAAACTGCCGCATTTGGGGTAAAGAGAATACTTATGCCATTGTCGAAATAATGTATTTTACGGGACGGTGGAATCATTGGTCCGTATTTCTTCATAAACGATGCCGGTCAGAATGTAACCGCTACAGGGCCATGATCACTGATTTTTTTTATTTTTTTTTACCAGAATTGAATGCCCTTAATGTGAATGAGCTATGGATTCAAGAAGACGGCGGGTGCTACTATTGATTTATTGAAAGAAATATTCGCGTAATGGACCTATGAATTTGCCACTAAGATAATGCGTTTTGACAACGCTGGGGCAATGTGAAGTCTTTGGTCTATGCTGATAAGTCACAGACGATTGACACCTTGGAAGACAACATTTGCCACGTCGTTAATATTGATACACGACCTCCATTGTTGCAAAATGTGAACGAAAATTGGACTTTCCAATCGGACTTCCGCCGAGCCAGCCGAGATGGACATATGCGGACGGTCAATTCATATTCAAATAAAAATGGCAAAGAATTATCAATTGAAAAAATCCAAAAATTCATGCCAATTAACACAATTAATTTGTGTTTTATTTCTGTTTTATACCTCTAAAACAAAAACAAACTACCCTTAGTAGCATAAAAAAAGGGAGAAAGTTAAGCGTAAAAAAATTTATAAAAAGATGAAGTACAGATGTCATAATTTGTCAATTTTATTTTCCGAATGTCACTAAAAACATTTTGAGCTTTATTTATACTCTTCACGGAAGTGAATAGTATTATAAGTTTGTCATGAAGTTTGTAACACACAGAAGGAGACATCGCAGACCACATAAAGTATATATATTTGTGAACAGCTCGATGAGACGAGTTGATTTAGCCATGTCCGTCTGTCCGTCGGTCCGTTTGTCCGTCTGTTCGTACTCCTAGTCCTTCAGTTTTTGAGCTAGAGGGCTGAAATTTTGTTTGTTTCTTTTTAGCAAACGCCGATCTAGTTCGTGAATCAGCCGAATCGGGGTACTTTAGGGGGGTACCTCCCACACAAACTTCCTTTTAAATTAATGTTCTTATTAGAAAAAGTTTTTTGGTTTTTGTCTTATTGAACTGAAATTTGGACAATATAAGTTTCTGGTCTATATCCACCAATCATATAAATTTCATGATCCTAGGGTTACAAGGAGGGGTACCTCCCATACAAACTCCCTTTTAAATTAAAGTTCTTATTAGAAAAAGTTTTTTGTTTTTTGTCTTATTGAACTGAAATTTGGACACTATAAGTCTCTGACCCATATTCACAAACCATGAAAATTGCAAAACCCTCGGACTACTAGGAGGGGTACCTCCCATACAAACCGGGATCCAAATAAAAGTTCTCATTAGAAAAAAGTTTTTGTTTTTTGTACTATCGACTTATTTGGACACTATAAGTGTCTAACCCATAGCCACCAATCTTATAAAATTCAAGTCCCTCGGACCACTAGCTGAGGCGTGAAGAGTATTACAACTTATAATTTACCATATCATCAGATGTAAATGGAAAATCCTATAAAAGTACATACTCATATATCATGACAGATGATTGATACTCATAGATATTAAAATGAAATATTTTTAGGACTTTTTCTCATTAATCATGGACTTATTGTAAACTAATGAAAGATATTGCTCCTTATAAGAAGAATAATGTGCCAACGTCCTCTAAAGTCCAGAATTCTCTAATAAATATGTACGAATTACTCAGAGTTCGAGTGATATAAAATATTGTACATACTAAATGAATATTTGTAATTGATCGTTTCATATTTTATGAAAAATATTTAGTATGCAATAGTATTACTTATACATAATACATTTGTATTGTATTGTACTCGTATTGCATATATATATATATGTATTGTATGTATATTGAGGATGTCAATGTTGTAATATTATTATTATTTTGTTTTAAATAATTTTAATTGTTAAAAAAAAAAAAAAAATCATTATTTTTAATGATTTACTTTTATATATATATATATATATATTTTTTTTTTTAATTTCTCATGATTTATGGAAACTTATTTACTAATAGATTTTTCTTTATTTAATTACAAAAATTAAAAAAAAAATTATTTATTTTATAAAAAATTACATTCATATGTCATATCATATCATGCAAGAACTATTGACATATATTTATATATGTGAATAGTTTAATAATAATTTATATATGAACAAATTTAATTTATATTTATTTTTTATATTTTAAATTTTTTCATTTTTTGTTCTTTAAATTTTTTGTTTTATTTTATATATAAGAGTATTTAAAAAAAATAATGTTTATCATATTGATTATAAATATTATTGTATTAATTGATATGCTCGTCTTTATTTTATTGGAATTGCATTTATATATATATATATATATATATATATATATAGTATATATATAGATTTTGTTACACTAAACTAAATTCGTTAAGATTTAATAAATTTATTATATTTTAAATTTCAATTGAAGTAGAAAATTAATATATATAGATATATATTTTTTTAATGCTACTGCTGTTGTTGTTGTTGTTGTTGCTGTTTCTGTTGATTTCAAAAGTCTGTGTATATGGCGGATAGAAATTGTTGAGATTGTTTTTTGTTTTTTTTTTTTTTGTTGTTTTTGTAAAGCTTTGAATAATGTTTTTTTTTTTTTTTTTTTTTTGTTTAAATTTCTTTCATTGTATAAATATATTTTGTTTTAGTTTTATTTTTTTTTTTTTTGTTTTTTTTTTCATAGAAAATACTTTTCTTTCTTTAAACTAATTTAAGCTTAAAACTTTGCTAAACTGATTGAATAATTTTTGTTCAAACATATCAGATCAAACATGACATAAGAAACACACTATACGATATCATAGATTAATTAATAATATTCGTTATTTGTTATTCTAAGATATTAGATTTTATTCTTCTTATAAAAATATTTTGTTCTAGTTTCAATTTAACGTATGTAGTATTGTATGTTTGGATTACATGTACTCTATATTTGTATACCCTTCACACCTTCTGATTTTTGGAATAAATTAAATTGGTAGTATGTACTAGTTGTTGGTCCTTCCTGCCTCCCTGGCATACAAAAAAGTTTTCTTTTTTTTTTTTTTTAAAGAAATTTTATTAAAAAAAATTTAAAAGAAAAAAACAACCATACATTGTTGATTTGAAGTGAAAAAAAAAATAATTAAATTTTATTGAATATTAATAGGAACTACTACCTACATATTTTACATATATTATGAGTATATACTACTATAATTCCATTTTATACAAAAACTAAATTGTAGTAAGCCTTTTTACAGGGGTGTGAAGAGTATTTTATTTATTCTTTGGCAAAACAGAATTTAATATTTAATTAAAAAAAAAAAAAAAAAAAAAACAAACTATTTCATTCATAAAATATTAAACTTACATACTTCTACATATGTTTAAGTATTGTATAGTGAGTGTATCATTGATAGTATATATTTCTTTGTTTGTCTTCATCAGTAGTATGATGAACCTTTGTTAGATTTTTAATTTGAATTCTGTGTTTTTGTGTGTCTGTTTTTAATATATGTAAATATAAAAATAGTTTACCTAAAAGTTGTTGTTCTTGTACTATGTTAGAAATCGGAGAACTAACTACTAGTGGAGTATTATATCTATATACCTATACATATACCTATACATACATACAGACATACGATACATACATTCATAGAAATTTATGATAAACGAAATTTGTGTATTTTGTCATAAGTTTCTGTTATTCTTGTTCTGTTGATTATTTTTCAACTGTTTTTTTTTTTTTATATATATAATTTATGTGTTTATTTTGTCATATTCATATTTTGGTTTAATTAATATTTTGTTTTTATTAATAAACACATTTGTAATTTTGATTTAATTGATTAAAAAACATTTTTTTTTTTTTTTATTTATTGTTATAGATATTTGCTGCATATATATTATTATTTTGTTTTTATTTATCTTTAAAATATGTTTGTCAGTTTTTTTCTAAATATTTTTTCTTTTTTTTTTTATTAGAATATTATTTTTATTTAAACATTTGTTTATTGCGCAATCAATCAATCAAAAAGTTAATCAATTAATCAAAAAATTAGCAGTTATTCTATGACATAAAATTAAAGGCAGTAATTAAATACAATAAATGGAAGTTAAATATATTAAAAAATGAATTCAAATTAATATAATAATAATTTTTATATCAATAAAAATTCAAAACGAATTAACATTGATCGTCTCATACGAGCATTTGTTTTTATACACTTCACATGTGATCTGAGATATAAGATACTTAGGCATAGATGAATTCAATAAAATAAGAACAAGCCAAGTGCACATATAAATCCATGTAGACCATTTTCTGGTAAATATTTTTATGTGATTTTGATTTTAAGTGCATAATTACTTATTATGAGCTAATAAGACTCAAGAAATTTATTTAGTTTTTTTTTTTTTTTTTTTTTTTTTTGCCCTAATTTAACTGGTTTGCAAGTTAAAAGTGTAAAAAATAAAAGAAAATCAAATTTCAAGTCGATAGTACAAAAACAAAAAAAAAATTGTCTAAAAAGATCATGAATTTGAATCTGGGTTTGTATGGTAGCTACCCCTTCTGATGATCGGAGGGTCTTGAAATTTACACATTTGCCGGATATGCATCAGATACTTATAGTGTTTACATTTGAAATTCATAGTACAAAAAACAAAAAAGTTTTTCTAATAAAAACATGATTTTTGATCTGGGTTTATATGGGAGGTACCTCTCCTGATGATCCGAGGGTTTTGAAATTTACACATTTGGCGGATATGCATCAGGTACTTATAGTGTTCACATTTGAAATTCATAGTACAAAAAACAAAAAAGTTTTTCTAATAAAAACATGATTTTTGATCTGGGTTTATATGGGAGGTACCTTTCCTGATGATCCGAGGGTTTTGAAATTTACACATTTGGCGGATATGCATCAGATACTGATAGTGTTCAAATTTTAGCTGTCTAGCTCAAAAACTGACAGAGACTAGTATATACATACAGGCAGACATAGAGACGGACAAACGGACATGGCTAAATGAACTCGTCTCGTAGCGCTGATCAAGAATATACTACATATATATTTTATGGGATCTCATTCTATGTGTTACAAACTTCATAAGAAACTTATAATACTATTCACTGTGTGAAGAGTATAATAAGGCTGACGAGCAAAGACATTTCATAAAAAACTTAATTAAATGAAGATAAAATCCACGCAGCGGTTAGGCAAACACTTAATGTCTCTCATATGACAAGATTACAAATACCAAATATTGGACAATTACAATGATGAAAATCGTGGTGAGCGTAGGGAAAACCTTACAAAGGGCAAGATAATGCGATCGTCCAAAAGAATTTTCCTTTGTGATATTTACACAGCTAAAGAACGAGCCAATCAACATTAAGAAAACTAAAACTAAGCTAAAAATCCTTCACTATAGTAAGTGGTATTCATCTTAAGATAAGATGACAAAAATATATGCCATAGTTTCCGGTATCAATTGGTGCAATATTTTCTGGATGGACAAAACAAAATTGTTTAAATTTGACACCCAACACCAACAAGGCATTTTGCGAATCAATCATCGCCAATATTATAAAATATGACATTAGCCTGAGGCGAATTCTCTGGGAATGCTTTTCTTACTAGGACGTTGGATCTGTAGAGCGAATGGAAGGGAATATGGATAATTCCTATCATGTAAACAATGTAGTATTGAAAGTAATAATATTGCAATTCGCAGAGGAATAAATAACTGTGCAGTTATGTATTTCAAGAGAACAACAAACAAGAGGTTTGGTTTGATCATAATGTCCATGTTATGGAATGAGCAACTCTATTCCCTAACCATCTTTGGATTGATGTGAAGAAAATGTGTGATAGAAAAATAATGAAATTTGAAAAATACTTCAATAAGTATACACGACGTCTCCAGAAATTGCATATTAATTGACAAGATGAGCTCCAGTTGTATGGAAAAACTAAATAAATTTCTTGAATCTTGTCTTGTTAGTATTTTTGGAAAGCCTAATAAGGTAACAATGTGAAAGGTTTACCAGAAAAATATCTATAGGGATTTTCATTTTCATTTTCACTTAGATTGTTCTTATTGTAATAAACAATGTTTTTATATATTTGATACATATACTTATATTTATACATATATGTATATATTTGTAGAGCTTAGAACCGAGTAGTGACAATTTAACTATTGAAATCATATAATAATAATAATATGGGGACATTTAAAACATTCTCGAATTGATAGACTAGTCAAAGCCAGTGACTTACTTAACCTGCAACCATTAACAAAGCGTCTAAAAAATCACAACAATTATATTTAGTTATAAATACAATATAAGTATGTAAGTGTATATGGAATGCTTATACTAAAATTTTGAATATGAAAATATTGCTTATTAGTTTATGATGTTGTGTTTGTCCTTAATAGATTTATACAATATATATATATTTTATAGACAAGATACACATGATTGTATTTAAATGAAGTCATAACAATGTGAAATTTATATAATAAATTATTATAATAAATAAGCTATACAGACAAGACAGCTGGATCTCTTAATCTGATGTTTGTTTATTGTTTCTTACTTAACACTATCACACTTAACTGCTCGTACTCTTTCTTTAATATCATCGATAGTAGTATACATCATTTTTAAAGGAAAGTATATTAGGACATACAAATTTGGTATGTTTGGTATGTGAAGTGTATAGTAGAAGCTTTGGTTTATTCCAAAGTTGGTATTTTATTTAATTAATTATAGTTTTTACCAATTATTTATATTTTTGTTATTTACACTTATAATTTTAATTTTCTTTTTTTGTATTAATTTTTACATTATTTACATAGAGAATTTAGTATTTAAGTTTTTGTTTTTATGAAAAATTACCATTGAATTTTAAGAATTTGATTTTTTGTTTTTTTTTTGTTTTTTTTTTGTTTTTAGAATAAATTTATAGATTAGAAGTTCTACAAAAAAGCAAGAACATAACAATAATAATAATAATATATATATATATATATATATATAAAGTAGTAAGTATAAAAAAAACAACAACAATATTGTATAAAAGTACAAAAATTTATTTTGTTTTGTTTATAGTTTCTTTCTCCTCCCACGTTTCTTTTTTTTTATATATATATATTATATTTGGAGTAGATTATTTTTTAAAAGGTACTTAAATGTTTCTCTATAAATTTTATTTTTCTTATTCGTCTTCATCGTCATCGTCATCGTCATCGTTTTCTTCTCCTTCTCCTTGTTCTTGTTCTTCTTCTTCTTTTGGTTTTCAGTGGTAAATTTTTTTTTGTTTTTCTTATTTAAAGATACACAGATACAATTACATACATTTTTATATATTTGTAATATAATATTTTAAAATATTGTATGAACTTATTATTTATTATTTTATTTAATTTAATTTAATTTAACTTTGTTTTTTAATTTTATATTTTTGTTAATTTTTAACAAATTTACTATTATTTACTGTAATATTGTTGATTATTTTATAAAAATTTAGAAAAATTATAAATATTTATTGAATATAAGTAGTACATAGATCAAATTATATAAGAAGTTTTCTGTTAGAAAGAAAAAAAGAAAGAAAGAAAGGAAGGAAGGAAGAGAGGTGAGGTGAGGTGTGTGTGAGTGTGTGTGTGGTTTGTCTGTTTTTAAAAACTTTTTATACCTTTCACAGAGTGAAAAATTGGTGATAAGAAAAAACTAAAAAGGTGCCAATAACTGAACTGAAATTTGGAAGAATACAGATGTTTTGAGCCCCATTGCTGCAAACAGAAAGAGAAATTACTAACGAAAGAGCTTTCTGTTCTGTTCCTGTTGTTTGGCATGCTTTACTAAATTTAAATATTTTCGGGTCACATTGATACATGCCTCAGGACCCAGGTTTGGACAGCTTTGAATTAGAACATATGAAATATTAATAAATAACATTTATTGAATTGACCACAGAGATTCTAAGAAATGTGATGACAATACTTATGCATTGGTAAAAACTAACATCAAAAGGACTTCAATTGTATCCTCTTTATGTGGTATATTTGGAATTTTTCACCGATGTAATTGAAATTTTATAGAACTATTTACCCAGGCAGAAAATTTATGGATACTGATTGGTTGACCCGATGAACTTCCTAAAATTGCATGGAAATGTCAGGGTATCTACTGCCAGGGTTTTTCCGAATTTTCTTTTCTTTTTCCTAAACCTTCCTTCATGAATTATTCCATCCATTTGTGAAAACCGTATGAAAATTCGTTTGGTAGTTTTTGAGTTTATCGCGTTCAGACAGACAGACGCAGTGGGGGACGTTTTTTTATAATATGTATAGATATTTTGTTTATTTTTTAATTTAAAAACAAAATTACTATGAGTAATTCAAACATTTCTTTAGTTCTTGAGTACCAAAATTTCTTAGAAATTTATAGCAATTATCTTGATCTTAATAAATCTATCACCATACAAAATTGAAAGGTATAAAAATGTTTGGTAAAACCAAAGTAATTTCTTTCATTATTAAATAACAAAAAAAAAAAAAAGTTTATAATAATAATAAATAAAATTAATAATTATATAAAATTGCTAAAAAAAAATTTTTTTTTTATTTGTATGTTCCATTTAAAATAAAATATATAAAAAACATAAAAAAAAAACAAATTGCATTTTTTAATAAAATAAAATATTTCTTTATTTATTCATTCAATTTTCTGTTTAGTTGGGTATAAAAAAACAAATAGTAACTTATTTAAATTAAAATTAAATAAAAAAAAAAAAAAAACAAAAAATAATAATAAACGTTATTCATAAAAAAAATTAAATAAAAAATGCGTGTTTTTTTTCTTCTTATATTTCAATTTATCCCTTTTGCAAAATTTTAAAAAACAAAAAAAAAAAATAGTAAAATAAATAAGTAAAATTTATAAATGATTTTCCTTCGTTATGTTTTTCCATTTTGGGTTTCTCTTTTACTTTTCATTTCATTTCTCCATTTTACATAAAAATACATTCATCTCTCCCATAGTTTTTAAGCATGTATAAAAAGTATAAAAATTATTTTATATATATTATTCTTTTTGTTTTGTTTTCTCGTCTTCTTTTGTTTACAAAAAGTAGCAGTAGTAATTTGTATAAAAATATATATATATATATATATATATATATATATAATTATATGTATATATATATATATATGCATGTGTGTGTGTGTATGTGTGTGTGTGTGCGTGTGTGTATATATATATATATAGAAACTAAGAAACAACAACAATATTTAACAACTTAAAAAAATCATTTTATATCGTCGAAACATATTTTATATATATTTTATTATTATTATTTAATTTAATTTTTTTTTTTAATTTTATATCTTTAAAGGCTGCAATTTATTTTTAAATTATTAAAATGAGAAAAAATAAATTAAAAATTTAATTTAAGAAAAAAAACAATTTATTGTTGAAAATTATTAGAAAATAATTAAAATTAAAAAATTAATTTAATATTGCAGCACGAAACTTTTCTAAAAAAAAAAAAAAAAAAAAAAATTGAAATAAAAATAAAATAAAAAAAATTACAAATATAAAAATAGAAATTGTCTTTAATTTTTCATTGTCAAGAATTAGAAAATTTATAATAGTATAAATATAAAGATAAAACATTGATATATAAAAAAAGAGGGAATACATATGTATATAATAATATGAGACATCATTAAATAGTATGCATCATGTAGTATGTGTATTATATACATACATATATTTATGTATATATATAAATCGGTCTCTTAGCCGTATAAGTATAAAAAAAAAATGTTTTGTTTTTTAAAAATCTTTTCATGTCTTAAATCATTTTTTTTTTTTTTTTTTTTTTGTATATAGAAGAACTTAACTAATACTAAGTAATTTAAAAACTCTTTCTCTCTTGTGTCTTTAGCTAAGAATTGATTTAGATAGTCGTCTTCATCATGAACATCATCATCATATTACCATCATTATTATATAGTATTATTTATAAGATATTTATTTTTTATATTTATATATATTTAATTTTGTCTTTTTTTCCTTTTTTGTTAAAAAAAAAAAATATTAATAAAAATAACAATTTATAATTCGATTAATAATTCATTATCATCATCATTTTCATTCGTCCTTGTCATCGTCATCGTTAATATTATCCATCTATATAATGTTAATCTATATTGAGATAGAAATACATAGATCGATCGATAGTTCGTTAGTTAGTTTTATAGATAAATAGATAGATAGATAGATTTAGCAGTATCTATTTTTTGTTTTTGTGTGTTTTAATGTATAATGTATAATTTGTAAATTTTTTAATTTGAATTTTCTCCTCTCTTTCTCTATGAGTGTGTTTTATATAAAATAAGAAATATACATATATATATAATATATATAAGTAGTGGGAGGGTCCTGCTGATGTGGGTATTCATTTTTCTGTGTTTTTATTTATTTTTTATTATTATATTGTCTATTATATTGTATTTTTTTTTTTTTTTTTTATAAATATTTATTATTATTATAATTTTTGTAGTTTGTAGTTTTCTGGTTGTTTCGTTATATTTAAAATATTTTTAACATCAATAAAATGAAAACATATATAGAACATAAATAAATTGATCGTTTGATTTTGACAGACATACTGACATGCATACATATGTTGTGTGTGTGTGTGTGTGTGTGTGTATATGTGTGTGGGTGGGTATGTGTGTGTATGTGTATGTGTGGGTGTATGTGTGAGTATATAGAAATATATAAAAATATGTATAACATTCATTCAGAAATGTCATCAATACTTGTATATAATTTTATATACATATCATCATCATCATCATAGTCAATTGATCGATCGATTGATTATTAACAATTAAATTATTATACATTATAATGCGGGAAGTAAAACACACACAAATTGAGAGTAAGTAATACGAGGAGAATTCTCTGGTTTTTGGATGTCTAAAAGTTGTTGTTTTCCATTTCTATATGTCGATTAAATATCTTTTTGTAAGATATTTTTTTGTTATATAGAAATTCTTCATACTGAATTTTCTTTTATAATTTCCATTTCCAGATTGTTTTGTTGTTGTTGTTGTTTTTGTTGGGGTTTTTACGTTTCTTGATTGAGTGAAGCATTTTTATGTGTAATATTATGTATATGTAATTAAAAAGAATAATTATCGGGTGGCAACATATTGAATCCATATTCTAGTTGTTCCTGTTCCATTTGATGTTGCTGTTGTTGTTCTTGTTCTGATTCTAGTTGCTGGTACTGATGTTGCTGGTACTCATGTTGTTGGTATTCATATTGCTGGTACTGAATTTGTTGGTACTCATATTGCTGGTACTGATGTTGCTGGTACGTATATTGCTGGTAATAATATTGTTGTTGCTGATAAAAGTGTTGCAGCGGCTGCTGATGTTGTTGGTAACCTTGATGTTGGTATCCTTCATGTTGTTGTTGTTGTTGATATTGTTCATATGGTTGATATTGAATTTGCTGCTGCAACTCTTGTGGATGGTATTGTTGGTATTCATGGTGTTGTTGATATTGTTGGTGCTGCTGGTAATGGTGGTGGTACTGCATGTTTTAGTTGGCCACCAGCAATTGCTGGTAGGATGATCCTGTAGGATTGGTATAAAATGAATTCAGCCCCTCCATGAGTTTTGAAGTATTGCTTGAATCCTGATTGTTATCTGATGAATCTGATGCAACAGTCATGGTTCCAGTTGTTGCTGTTAATGTCGCAATGTCTGAATCAATACCACCACCACCAACAACATTTTGTTTTTCATCTTTTGGTGTACCAATAGGACTAGTATCTGATGAAGATATATCACCACCATCCATTGTATTAATACCAACAGTTATATCAGCACCAGTGCCATCCATCATATCTATAGCAATATTATTCATTGGCTGTTTTTGTTGTTCGCTGAACATAGCATCTTCCTGACTTTTGAGATTAAGTTGCTGCTGATGCTGTTGTTGTTCTTGTTGTTGTTGTTGTTGTTGTTGAGCAACAGTAAATTTTTGTACATGTGTTGGAACTGGTGAAATATGATCACCAGCTCCAGTAGCAATGTTACTAGCACTACCACTTCCATTGCCAGCAGCATAGTAGCACGGCTCAAGATAAGTACTATATTTAGTATTAGGATTATTGGCATAGATGCCACCACCACCACCACCTCCATTATTAGCTGCCTCCGGATGAAAATGTGTAGCCGGCTCGTATGGATTACGATGGCCTCCACTAAATTGTGGTGCATACATGCCAATGGCACCACTCATATTCGGGAAAAAGAATGGATCTCCTTGAGCTTGATTCATGCCTAATGACATCGGATTCGGTGATAGTGAACGGGCTGGCGATACTGGTCCAAGAGGACCGAAATGATTGGGCGGCTGCTGTTGTTGCTGTTGTGGTTGTTGTACCTGGCCAGCTGCATGGGCATGATGAAGTTGCTGTTGCATAGCGCGTTGTTTAATATAATTCGAGAATTCAGTTGGTGACATACGATAAGCACTGCTAAATTGTTTGAAGAGTTCAAAATATGATGGTTTATAAGAGTTGAGATTTATGTAGATTTAAATTAATAAGAATAGTAGTAACTTACCTATTTGATCGCTTTGAGCTTGTCTTCAATTTGGTGCTACCGAATTTTGTTTGGGCAAATGTGGCCGTTGTAAATGTTAATGGCGCTTGAGGAGATCGCTGAATATACGACCCATTACCACCACCACCACTTGGATTAGAACCACCACCACCACCACCACCACTACCTCCACAAATAGTGGCATTAATAACAGGAGCACCAGTAATACTTAAATTACCAGCACTGCCATTGTTGGCACCATTGTTATTATTATTATTATTTCCAGCTGCAACTATAACAGCACCCTGAGCGACAAGGCATGGATTTGGACTGCCTTTATATGTTGGCGATATGGACGAAGTTGCCGATTGTGGCGAAGTACCAGCAATACGTGGTGATACCTTTGGGCTTAAGCTCAAACTACTCATTGTCGTGATAACAGCATCAATTGGTCGAAAGCATTGAGCTTCCGGATTGAATGTTTTAGTGACTTCACGATCAGCAGCTAAAGATGTGCTATCATGCTCATGATGATTGTCACGGTTCTCTGAATAGAGAATCTAATAAATAATATTACAGAGAGAGAGAGAGAGAGATTACATCATACACATGTTTTACGAGATAATAAGTATATTATCATTTTTACCTTTACAATGCCCTTCTCACCAATGCGATATGACACTTCACCCGGATCCATCCAGACAGACAACTCACGGGGCAAATTCTCTAGAATATCATTTATGGGTACACCACTCTCACGTGCAGCACGCTCTAACACCGAATCCAAAGGTTCACCAGTTTTAAGGCAACGAAATGCAGAGCCCTGTGAATTTATACATATATAATATCAGTCAATCAGTCTGAAAGTGGTCAACTATAAACTATCTAGATGCATTTTTACAGATCTGAGATTCAAGAAATTAGGAAAAAAAAAAATCTAAATTTATTGTATTTGAAAGAAAATTGTTTCTTTGTGTGGATTTTTTTGAAAAGACATTGGTCATGACTCTTCTTCAGATTTTCTAATTATAAGATTTCCCAAGATACATTTTCTGACATAGAACCAGCAAAAGAAGATTAGCTTTGGCTACGACGAAATTCTAATACTCTTCACACACCTTTCATATTTTCTGAATCTGTTCTAAGTTCATGTATCGTATGGTCGATACCCACCCTAGTGGTCCGAGGGTTTTGAAATTTACATGGTTAGTCAATATGGGTCAGATAATTATAGTACACAAATTTTAGGTACAAAAAAACAAAAAGTTTTTCTAATAAGCTGAAGAATTTGAATCTGGGTTTGTATGGGAGGTACCCCTCCTAGTAATTTGAGAGTCTTGAAATTTACATGGTTGATGAATATGGGTCAGATACTTAGTGTACAAATTTCAGTTTCATGGTACAAAAAACCAAAAAGTTTTTCTAATAAGAAGAATAATTTGAATCTGGGTTTGTATGGGAGGTACCTTTCCTAGTAATTTGAGAGTCTTGAAATTTATACAGTTGGTGAATATTGGTCAGATACTTATAGTGTACACATTTCAGTATCATAATGCAAAAAACCAAAAAGTTTTTCTAATAAGCAGAAGAATTTGAATCTGGGTTTGTATGGGAGGTACCCCTCCTAGTAAATTGAGAGTCTTGAAATTTATATAGTTGATGAATATGGGTCAGATACTTATAGTGTACACATTTCAGTATCATAGTGCAAAAAACCAAAAAGTTTTTCTAATAAGCAGAAGAATTTGAATCTGGGTTTGTATGGGAGGTACCCCTCCTAGTAATTTGAGAGTCTTGAAATTTACATGGTTGATGAATATGGGTCAGATACTTATAGTGTACACATTTCAGTATCATAGTGCAAAAAACCAAAAAGTTTTTCTAATAAGAAGAAGAATTTGAATCTGGGTTTGTATGGGAGGTACCTTTCCTAGTAATTTGAGAGTCTTGAAATTTATATAGTTGGTGAATATTGGTCAGATACTTATAGTGTACACATTTCAGTATCATAGTGCAAAAAACCAAAAAGTTTTTCTAATAAGCAGAAGAATTTGAATCTGGGTTTCTATGGGAGGCACCCCTCCTAGTAATTTGAGAGTCTTGAAATTTATATAATTGGTGAATATGGGTCAGATACTTATAGTGTACAAATTTCAGTTTCATGGTACCAAAAACCAAAAAGTTTTTCTAATAATAAGAAGAATTTTAATCTGGGTTTGTATGGGAGGTACCCCTCCTAGTAATTTGAGAGTCTTGAAATTTATATAGTTGGTGAATATGGGTCAGATACTTATAGTGTACACATTTCAGTATCAAAGTGCAAAAAACCAAAAAGTTTTTCTAATAAGCAGAAGAATTTGAATCTGGGTTTGTATGGGAGGTACCCCTCCTAGTAATTTGAGAGTCTTGAAATTTACATGGTTGATGAATATGGGTCAGATACTTATAGTGTACACATTTCAGTATCATAGTGCAAAAAAACAAAAAGTTTTTCTAATAAGAAGAAGAATTTGAATCTGGGTTTGTATGGGAGGTACCCCTCCTAGTAATTTGAGAGTCTTGAAATTTACATGGTTGATGAATATGGGTCAGATACTTATAGTGTACACATTTCAGTATCATAGTGCAAAAAACCAAAAAGTTTTTCTAATAAGAAGAAGTACTTTCATAGATTTGTCTATGTGCAAGATTTTCCTCTTTCAATAAGAGATGACGCCAGCCACCTGTCCAAATTTCAACTGACTAAGGTACAATAGATTATTATCATCTATGGAATTGGAATGTTGTCAAAGAGAATGTATGAATCCTTCTCTATGGTTACGGAATGGCAGGGTATGGTATAGATCTATAGTGTGTCTGTGTGTGTATAATAATTACCTTGACGGGCTTCTCTGGATACCAATGTCCTTGAAATTTATCACGCAAAGCCTTCTCCAATTCCTCGCCAAAAATATTGACTCGACGACGTGGCAATTTATTATAAAGATACGAGATAACGAAGTTCAATGCCACATGGATTTCAATATGCATTTTTAATGGTTTTTGGATATAATCAATGTTCTGCTTCTATGTATAAGTACCTATATACTATTATATTATGTTTGCTTCTATCTTTTATTATGTTATTTCCCCGATGTTTTTAATTTTTTTTTTTTGTTTTGTTTTGTTTTTTTTTTTTTTTATATTATTTTTGAAATTAATTTAACAAAATATTGTTCTGTGTGCGTGTGTGTGTGTTTTGAAAATTGAAGTAAATTTATTTGAAAATTGAAAATAGAATATTTATTATTATTTAAGATTGTTTGAAGTTTGTTATTTTTGTTGCTGTTGTTCTTTTCGACGATGAAGACTTGATGATTTTTCTTTTAAAAATCTTTTTAAATTAGAATATATTTACATAATATATATATATATATTTTTTTTTTGTTTCGTATTGGATATTTTAATCTTTTGTTTTTGTTATTATTTTTATTATTTGTTGTTTTGTAAGTTTTTTATATATTTATTTTTGGCAACGATTTGTCGTTTGTTTATGTTTCTATTATAATTATTATTTTTATATATTTTGTATTCTTCCTTTTATATTTTTTTTAAATATTTATTTATTTGTTGTTACAGTTGTTGTAGTTGTTATTGTAGATATTTTTTTTTTCTGAAAAATATAAGAAAAAATATATATGTTTTTTTTATTATTATTGTTAATGATTCATTCACTTCATTCAAAAGTTAATCAATTTTTAAACAGAATTTTTTGTTTTAAGAAATAACACAACTCACTCACTTTACATAATACATACTCTTCCTCTTTTTTTTTTTAATCTATGAAATGTGTCGGGTAATTCATTATTATTATTATTATTACTATTATTTTTATTTTATTTTATTTAATGTTGTTGTTGTTGTTATCTTGTAGTAAATTATAGACGAAATGCATAAGTCTCGACTTGCTTGTGTGGTGGCGGTGGTTGAAACACCTGCACACCATTTTCATCGCAATAATCAACATAACGCTGCACATTGACACATTCAAAGTCCAGACGTGCCATAATTTTGGCCGAGTACTCACTAGTACAATCTGTGGTCAACAAGGGATAACCCAAGACACGACCACGTGATATTAGGGCTTTCATCAATTGAGCACCGAGACCAGCACCACGACATTTGGCATCAACAGCCAGAACATGAGTATGCAAGGCATGTTGAACATTGTATTTTTTATAGACATTTGAAGCTGCCTCAATATCAGCCAAAAATTTTAAAGTGCGTCCCCATTTAGTGCCGGCCAAACGTTTGGCCTCCTCATAGCAAAGTTCAGCTTCATTGGACTCCTTGGGCCCGGCTATAACGGCACCAATAATTTGTTCTTCTTTGCCACCGGACTCATCATTACTTTTGTTCACAACAGCCATTAGGCATGTGCCATGTTGTATTTGTGATATAGTAAATTCTTCATCGGCAGCATCTTGTTCTGGTGGCACACTGCCAATGGTAAGTGGTTCTTCACGGTAATAGTGCTCACGTAGAAATTCAAGGATTCGTAATTTATCAACGGAAGTAATCTGGACAATGCGATAATTATGATATAATGATAATGATTGCGACGGCGACGGCGCCGGCGCCAAAGACGACGACGACGTTGATGACGATGAAGATGCCATATTGACTTAATGTCAATTGGTTTTTTGTTGATAAAATGTTTTTGTTATTTATTGATTTGTTGATCTTGTTGTAGTTGGTTGGTGTAGTTCTTGGACAAACGAAAATATTGAGCTCCCGACTCGTGTGAAGCCAAGAACAAAATGAACACTGAGAATAACAAAATTCAAAGCAAACAAAATCAGTTCGATCATTCGATTAATCAACAGCAAGAGACAAAGAGAGAGAGAGAGAGAGAGAGAGAGAGTGAGAGAAAGGCAACGGAATGAGAGCGGTTGATTTAGATTTTCTCTTTTACACACTCCATTTTTTATGTGTTTTTTTTTTTTCTTTTTTTTATTACTTTAGTTCTTCTGATTTTGCATTTGTTTTCCTTTTTTCTTCTTTCATTTCTCTTCATTCTCTCTTAACATAAACACATTTTATTATAAGTAGTATGTATATATGTGTGTGTGTATTCACAACTCTCAACATTGGTTTTCCCTCTTTTTGTTTGTGTAAGCACAAAACTCTCTTTTTTTTTTTTTTTTTTTTTTTTATAGCACGTCGGGGTAACTGCATTTCCAACAAAAACCAAAGACCAGTTATAATAATTAATGTCTGTCTGTCTTACAAAGTAACTAAGTAGTATGTATGTATGTATGTATGTTTGTATAGCCATCAACGAGATAAGGAATTGTCTTGTCTTGTCAAATCTGTGCATGTTCTTTACCACTATTATACTATTTTCCGGTGTCGTCGGCTACTGTCACAGAGTGGTATGCAGAGGTTCTGGTTTGGTTTGGTTTGGTTTTGATTTTTGCTTAGAAACAATATGGCGATATCATAATAATACATTCATTATATGGTATCATCTCCCTGATATTCTAGAAACTCGTGCATTCATACATACATACAAACAAGTTGAAACATATGGAAAAGTATTAACCGACTGATTGTCTGTAACTTCCACCTCCCCTTTCCACTTTGCCATTGCTTTAAAATCAAAGCACCAAAGCAAACCAAACATTCAAAAGAATAATCATGATAGAATAATAATAACAACCAGTGATTATTCAGAATTTTACTAAAATAACATTTAAAAAAAAAACAAAAAAAAACATAAATATTATTATCATATCATATTTCATTATGTATTTATTGGATTTATTCGATTTGCAGAACATCAGTCAAATTCGAGAATAAACATATGTACATATGTATATATTTATGAATGAATGCATGAATGATTAAATAAATGAAAGAATGAATGAATGACTTTAAAACAAATGACAATGATAATGACAATGATGATGACAATGATGATGATGCGAATTTTGTAAAGAGTACGGGAGAGAGTATTAATGGGGTTACCCTTTTAAAAAAAAAAAATGTTCTTATGCCATTTGTCACTGAAAGGGCTTAATAATAACTTTCACGTTTCTTTCCTATCCATTCCTATGGATCATTTATAAATTACCGAGTTTAAAACTTCAAATATAATGACAGTCATCATCTGCAGTCTGTCTGACTGACTGACTAAATCAGTTGTTTGTAAAAATTTAATAAGTTCGTATAACAGCGTACATATCTTAAATACAATTACTTAAAAAAAGGAAAAACTAAAGAAATTGTTTTGTGTGTTTGTGATTATTCAATTCTAATTCGCATACGGAAAATGGAAATTTTAAAATATATTCTATTACTTCCTGGATTCTTTGGATATTCGACACTTTTGGTATATTTAATGATGCCCGAAAATTTGCCTATTACCATAAAAATTCGTGATTTTGTGACACCCATATTGGCCGCAATAATGTTTTCATTGTCCTTATATCTCTATGAATATTTATATGTGCAAACCGTAGAGAACAGACGACGCCGCTTTATCTACTCTACTTTGTGCAGTTTACTATGCACTTTGGGTTCGACACAATTTTGGAAATTCTTAAAGTTTATTCTACCATATCGTGGATGGCTTCTTTCAACTACTCTGGGACTTACAATTGGATTTTCGACTGGCATGATAATTCTAAATTATATTATATGCAGATCTGCTAGTGATGAATACTTGTACTTATATTTGGATCAACATGATGCAGAATTTGATGCAGATTTTGATGCACAAGAAGAACAAGAATTATTTATTGACATTATGGAATCGGCAACTACTTTTGGCATTATTGACATTCACGTCCATCAAGAAGAAGATAATGTAATACTGATTTCCATAATCGAACAAGTTCTACTATAATTCAACAGTTGTCAATTCAATCAAGAGCAGAGCAGCAAATAGAAACTAACAATAAATGATGATGATGATCACTTGCTTGTTTTTCCACCAATCCACCAGCGATAGCAACAACCATGTAAACCATGAAAAGGCAAGGCTGCAATGATGCTCTTCATATACATAGTAAGAACCAGAAATCACAATAAAAACAAAAAAAAAAAAAAAACAAGCTTACACTAAAAGAATTTCAATTGAACAGAAACAAACCAAACCAAGCTACTAATAACTATTACCTTGGCCTTGGCATACCGCCAGGCATACACGGGAGCGAATTGTTTAACATTGGTTATTGATTTCTTATAATTTTTTCTTATGCAAATGTAACAGAATTTTTGTTTTTTAATCGATTGAAATATTTTTAATAAAATTGTAACCTTTCTTTTGTAATGAAGTGTAAGAAATCATTGTCTGACGTCATTTATTTCTCAGTAACTATAACAAGGAAATTCAGTCATTGAACATTTTGAACAAAGAAGAAAAGAAAATGCTGTTCAATCAAAATAATGGAAATACGTATGAGCCAAGGCTAACGATTGCTTTTCAGATTAAAGCTCTTAAGCTTAGTATGTACACACTAGGCTTCCCATTCATCTGCTTGCCATAGAGTTCAACTTGGGAAGTGGAACATCACCACCCAAAACCAAAACCACGAAATGCTCGCAAAGAACGCATTCGTTCGTTGTAATGTGGATAGCAAACAAACAATTGCTTTCGTGCATTTGGATTCGTTCGCCTAGTGTGTACATAGATTGTGAAGATTTATTGTCAGTGAAGTACAGAAGAATATTTTTGGTTTGATTCTTATTTGAAAAACTTTTTTGTTTTTTGTACTATGGAACGGAAATTGGGACACTATAAGTGCCTAACCCGTATCCAATAACTATATTAATTTCAAGACCATCGGGGCACTAGGGGAGGTATCCCCCATACAAACCGTGATCCAAATGAAAGTTCTTATTAGAAAAACTTTTTTGTTTTTTGTACTATGGAACTGAAATTGGAAACACTATAAGTGTCTAACCCGTATCCAATAACCATATTAATTTCAAGACCATCAGAGCACTAGGGGAGGTATCCCCCATACAAACCGTGATCCAAATGAAAGTTCTTATTAGAAAAACTTTGTTATTTTTTGTACTATGGAACTGAAATTGGGACACTATAAGTGTCTAACCCGTATCCAATAACCATATTAATTTCAAGACCATCGGAGCACTAGGGGGTATCCCCCTTACAAACCGTGATCCAAATGAAAGTTCTTATTAGAAAAACTTTTTTGTTTTTTGTACTATGGAACTGAAATTGGAACACTATAAGTGTCTAACCCGTATCCAATAACCATATTAATTTCAAGACTATCAGAGCACTAGGGGAGGTATCCCCCATACAAACCGTGATCCAAATAAAGTTCTTATCAGAAAAACTTTTTTATTTTTTGTACTATGGAACTGAAATTGGGACACTATAAGTGTCTGACCCATATACATCAACCATATAAATTTCAAGACCCTCGGATTACTAGAAGGGCGTAAAGAGTATTACAACTTCGGTATAGTGAAAGTAATAACCATTTTTCATTGAGCATCCAATGTACATTTATCTACATTCGTCAACAACAGGGAAAATGACATAATTTTGTAGTTGTTGTTGTTGTTGTTGTAGTAGTAGAAAATGTACATTCAATAAGAATGCAATTAAAATGCTGTTTGTAAAATTGGTCACTCTACCCAGTGCTGGTTAATTGTTGCCTTTGTTTAGGTCATTTTCGATTTTTTTCTCTTTTTTTTTTGTTGCGCGCCAACATCTGATCAGCTGAACAGCTGATCATTGCACAAAACAATTTGAAGAAAAAATTTAAAATGTAATTTTTTTTTTAAATATTAATAAAATAAGTAGCAGGAATTAAAAAGGAATCTGCAATAATTATTTCCATACATTGCGATTTGTTTTTAATCATGAATCAAATAGCCACAACGTTCCGTTTGTATTTATAACCAAAACAAAAAACAGCTGTTCCGAAAAAGCAAAACGCAATGTGAACACTTTCTGTGAATGTTTAAATTAGTATTAAATTCTGAAATGAATTTGGTCACCCTAGTGGACTTTGCCAAGCGACATTATTGTCCTGTCAACATCATTTGTGTCTGCAAAGAAATCTTAATAAATAAAACTATTAACATTGAAGAAATACAAAACAAAACCTTTGAAATGACGGACTTTAAGGATAAACAAAATTTGCGCGCGTTCCAAAGACGATTGATGGAGATTTGTGAATCATATGACAATACATCACGTCGTATGTTTTGGTTTCTTGTTCTAATGGTTGTTCTTACTATTATGAATGGATTCTTCTGGATTATCCATGCAAGAACGAATGACATTCCATTGTCGGAGATGTATTGGCCGAAGCTTTATTTTACCATTTCACTGGGATTAACATTGTCACTATTTGCCTTGCGTTTCCACGAAGTGGCAAAAGCACGCAAAATTATTGTGGAAATATTGCGCGACGAGTTGAAGCCATTTGAACTGACTTGTACCGATAACGGCACTTTGATCTTGGAACACACATTCCAGAATCAAAATCAACAAGACCAAGTTTAATAAGTTTAAACATGCAAACATTTTGTTGCAATAATCAATAAATTTGACAATGTGATTTTTGGATCAAATAAATGTATTTTTATTTTATTTTGCCAGGTAGTGAAATGAGAGACTACGTCTGTTGTAGTTGTCTACGTTTGCAACACATTTTTTATGGCATCTTTACTGGTAGCAGTGATTATGAGGGGAGCTAGCAGTCCCACAGTGAGCCACTGAGTCAAGGTGTTGTCATGGCTCCCAGGCAGAGCGAATGGAGCGGTCGCTCTAGGCGCCAGATGGCAAGGGGCACCAAACAGCCAAATTCGAAAAACAATTTCCAGTTAAAAGCGCCGAAGTATAATTTACATGAAGTGAAAGTGCCGACCAAAGCGCTCCGAAAGAAAATCTCGTTCTACCCCGATCAAGTGCTAGGGCTGTTGTTGCTCCCAGGAATTCTGAAATGGATATTCGAGTTTCTAGACTTTGGTGAGTGCAACCAAATAAAACAAGTTAATCATACATATTTCAAAACATTTCTGTACTCTTCATGCAGTGCATATAGTAGTATTATAAGTTTGTGACAGACAGAAGACGACATAGGAGTCCCCATAAAATATATATATTCTTGATCAGCGCGACGAGATGAGTTAATTTAGCAATGTCCGTCTGCTTGTCTGTGTGTCCATCCTTCTGTCACGAAACTTTCTTTTCACCATTCGCATGACATTTGTCGGAATCATCCGAAAGTTAATCTTCTTTTAAGTGGTTTTTTATCGTATTGGTAAGAAAAAATATAATTTCCCACTTGAACTCTAATTGATTATATTGAAAATATTGACAAGCTATCATCTGCATTAGGAATGTCCAATTTTTTGATTCTCTGGGCCAAAATGGAAAAGTCTGTGAAGAGTTGAGCCACAGTTGAAAAGAAAAATATTTTTTGGCGACTGACAAAAAAAAAAGAAAATACCCTTCGCCAGTTCAAATTAAATCTTTCGCCTGGTGAAAAGTGGTAATAAGATAAAAAATAGTCCATCAACAAGGAAAGGTCTTCATTACACTATGGATTACACATTCTTTTCTACATACTACATTAATGCGATACATGCTACTGCTGTTCGGATATTAGTGCATCAGTATCGATTGACGATGTTGCTATTCTCAGACAGTTCTCCAGGCTTTTATTCAACATGTTTGTTCTAATCTTCGACTTCGATTTTTAAAAAAATATGTTCGCATAAGTAAGTACTTCCGAAAAAAACTATGCCATGAATAGTGCAGTGACTGTGCAGTGTGGAATAATTCTCTCTGGATAGGTATAGCTAAAAATAAATATACATGATAATATTTCTCCTGAAGTTCCATGTCACTTTGGAAATCTATGGGAAATTACTGCCAGCGTATCTACATTGACTGTAAAAGGAGTCGCAAAAATACTGAAATGTTGATCGTTTCTCTGAAAATCCAGAAATTTATTTTCGAATTCTTCTATCAAATTGGAAAGTATGCTTGGATATTTGTTCCAATTTTTATAATCTTCACGTAGTGAAAAGTATTATGAAGTTTGTAACACATAGAAGGAAACATCGGAGACCCCACAAAGTATATATATTTTTGATTAGCGCGACAAGAAGAGTTGATCTAGCCATGTCCGTCTGTTCGTCTGTTCGTCTGTCTGTCTTTATGCATGCAAACTAGTACCTCAGTTTTTAGCTAGTAACCCCTATACAAACCTGGATCCAAATTGAAGTTCTTATTAAAAAAACTTTTTTGCTTTTTGTACTATCGACTTAATATTTTGACCACCAGCCAATGAAAATTTCAAGACCATTGAACCACTAGGGGGGGGGGGGGGTACCTCCCGTACAAACAAGGATCCAAATTGAAGTTCTTATTAGAAGAACTTTTTTGTTTTTTATACTATCGACTTGAAATTTGGACACTTCTAGTGTATGACCCATATCGACCAACCATATATAAAAGACCCTCGGAGGAGGGGCGTGAAGTGTATTACAACTTTGGCATAGCCAAAGTTAGTCTTCTTTTTACTGATTCGGAATATGTTTGCCGAACATGCTTAAATAAAAAAAGTTGCTTTCATTGATTTGGGCCTGCCCTAATTTCAGTTTCAACTGGAAAGCATTTACTATTTGAGACAAACAAAGTACTGATCAGTTCGCTTTTGTCTTGTTTAACTTATTTAAATGACCAATCAAATCTACTCGATTGTTATCAATTCAAGCTCGTCTGGACCGTATTCAGGCTTCCCTTGGTCCACAGGTTGGAGAGCCCTGATCACATAATTTTGGTACTATTAGTCTTTATAAGACCGATTGGGTCCTGTTGCAGAAACATTACCCTTTTTTTAATAACCAACTATACACCACAAGCCCCTTGTATCTCATGGATAATTTTAATGTGTATAAATATTAAAAGAAATTAATTCATTCGCATTGCAATTGCTGTTATTCGCTTCCTATAAGTTTTCAACTAATATTTAATAGTCCAACTAATAACGAATTTGAAATTCAAAATTGCTCTTTGGTTTGGTATTTTATCGAAAAACTCACTCACAACATTCTTCTGCAAACAAGAATTTATCTGTTTTCGGTATTTGGTGTCAGTATTTTTGCATAACTTTGACATAAAACACGTGATGTGCTTGCAAGTATCAAAAAATTTGGCAAAATAGTACGAGTATGTAAGTATGTATATAAACTCATGTACATACATACTAAAGTGTAGGTAAATACAATACATACACAGTAGTAGATGATTCTTTAAGAATTTTACAAAAATTTCTTTCAATTATAAAAAATAAAAAAAATTATCTAATATGTAAAACACTACAAACACTACTACAAATACGAGTATGTACTATATACTTTTCTATATAGTATATAGATACATACCTATGTATATATATATGTGAATACAAAAAATAAATATTTTAGTTATATTATACTATATATTCGCAGAAATGCAGCTGCAAAGTCAAAAAACGATTAGTCAATATCAACTAAAACAAAAGAAAAGAAAACAAAAGAAAAGAAAACATTTCACAATAACAAAAAAACCATTAACTTTGGACTCATCGAAGTTTACATACTCTATATTATGTATTTATAGTATATGAGTTCCTTTTAATTTTTGTTAGACTCCTAAAGCCTCCTGATGAATAAAAATGATGTTGTGTTGATGTATTTTTTATTGTCATCAAGAAGAAGAAGGGAGCATAATTTCCAACAATCTCAACAAATTTTAGATGAAATTACAAAAAACTTATTATACTCCTCGGTTAATGCAATTCACATACTTATAGTACTTATAGACTACTAGTCAATCAGTTCCTGTAATAATATAAAGATTATTACTCTCGGAAAAGATAAAATTTTCAAAGTCTATCTAAACTTTAGTGATTTAATACATAAAGAAAGGAATTGAATTATATGGTAATTTATGGACATTTCTTTGGAATGAATTCTTGACTGGATTGTGACCTCCAGGTGTCTATTGAGCTTGACCATGGTTACCTTATAAGTTGAGGCTATGAATGAGGCACTCTTAGAATGGAAAACTTTCTTCTAGCACTTTGGTACCCTTATTCCGGACAATATGGTCTGATCAGGCCACATGCATTTATATGGGATATTGGTGGTAATAATTACTAAGTATTATGTATCTTGTATGTTTATATTATTTTCATTGTGTGTTCAGGTAAATTAGAGTGGAAAAAGTAAATAAAAAATTGAAAAAATTCCATAAAAAGTTCAATTTGATGTACAAAATTAAGATAACAAATTCAAAATCCAATACTTTTACATAATTTTTTTTTTAATTTTTTTTTTTTTTCAACAACACACTCATAAATAGTCCTGGAATATGATGGATGTAGTTAAATTCTTTGTAGTCTAAAATCAGCTCAAAGTCAACGTGGTCTAGTTAGACCATAGTGTCCGGAATCGTCTATAGGTTTTCAAATTGACCATATCCCCCCTTCTACTTAATTTTTTTTTTTCATTTTTTATTCACTAACTCAAAATTAGTTGATTGAAAGTAACCTGGAATCTCATGGATGTAGTTTAATTCTTTACTTTTAAAATCAGCTCAAAGTCAACAAAAAGGTCTGATCAGACCATGATGTCCGTTTGAGTGTTAAAGGAAAATTTGAAAAATCAGTAGTATATACTCAGTTTCTGAGAGGACAATATTCTTTAAATGATGCCTAGAATGCAAATAGCTGTCAGATATCCTGAGAGTATTTTTAGAATCTTCTTATATTGGATAGTGATATCTTCAAAACAACACTCTCTATGTTGTTGTGACCTTACAGTTCTCAAGCCAAAATAACAGATGGAAATTCATCTATAAAATTTTATCGTATAATCTCAATAACTAAGGAACTTATAAATACATACTACTAAGTATAAAATTATTTATTATTTATCCATAGTATTATAATCATGACAATACAATCCAATAATATGGGGGGGGGGGGGGTGTTGGGTGTCAGGTTCTGGTGATGGATGCATAGATTGTAATTATGAATGTTATTTTATGTTATGTAACAAACATTAGATCAATGTGACTCCAATATTTTAACACACTAAAATATTGAAGGGTATACTATGTACTATGTACTATATACAATATTATTATTTTGTTGTCACTGCTTGCATGTGCTTGCAGCAATGTCAGCAAATTCTGTATGCTCTTGTTATTCTGCGCCCCCGTAAATTGGCCTATTTTTTATTATTGAGGTTTGGCTTTTCAAGCACTTGATGTTCTTCGATAATAATGACAATGCTTCTTCTTTTGTTAACCTTGAAGTGTTGCTCTTTTGATCCAATTAAAATTGAAATTGAAAACAAAAACAAAACCAAAACAGAAACAAATAAAAAGTTAAAAGTTTAAAGAAAAGCAAAATAAATAACACACGGGAAAAATAAGCGAAAGCAAAACAAAAGAGAAAATTAAAACAAAACAAAACAAAACAAAACAAAAAAAAAAAAAAAAGAAACATTTAAAGGTCTTTTGTTTTATATTTTTTAATTAATGAAAAACATACAATACAATACAACAACAATAACAACAACCACAACAACAACAGAGAAAGTGAAAAAGGGAAAAATTTTAAAGAACAAAAATGAAAATTTTTTTTTTATGTGGAAAACAAAATAATTTAAATAATCAGCTTAACATTGCATTTGTTTGTTTGTATATACATATGTATACTTTGTACATAAATACATACATTTATATACATACATACATATGTATATATGTATGGTTTAATGAAACCTTAAAATTTATATGTTACTATATACTATTTAGTTGGATACAATTCTACTTTAAATTTGATTTTGTTTTTTTTTTTTTTTTTTTCAATGAAAAACATTCTATAACCTTTAAATTAAATATGGGGCACTGCAACTGGGGGCACTATAGTATTATCAAACTGAAGGCGTACCAGAATAAGACAACCCTTGCTGCGTTCGAAATACCAAGCTTCACAGAGACCTCAAGATTCCAACGATTATAGACATAATCAATTCATACAACAATCGCCATCACACAAAGCTTTTGACTCATCCCCGCCCGACACACTGCCCTACTAGGCGAAGACTAAAAACGCTACACCAGCACAATGTACCCCTAAGAGAGATATAACAGACTTCTTAGTTTTCAATCTCTATCCCTATCAAATTCTAGTACTGTTTTCATCTCACTATTCTTAGAATTATAAAAATGTGTTATGCAGTCTTTTGCGATAAACGTTTTCTAATAAAATAAAATTCAGAAAAAAACCAGTAAAAAGAAGATTAACTTTGGCTATGCCGAAATTGTAATACTCTTCTTATATCATTTGATTATTGTTTCAAGTTCATGTTTTCTATGAGAGGTACCCCTCCTAGTAATCCAATGGTCTTGAAATGTACATTGTTGGTGGATAGTGTCCAAATTTCGATAGTACGAGTAAAAAAAAAAAAAAAACATAAATGTTCTTCTACTAAGAACATGAAGTTGGATCCAGATTTATATGGGGAGTACATCTCCTGATAGTTCGAGGGTCCTAAAATGTATATGGTTGTTGGATATGGTTCAGAAACTTATAGTGTCCCAATTTCAGTTCCATAGTACAAAACACAAAAAAGTTTTTCTACTAAGAACATGAATTTGGATCCTGGTTTGTAAGGTGGTAATCCCCCTAGTAGTCCAATTCGGCTGATTCCGACTGTATATGGTAAAAAGAAAGCTCTAGCCCAAAAACTGAGGCACTAGTTCAGCTAGTCTCGTCGCGCTGATTAAGAATATATACTTATACTTTATGGGGTCACTGATGTCTCCTTCTGTAAGATAAACTTATAATACTATTCACTATGTGTCTCGTGGATTCTATAAAGTATACTTTGATATGATTTGATAAGATATTCTCTATAAGATTTTTAGTATTCATGGCAGAGAGAACTCTACTAATAAAACGGTGATTTCATAGTTAGAACAAAGTTACAGCTCCGTAAAGAAAGTCATTAAGAAGATCATGTGTCTTAGTATATCCAGAAATTTAATTGATTCGACCAATATTTATTTATATATACGTATAAATGTTCATGTTGCCTGGCAAAAAAAAAAAAAATAGAGTTGTCTAAATATTCAAGGATATTCCCAGAAATACCCCATTTGACGTATAGATTTTTACTACTTATAATATATTCAGGGTTTTAAAACTATTGCCCATCACTGGTTAAAGGGTATATGAGATTATGTAAAGAAATAATGATACGCATCAAGTATTCAAAGAATTTTTTTTTTATTTTTTCTTTGTTGGGTCGAGTTCTTCTGAGACTATTATCGTACATATACAAATATTGAATTGATTGGACTAATATTCTATAGTTTGTAAGGAATTGATCAGTCTAATGAGTGAAATGATTCTAGCTATAACCAACTGTCTTTTTCTGTCGATTTATCTCCTAGTTAGTATGTCTTTGCATAAAATATTCTCAAGGTTCTTAGCTGATAAATTATTAAGTCGTCTTAATATATTTTTCCGATTTCTGGAAATCAGAAAAACCTGTGGCTGCTAAATAATTTTTCATATGAAATTTAAAAGCTAAAATAGAAAAATCTAAAATATCATTAACATGAAAATCAAAAACAGAATTTAGTTGTCTAAAGCCTTTGAGGTAAAACTAAATGTGGTCTCCAGTCGGCTCAGAAAATTATGACTTTCTATTCTTTGAGGTGAAGGCAAAATAGAATAGGATTTTTATTTTAGGATTGTTGTGCCGAGGCTAGCATTCTCAGACCTTCAGTGAGCATGGTAAAACTTAATGAGGCTGAGGCTTTTACCCGACTCGGAAATTTATGACTTTGAGATGAAGACAAAACCAAAAAGGATTAGGTTTTTTATATATGTACAACATTTTTTTTGTTCTTCTCGAGAATTGGATGCCCTTTGAACAGAAGTATTTTGGCATTATTTGGAATTTGATTATTTTGATTTGAAGGATATTTGAATGCCTCTCTGGATTAGACGAAGGCTCGACTATAGACTGCTAACTTTTAGTTGGTTCAGTTTTGATGCTAGCAACTTCTACCAGTTTTTGTATAGAAAATTGTATCATTTCATTTCACTAACACACATTTCAATCATTTTAAGACTTTATTTGGATTATATAATCCACGTAATAGTATAAATCATCATTTATTTTGTAACTTTTCCTTCATGGAAATAAAAATCACTTAAATGAATCATCATTATTAATATATATAAAAAAAAAAAAACAATGCGTAAATAAAATGAAGGTTTCATTTAATTTGTTTTTTGTTTTTTTTTTTATTTTTTATATTCAACCTTGTTTGGTTGGATTCCTATTATGTGCAAACTATATTCTGTTGACTTCCTTCGTTCCCTAGGCCCCGCCCCCACGATAAAACTAATTGCTTATTAAGCACTAAATTCAATTGTAGTTTTTTTTTTTTTTTTTTTTGATTTTTTTTGTCATATGTATATTCATTTCCGTCAGTTATTCACTCAGTCATTACATATGTGTCTATCTACAAGTGTTCAAGTGTTTAAGTTTTCAATTTTCAATTTCCAATTCCAATTGTTTCTATATCTAAATAAGTATCTTATCTGAGTATCTTATCTGAATGTATGCATGTATATATTCATTATTTTTTTCTTATTTATTTCAAAACAATTTCTTGTTGTTTAATATTTTTCTAATTGTTAAAAAATCAAAATCAAAAATATAAATTTATCTATTAGATACTTTTCGTTATTATGCGTGATATCTTTTATTTTTATTTGATTGATTTTTTTTTTGGAAATTTTTTTTTTTTTTTTTTTTTGTTAAGAATAATATTTACTTAATAAATTTAATCTATGATTATTGACTAATCCATCCTCCCCTTCTTTATTATTAACTTTGATCACAAAGATCTCATATTTTAAATAAAATTTTCTTAGTTTTATAGTTACAAAATATGTATTATTTGTTTTTCCATTTAACATAGATACATTTGATTGACTTCAATTACTTTGATCACAAAAATTATTTGGTAACGAAAAAATAAATAAACTTAACAAACAAATATGTATATTAAAGACAAATAATAAGTGAAGGAATAATTTAAAAAAAAAAAAATATATAAAAAAAAAAATAACTTTGGCTATGGCCGAAGTTGTAATACTCTTTACGTCCCAGCTTGTGGTCCGAGGGTCTTGAAATTTATAAGGTTGGTGGCTATGGGTTAGACACTTATAGTGTCTAAATTTTAAGTCGCTAGTACAAAAAACAAAATAGTTTTTCTAATAAGAACTTTTATTTGGATCCCGGTTTGTATAGGGGGTACCCATACTAGTGGTCCGAGGGTCTTGAAATTTTCACGGCTTGTGCATATAGGCCAGAGACTTGTAGTGTCTAAATTTCAGTTCAATAAGACAAAAAACAAAAAACTTTTTCTAATAAGAACTTTAATTTAAAAGGGGGGTTTGTATGGGAGGTACCCCTCCTGGTAACCCTAGGATCATGAAATTTATATGGTTGGTGAATATGAACCAGAAACTTATAGTGTCCAAATTTCAGTTCGATAACACAAAAAAACAAAAAACTTTTTCTAATAAGAACATTAATTTAAAAGGGGGTTTGTATGGGAGGTACCCCCCTAGTGCTCTGATTCGGCTGATTCACGAACTTGATTGGCGTTTGGTAAAAAGAAACAGATGTACGAAATTTTAGCTCTCTAGCTCAAAAACTAAAGGACTAAGAGTGCGAATAGACAGACAGACGGACCGACGGACAGACGGACATGGCTAAATCAACTCGTCTCATCGAGCTGATCACAAATATATATATACTTTATGTGGTCTGCGATGTCTCCTTCTGTGTGTTACAAACTTCATGACAAACTTATAATACTATTCACTCAAGTGTTTTTTGACTTATTGAACTGAAATTTGGACACTATAAGTCTCTGACTCATATCCACAAACCATGAAAATTTCCCTCGGACTACTAGGAGGGGTACCCCCCATACAAACCGGGATCGATGGTCTGCTCCATAAAATCAAACGACTTCTCCCAGCGAATCAGTACACTCTATTACAGAATTATCTATGCGGTCGAACCTTCTTTGCAATTGTACGTGACACGAAATCATCGAAAAGAAACATTAGAGCTGGCGTGCCGTAAGGTAGCGTATATTAGCTCCTATTCTATACACGTTATCCACGGCAGATATCCCAATAGTTGATTCCAATGAAACCACAATCGCTACTTGTGCTAATGACACAGCCATCTTAATTAACTCCTACTCAGTTCAAGAAGCTTCAGATTCACTTCAGGAATATTTGCAGAAATTCCACGCCTGGGCCAAGCGTTGGAACATAGGAATAAACGTAGAAAAATCAGCGTATTTACTCTTAGACGTGGCACTTGCCCTTTTGTTAGATATGACTTCAGTGTCATTCCACAGGTGGACCAAGTCCGTTATCACGGTTTGTTTCTGGACAAGCGGCTCACATGGTGAGCCCACATAAAAAACATCACAGCATGCTGTTATACAATGCTGCGTAGGCTTGACTGGCTATTACGGCGGTCCAGTAAGCTGTCACTAAATAATAAGAGGACAATTTACAGGCAAGTAGTGGCTCCCGTCTGGCGTTATGGCATACAAATCTGGGGTACCGCTTCTGCCATCAACTTACGGAAAGTTCAAGTCTGCCAAAATAAGCTACTACGATGCCTAACGGAGGCCCCCTGGTTTGTACGTAACGCTATCATACACAGAGATTTACGTATATCAATGGTGCGCGATGAAATTCACCAAACAGAGATTACAAACTCATCGTGTGAGACGACGTCGATTGAAGACGCTCCACCCTAATGACCTAAAAAGGTTACCAGCTGGATAAATATACATTACGATATTAATGTTCCCAAGTCACTATTCTTTATAATCAAAATAACATTTCATGTAGCTCAAGTTACGAAAATGTTTAAAAATTAAATTATCAAAAAAAAAACAAAAAAAAAAACAATGTGATTAATTTGAATTAAAAGAGATTAGAAACAGAGTATGGTATTGTATAGTTTGTACTCTATTGATGACCACTGTGCTTGACTTAGTTTTTTCTGTTTTTTTTTTATTGTACTATGTATTTTTGTTAACCTTGTTTTCAGAGTTTTCTTATTTGTTTATACTACATTTACATATTTACATATAAATATTTTCGTTTTTATTTTGCAATTACAATAAATTGTTTTCAAACATTTTGTATTCATTTGAATATCAACAGCAAATGATACAAAATCATTAGCATCATCATTATTATCAATATCATCATCATCATCATCATCATCATCATAGTCATGAGAGTAACTCAAGCGCAACACAAATCAAATTAAATCATCATAATGATATTAGCCCTCAAATGCATACGTCTAGCTAAATACATATGTACATATCTATATACTTTACATATATGTATGCGAGTATATACATTTTGTATATAGGTTTGTATGTATGTACTTATGCCCGATAAAGGTCAATTGGGAGGGATTTTGTTTTCTATTTGACTGTTTTTTGTTTGTTTTTGGTTTTTGGGTTTATTTTTTACTTATTTTTTTTTTTTTTTTTTTGTATCCATTTTTGTTGTTTTTGTTCTTTTCTACAATTTATTTTATTTGTATTTTATGTGTTTATCAGTCATATGATTTAATTAACATGCTGTAGATACAAATCTATCTGTTTACATACTGTGATATACTTACTTACATACTTATAAGACTCTATATGTATGCAAACATAACTGGATACCGAAAAAAAAAAAAAATATATATATATATGATGTGCCTAGATACTTAGATTAAATGAAATTTTTACGCTTCAATGGATACTCATTCTACTAATTTACTTAGATACAATAGAAAAACATTCATTTTGATTTCAATTTAGTTTTTCAAATCCCAGCTAAGAAAATAAGGAAAACAATATATCATCATAGTATTGTATTTACCAGAGATGCAATAAAAACTTAATTTTGGTTTAATATTTAAATCAATTATTTGTTAAATTAGATATTTGAAGAAATGCAAAAGTTATCCATAGAAATCACTGGTTGTCGCCTAACGACAGTTGCAAATAAAGAAAATGCCAAAAAAAAAAAAAAAAAAACAGAAAAATGTATATTTATTGGAGGATATGGGTCAGGCACTTATAGTGTCCAAATTTCAAGTCGATAGTACAAAAAACAAAACAGTTTTTCTAATAAGAACATGATATTGGATATACGGTTTGTATGGGGGTACCCCTACTGGAGGTCCGAGGGTTTTGAAATTTATATGATTGGTGGATATGGGTTAGGCACTTATAGTGTCCAAATTTCAAGTCGATAGTACAAAAAAGAAGAAAGTTTTTCTAATAAGAACTGTAATTTGGATCTAAGGTTTGTATGGGGGGTACCCTTCCTGAAGGTCCGTGGGCCTTGGAATTTATATGATTGGTGGATATGGATCAGAAACTTATAGTGTTCAAACTTCAAGAGGATAGTACAAAAAACAAAACAGTTTTTCTAATAAGAACTTTAATTTGGATCCATGTTTGTATGAGGGGTACCCGACTTAGTGGTCCGATTTGACTGATTCCAACAAATGTACTGCGTATGATAAAAGGAAAGATCCGTGCAAAATTTCAGCCCCATTGCTCAAAAACTCAGTGACTATACATACTGGCGGACAGACAGACATGGCTAGATCAACTCGTCTCGTTGCTCTGATCAAGAATATTATACTTTATGGGGTCTCCAATGTCTCCTTCTTCATGAAAAACTTATTATACTATTCCCTGTTTGAAGTGTATTATAAAAAATCAAAATAAAATGGTTTATCTGGAATAGTTTCCAGTTTTATCAATTATTTTTCAGATCGATTCAATTATTTTTTATCATTATAAATCGCTTCTTTAAATTTAGTTTAATGCTATGAAGATTAACTTACAACAAATTGCTTTTCTATCATAAATTTAAATGGAGGACTAGATGAAATACATACGTATTTGTCATATCAACATATCATGTTTTTGGCAATATTGATTTATTTATCAAATCACAAATCATTTTGTTAAGTTCCCTGCAGTATGCTTGGTGGCAATAGTCCCCGTTTCTATAGTAATTCACTAGTTCCTTGTCTTATTACCTGGTGGCTAGTGAATTCAGGAGTCGAAGGTTATGCAGAAGTGAAGAAGTATGTATGTGGTGGCAGTAACTGGTGAAACAAGTGGTGAATGGTAATGCAGGCAGAAGCAATTAACCCCCTCCAATGACATTGCCATATTAAATTCACATGTATTGAACATGTAAAAGGGAATATAGGAACTAGTGTTGGTTTCAAAGGGACTAATCACGAACTATTTCACACTGCAGGGTTTCGACATTTTGACTGAGATACAAAGTTTATATGTTTAGAGAAAATCAAGTGAAGTTTGCTTTAGTTTAGTATACGGGTAATACTACCCTCCCAGTGATCGGGAAAATCCTTTTGAATTACCATATACGTATATTACTAGCGAAATCCGGGGCGTGTTTCTAAGCCCCTGTATTTATTAAATCATCGATGGAAACGTTCAATCTGCTATTATTACGAAAAAAAACCAAAATGTATACATGTATTTGGAGGTGTAAAATTGATATGTTTTGTCCCTAATTAAATAGATAGATATATTAGGAAAATAGATTCATTCTACTTATTTTTTAATTTTGAGTTAAAATTGAAATTTCTTTGCAATTTTAGAACTGCTTCACCACATTATATTGCTTTATCAACCAACCCGCTTTCTGTTGTCTATGACGTTATCGACACAGTTCACTGCTTTGATATTGGAAAGTATTGGAAATGATCGTTATATTTCAGCCAATATCCTTAAAAAACTTAATAAATTATACACCTATAACCTTCCTGATGAATCAATTTGTCCATTGGTGAAAACCATATGAAAATCCATTTGGTAGTTTTTCAGATTATCGCGTCCAGACAGACAGACAGACAGCCAGACACGGCCAAGGGACTTTGTTTTATAATATGCATAAATAGATTATAAGAAGTGTGTGATTTAATTTGATAGGTAAAAAATGAAGTTTTTTTTTTTGAATGGATTGATATAAAATCGGACAAAGTGACTGGACTCAAAATGAGTCTTCTCATTATTCTGATGACACTTATATGTATGTAGTACAAATGTCTTCAATGCATGGCTTTGTGCAACAAAATAAACCCTATAACCTAATTACATTAGTGTGAAAAATAAGTATAAACATAGGATCTTTTGTACATCAAATTAATGGACATGGAACGCAAATCAGATGCAGTTCTTTTTTCTTATTACACATATATTTAAAAAGATTCAATGTATAGAGAACTAAAGATATGATTGGTATATGGATATGTATAATGGTATATGCATATGGTACATACATATTTATGTACTACATATATGGTTATTTATGTAATATAAAGTATATATGTATAAGAATAAATGGGTCCTCCCATCACATGTATAAAATAAAATAAAGTACAAAATAAAATCAAATAAAATACAAAACAAGAAATAAAATATAATAAAATACAAAATAAGAAATAAAATATAAAAAAATACAAAATAAAATATAAAAAAATACAAAATAAAATATAAAAAAATACAAAATAAAATAAAATACAAAATAACAAAAAAAAAAAAATAATATACAAAATAAAATAAAATAAAATACAAAGTAAAATAAAATAAAATCCAATATAAAATACAAAATAAAAAATAAAATAAAAAAATTCAAAATAAAATAAAATAAAATAAAATAAAAAAAAAATTAAATTTACTCTTATGACTCTAATTCTTATTATGAAACTTAAGTTTTTAACTCTGTGTTAATTTTTTGTTGTTGTATCTTTTTACTTTCCTTGCTGAATATTTAAAATTTCTTTTCTCTTTGTTTGTTTGTTTGATTTTCATTATTATTTAGAAAGAACAGATGAAAACTTATTTGAATAGAAGAAAAACAACAATAAGAAAAAACAAAAGTTTATAAAGACAAATAAAAGCCAATGAATAGAGGAGGAGAAGACGTTGTAAAGGGGACTCAAAGATATTAAAAGGAGAAGAGAGGAGAGTGTGGGAATTGGAAAAATAAAGTCAGCTGTTTTTGTTAAAAGTTCTACTACTATATCTTTATTTGTTTTTGTTGTTGAATATTTTTTTTTTTTTTTTAACGAAAAAGCATGCAAAGCAAATAAAGACAACAACAGAGACAACAGTGTCAAGCACATACATACATACATACTACTTATGTATTGTATAGTATAGTATATATGTACATATGTATGTAGCTACACTCTACTCACGTGTATCTAGATACATTATACAACAACTCATTTATATATATATATATATATATATATATAATATAACTAAAACAACGACGTCACTAGTTAGACACAAACAAACCGACTGACAAACAGGCAGACAGACAGACAGACAAACAGACAGACAGAGTGAAACAGAAATTGTAGAAACAAAACATTGCTCAAATATTTAGGTTAAACTGTGAGTACGAGGAGAGCAGGCGCAAGGTATAAATACAATTGAATATTGTATATAGTAGATACATATGTATGTACGAGTATATACTTGTTGTATATACATATTACTGTATAATATAAAATGTATGCATTCCTTCAAACAGACAAAACTAATGGACAACATTCAAAACCTTCAAGTCATCCATCTGAAGTACAATAGTTTAATGATCATCAACCAACTAAGAGAACCAATTAACTACCCAATTAACTATTCAATCTTTTAAACAAACCGCCCATTAACCAACAATTTCACATTCCTAATGCTGATTCAATGACACTGCTACATATTTAAATACATATGTATGTATATACAAAAGCAATCAATCAATCAATCAATCAATCAATCAGTCAATCAATCAATCACTCAGTCACAATAATACTATCACTGCTCTACTGGAAAATAATATTCCTATGTGATATTTTAATTCAATCTCTTATGAAAACCACCCATTAATTAACGATTTCACATTCCTACTACTGATTCAATGACAGTGTATGCAATAATCACTCATCCACTCAATGTCAATCACTAACTAACTTTGACTGCTCTGCTGAAGGATAGCAAAAATCAATCAATCAATCAACCATGAATTCAGTCATCGTATCGCCACCAAACCCTGGTAAGTACTATTTATCATTGCTCTGCTGGAGAATAGTTTGCCTGTGATTTAAAATATCCAATCTTTTAAGATTGCTTTGCTGGAAGAAAATAGTTTTCTTTTTTTCGTTTCTTTTTTTTGAATCAATCACCTACACAATCATCAAATTTTCTAAGAAAATCATCCATGAACCAATCAACTAAAAACACACTTATTCCTATTTTTATGACAGTGTGTACAAAAATCACTCATCCACTCAGTCACTTACTACTTATCACTGTGATGTTAGAGGATAGTTTTGTTATAATATTTTTTTTTTTTTAACTTTTTCATATTTTTTTTCTCCTTTTTCTTGGTTTTTTTTTTGTTTTGTTTTTGTTTTGTTTTGTTTATCTTTTTGTTTTTCTTTGTTCTTTTTTTTTTATATCATACGTAAGAAGAGAAAGACTTTGACACACTCAGCTGAGTTGAACTAAGCTGAGCTGAGCTGAGTTGAGCAGAGTTGAGTGGGATGGCACACGGCACGGATCGAGTGAATGTAAGAGTTGAGTGAGTTTATGATGGACTGTAGGTCACTATGTTAGTGAAATTGAATTGAATAACTGTGTTTTCCTTTTCCTTTACCGTTATACGTATATCTATCTATTTGTCACCCTCACTTTCTCTCTCTCACTCACTCACACACTCTCTGTTTTTCTTTTATTATAGTATTTCATTCTCTCATTGTATATAAATCCTGCTGCTGTATTATGATGTTATGGCGTATGCGCAATACTATTTCATAATTGAATGTCCAATAGTAAGTATGTAGTATGTAATGTACAAGTATATACAGTTATAAAAAGTGTTGCACACACACACACACACACACATACATACGCCCACTCTCACAGAGAGAGAGACACACACACACACACTCACACATAGATGCAGATACAAATAGATGGGTAACTTACGTCGTCGTTGTCGTCGTAGTCTTCGTATGAGTTTTACATTTATACGCACTAACGAAATTTGCAATCCTTAACGTAGATGCAGATGACGACGACGACATCGACGACAACAATGACGATGGCAATGCGATACGATGCGATGCGATGCGATGAAGATTTCTCCTCAAAAGCGCATACAAATTTTCACTTTCTATAATGCATTCTCTCTCTCTCTCTCTCTCTATCTCTCTATCTCCTCTTTAATGTATCACTTACTTTCTCCTTTAGAATAGAAAGCCACATTCACTGTTGTTAACAGAGTGAAATGTTAAAACGAAGCTTTAAGCAGTAGCAGAAGCACCAGCAACAACAATAATAATAATAACAACAACAACAATGGATGACAATGGCAACAATAGAATGTGCCCCAGATTTTATTGATTTTCCCTAATGCATAAACATCATCATCATCATCGTCATAAACACCATCACATCATCATCATCATCATCAGCACCAACACCAACACCAACACCATCAATATCATCATCGTCATAGTCATCTGGTTCTTGTTGCTATAATATTTTCTGCTTATTTAAAATAGGATCAAGAGAGCTTGAGAGTGAGAGTGAGATTGAGATTGAAACTATAGATGGATGGATGAATGCATGACAAAAAACAATAGCCGTAAAATTCTAAGAAATGAAATAAAAAAAGGGCATCTATAATAGAGAGAGAGAGAGAGAGGGAGAGAGAGAGAGAGAGAGAGAAAGTAAATCAAATGGTCCAGCATGCATTGATAATTGTATATAGTATAACATTCTATTTCCAAACATACTATTATTCCTTGAAAATAACGAACAATAGACAACAGAAATCCAAGAAAAATGTATTAACTTTGGTTTCATACAAATTTCAATACATTTCACAAACAATTAGATAAGATGTTTCCATGATATCACATAGAATGGTCATCAATCTCATAGAAAACAAGTCAGGTTACAAAATAGGATGCAATATGAAGTCAGTTTTCTTTCTGTGTTGGATCATAATTGAGTATGTATCTAAATATTCATAAATTAATGAAAATTATACTATTATAAGGTAATCCTGTGAACTTCGTACCCCTTGAGAATCAAGGAATTTTGTCTTAACTTAGTAGTTGAATTAAGCCATGTCCGTCTGTCCGTCGGTCCATCTGTTCGCACTCCTAATCCTTCAGTTTTTGAGCTGGAGAGCTAAAATTTTGTACATCGTTTTTTTTTTACCAGACGCCGGTCAATTTCGGGAACCAGCCGAATCGGACCACTAGGGGAGTACCTCCCATACAAGCCCCCTTTCAAATTAACGTTCTTATTAGAAAAAGTTTTTTGTTTTTTGTCTTATTGAACTGAAATTTAGACACTATGAGTTTTTGGTCCATATCCACTAACCATATAAATTTCATGATCCTAGGGTTATCAGGAGGGGTATCTCCGATACAAACCCCCTTTTAAATTAAAGTTCTTCTTAGAAAAAGTTTTTTGTTTTTTGTCTTATTGAACTGAAATTTGGATACTATAAGTCTCTGACCCATATCCACAAACCATGAAAATTACAAAACCCTCGGACTACTAGGAGGGGTACCTCCCATACAAACCGGGATCCAAATGAAAGTTCTTATTAGAAAAACTTTTTTGTTTTTTGTACTTATTTGGACATTATAAGTGTCTAACCCATAACCACCAACCTTATAAATTTCAAGACCTTCGGACCACTAGCTGGGGCGTGAAGAGTATTACAACTTCATAGACAAAGTTAGTCTTTTTTTATATTTTTATTAGGGTATTGCTTGGGTTGCGCTCGGCTCGATTTCCTTCATTGTAGCAACTTGTTATATACGAGATCTTCGGGTTGATTCCCTTCATTGAAGCACTTTATTATATACGATATCTTCAATCATTGTTCTATTTACTTGTGAGTGACTTACTCTAAGTTACAAGGCAACATACAATTCATATTTGTAGTTTTTTATAGATTCCGGTGGTTATTCTGCTATTCGGGTCGGAGACGAATCCAAAAAATCATATATCAATGAAATCGGTCCAGCCGTTATTAAGTTATAAATGGTGTAACACACACACATCTTTATATACTTAAATATAGATATTCATGTCAAATAAGAGAAACTAGAAATTTTATAACGATTGTCTAATGGTAGTAAAATATTAGACCATCGATTGCTGCCTTAAAATCTATGAAGAAGTATGAGGCTTGCCATATAAACACAATAACAACAAAACCTATTTCTGGCAATAATTATACATGAATCCATTTATTATATACTACTATACCCAGGCATACGTTTGGAGAGGTAAGATCTCCTTTCCAAATTATTAGTGATTGGTGATTGACCTAATGAGATGTTTGACAAAGATGTATGTTTTTTGCATACCTCGATGTATTGATTGTTCCTTTGGGGTCTTTCGGGTCTTTCTCTTTTCCTTAACCTTTTTTATGAATCCCTTCGTCCATTGGAAAAAATCTTATGAAAATCCATTTGCAAACAGACAGACAGACAGACGCAGCAGGAGACTTTGGTTGATAGTATTTATAGATAAGTAAAATGTTTTAAATTTTTACTTAATTAGAAATGCAAAAAATATCTCCATACATATTTATAATGGTTTTCTCATTAGGATTATAAGTATGAAAGCATCATCATATATCATAGATCAGATCTATACAATTTTATTAAAATATATATATTTATTTTTTTTTGGCGGTGAAGTTGGGTTCAAAATGCCTTCGCACCATGTAGGTACCATCGTCCCTACGTGTGTGGTGTAGTCACTAAAACAATACCACCTCTTCTCTTGGATATTTTTCTCTACTCCGGAACTACTTTCGTATTACTTTAGGTAGAGAAGATCTAAACCGTCTTGCTCTTTTATGACCCTGCGTCCAGGGTTTATATAATAGATAAATATAAATAGATTGTATTGATTGAAGGTCTCTTTTTCTTATAGATTTGTTATAATATACTTAATAAATGACAAATATTTTCAAAACCTAGATTTGAATTGGAATGAGGCCACCACATATAGTATTTACCACACATCACGCACGTACATATAATAGTAAGTAGTAATGTGATTGACCTATATTTTGATTATACATATGTACATACATATATCTCCATAGCAATAAAGAAGTTTTGTAACTTTCATTTATTATTATAGTAAATACTTTGTATATTTATAATAATATAATAAGTTCAGTTTCAGAAGGATTTCAAGGGGAAATAATAATGAAGTGAGTGAGATTTATATGAATATACACTCGTATACCATATACATAATATTATATATACTATATAAGTTCTCTGATGTCTACTATTTAATGTATTACAAATATTTCAAAGCAAAATGATAATACTCTCATATTCGTTAGTCGTACCATTTGACATTAGTATAATAAGTTTGTATGTACATATGTACATACATACATAGTTTGTATGGAAAAGGTATAAAAAGAATAAATATTGTAAATGAGGCAAGCAGGCAAGTGCCATGACATGGCACGCACGAATAGTATTACTACTACTACTACTACTACTACTACTAAGTGTATCTATGTATCTCTTTATAGTTCTCTATATATACATAAGTATCTACCTACATACGAGTATAAAGTTCTTGTGTTGTTGTTGTTGTTGTTGTTGTTGTTATTATTATGAGATATGTACGTGTTTGAAAGCTTTGTTGTTATTGTTGTTGTTGTTTACTCATATGAAGACGACGAAAAACAGATGATGATAATAATAATGATGTTTTCATGTTTTTGCTTTTGTTTACTTTTTTTTTGTTTTTTATTACATAAATGATGATTATTATTTATTAAACATTATTACATACTCTTAGTATTTATTGTACTACATAAATGAAGAATTTCAAAAATATTTTATTTTTTTTTTTTTTTTTTTTAAATTTCGAATTATGCATTTGAAAATGTGATATAAAAATCAGGGCACCACCAACCAAACTCATTCACTTCATTATTCATTTTCATAACAATTTAAATAAAATATACAATATATTATTATTAGATAATGGTTATTGCCAGGAAGGCATCTTAAAACTGAACATTTAAGCTGTGTCACTGAGCTGATTCGCTTAGACAGAACCATTTCGAGAAGAAGATTTTACTATTGTAGTCATTAGAAAAGGTTTCAAATGACTTTGATTTGAAAAAAAAAAAACGGAAATGACTTTTATTTTGGTAAACTAGGGATATTTTCTCTGATTTCTCTGATTGCAAGAGAAAGTTTATTCCAAACATCAAGTAACAAGTTTCTGCTTTATAAGACAATACTTAGTACTACTGAAACCTTTGTGGGCTATAGTTGTGGGGTAACTCTAGTGTAAGGAATTCTATGAATAATACTATGTTATATACAAAGACAATTAGACGTTCATCCCAATGATCTCACCAAAGACCTTCTGTTCTTAGACACTATTGATCTAACTTATTGACTCAAGGGAAATCACCATTTTAACCTATTATGCAGAGTGTCGGATTTTCATTTAATTTGACCTCAATGGATTGCTACTACTATATTAGACTCTATTGATTTAACCTATTTGAATCAAGTGGAGTCACCATTCTAATCATTAATCTATAAACACAAGAGGAGTCACCTTTAAAATCTATAATCTATTATTTAGTCTTTTTGATCTCTATGATTTAACCATCGCAATTCATTTTAAACTTTTTGGAAAGGACAAATTCTTTCCTTTTTTTTATCCTCTTCACGCAATGAATAGTATTTTAAATTTGTCATGAAGTTTGAAGGAGACATCAGAGATCCCATAATCTACTTTTTATTTATTATATTCTTGATCAGCGTGATGAGAAGAGTTGATGTAGCCATCCCCATATAAACCGGGATCGAAATAAACATTTTTCTAAGAAAAACTTTTTTGTTTTTTAGACACTATAAATGTCTGACTAATATCCACCAACCATATAAATTTCAAGACCCTCGGACCACGAGGAGGGGTGGGGTACCCAAACCTGGATCCAAATTCATGTTCTTTTAAGAAAAACTTATTTTGTTGTTTGTACTATCAACTTGAAATTTAAACACTATAAGTGTCTGACCCCATATAAATTTCAACCACTAGGAGGGGCGTGAAGAGTATATTCGTCATAGCCAAAGTTATTCTGTTTTTACTGATTTTGTTTTTTTTTTGTTGTTGTTTTATTATTTTTTATTATTTCCATATCTTTGTTTTTCTGAATATTTGTTTTTGTTTGTGTTTTTTTTTTTTTTTTTGTAAAAAAAATATTTCATAAAATGCGCAAAAGGTAAAACGCAAAAGAAGAATATGGATTTGTTAATTAATTTATTTCTCTCGGTCGCACAATTTCCACCTAATATTTCTAAGGTTATTTTTGTTCTATTTGTTATTTTGTATTTATTTTTGTTTACTTTTTTTTTTTTTTGTTCTAATTTGTCGCATAGCCGCCCCTTTCAAAAAAAACAAAAAAACTTTTAAGAAGAAGAAATACAGATAATGATAACGATTATTATGATAATGATTATGATGATGATGATGATGATGATGATGAGACACCGACAATAACGACAAAAAATGCATAACCTTTTCAATTTTATTCATTTACGCAATAATAAACAAAAAACAAAAAAAAAAACAAAAAGAACAACACAAATTTGTACATACTTAGTACTGTAAGTGTCAGCAAGCTCTTGATTTGCTTAAGATATTTCCAGATTTGATTCCACACCGAGGCCACAGAAAATTTCTTTTCTGATTTGCAACTTCCCTAGGCCAAAATTTGGGTACGCCCATGTTATAAATTTAGAGAGAAACATTCATTTGCACGTTCAAATGTTCACAAATACAAATAAGAGTAAATGTATAGAAAATGAACTACAAAAGTACACAAGTATAGTGTATTATAAGTATCTAGATACTATATACATATATACATACATACATATGTTGTGTGTGTGTGTGTGTGTGTGTGTGTGTGTATGTGTTTGCACGCGTTTTGTACTTTTTTCTCTTTAATTTTTCCATTAAAATTGTCACATTGCATGAGAAATAAATAAGAAAAAAATAAATAAAATTATTTCTTAGATACAAGGAAATACATAATAATAAAAAACAAAACAACAACATATAAATGTATCTAACCTAAGTAGATAGAATATCTGTAGTATCTGTTCGTTCTATATCTCTAATAATGATGACGAAAAAATTAGGTTTCTTTTTAATTTTTTTTTTTTTTTTTTTGTTTTGAAATTCTTTCATTCATTCTTTTTATTTATTTTGTGTTTACAAAAAATATATTTCATATGCTTAGGCAATTAATAAATATATCTATGTATGCATGTAGTATCAGCATACCAAAAAAAAAAAAAAAAAAAAAGTATCTATGTATGTACATAAAATATTTATCTATTCATCGATCTATCTAAATAACTGACAGTCAGACAGTCAGTTAGTCAGTCTGTTTGTCTGTCTGTCTGTCTGCCTCTTTGTATTTATCTATTTCTATTTCTATTAATATTTTTTTCATTTGTCAAAATTATTTAATAGACTTCTCATTATTGTTGTGTTTTGTAATGCATAAAATCGTGCAGCAAAGTCAAATTAAAATATTTTATTATACAATAAAAAAAAAAAAAAAATGACATGATTACCATAATAGATTGGATGATGTATGACGACTCCCTAGGGTCTACAATATACTTATGTATGTTTATACTTCAGAGTTATTATTTGAATAATTTAATTTAATCGTTTAATTTTTATGATTTTAAGATTTGATTTTGCTACAGCCAACCATCTTAATCCAATAAATCTATTACATTCACACTACACTATGGTGAAATATAGAATAGAATAGAATAGAATAGAATAGAATAGGAGTTGACTTCTAGAAAACATTATGGTATTGGCAACTACCAATATGAGAGATCAAGAACATTTAAACTTAAGTATGGACATAATTAATTGCATTATAAAATTGGATTGATTGACCTATGTACATATATGATATACTAGGTCCTGCCTAGAAATTCGTAAAATAATTTATTTTCATTATCAACTGCTGATTATCATGACTAGCAATTTATTCTTGATTACCCCCTGCCCCCTGAAATAGTTGTGCCATACTCAGATGTGAAACAAATTTCATGAATAAGTAAATTGAATTGTGATCAAAACTCTTTATAAATTTTAAATTAAGTACTATATATACAATATATATAGAACTGTAAAACGTATTTATATTAGACAATTGCTTAAATTATCGAGCAGTATTTCGGAAGTGCAGATCCAACCCCTTCGAAATAAATAACAGACTATTGATATTAATGAAAAATTAATTCATTTAAGTAAATAAAATTTGTTTATACCCATAATACAAACGTTGGTATATTTTTGTATATTTCCAATTTTAGTGTTTCCAATAATTCCATAATTCCAAAATTCCTAGTATAGTTAAAGTTGCTATTCTTGGTGAACTAATACATACATACATACATACATACATACATACATTTATAAGTAAAACAAAAAGGCATTGAAATTGTAATGAACCACAAATACACTTTGTTAGAAATGATGAAATGGAACATCATATTAGGCAGTAGCACAGGGTATAATTAGTATATGTTCCGATACACTACATATTCCATTTCCAATGCATTACAAAGTGAATTGGTCACCCTGAATCAAACAAAGCTTTATCGTAATCGAACAAGTAAAGTTGAAGCTGCAGAAAATTTGCAAATTAATTGTTGTTTAATATCAAACAAACAAACAAAAAAAAAAAAAAAAAGAAAGAAAAAAATCAAAATGAATGGAGGTGATCAACAAGAAGATTTTTATGAATTTCAACGTCGCATTAGGGAAATAAATCAATCATGTGTTACCATATCGCGTCTTGCACGTGGCGTACTCTGGATAATGGTTGCAATTACACTACTAAGTGGTTTATATTGGTTACAAGATATTATTGAAAATGATATTCCGCTAACGAAAATATTTTGGTCATGTCCGAAATTCTCCATTGCCATATTCATGACCGTGATTCTATTGCTCTTTGGCATCAAGGATTTCGGTAATGTCAAGTACATTATAATGGGACGCTTGCGGAAAATCTTAAACATGTACAAGCTCGATTGTAATAATGATGGCGATATATATGAAAGTTTTGAGGAGTTCGACGATAGTGACACCAGCAATGACATGGATGATTACGAGGGCGAGCATCTTTTTTGAATTGGGTAAAAAAATCATACATCAAATCATATTAAAAAAATATAATATTATTATTATTAAAATAATGAATTAAATTATAATTTTAACATTTTCAAATATTAATTTCTTCTTAGCTTATATGCTTTCAACAACACTTTGAGTCAGAATATTCTCAAATGAATACTAATATATTAAGTAATCAATCCGAATGTGGAGAATCAATTGTGTCAGGTCCATTTGTCCGTCTGTGTTAATGCATTTTATATGCTCTTAGTTTTTCTTTGTGTTTTCGATAAGAAATTTTCCACAGACACATTTCATTGTTATAAACAGCTGACAAATCAGAAATATCTGATTACTAGAATATAATAGAATAGAATAGAATAGCATCCCCCTGAAAAAAATCATTTGTACATTAGAAATACATAATATGTACAATAAAACATTAATGCATTTACAAATTGTTTTAAAAGATATGAAGGTTTTAGGTAATCAAAGTTGTTGTTGTTCTGCTTTGTTTTATGATGCTTTTGATTCTATTGATTTATATGGTATTTGATGAACCTTAACCTTTGGCTTTAGTTTTCGTTTTCGTTTAATTGGAAAATGTTGTGGGTGATAACAATATCATTGGCATCATCGTGACCATCATCATCATCATCATCAACATCAACATCTCATCATGAAGCTCAGCTTTATTTAGTAGTTGAATATTGTACATATGAGAAATCAAATCAAATCAAACCAAACCAATATTAGCCATGGATGGCATAAGCCCAAAGTCAAATAACTAAATTCTCTACACACATACACACACACATATATATATATATATAGTATATATATACTTGTATATATATAAATATATATATACATATGTATATGTATGTAAGTATATACACCCAAGAAAAATCGTGTTGCATCACACAAAATGCAAGAGAAGCAAATAGCAGAAGGTAGAACAGCAGCTGAATTCGATGGTGATGATTATGATTATGATGATGATGATGATAATGATAATGACGACGAAAAATAACAAAAACAAAAAAAAAAAAAAGACACACACACACATACACTGAAAATATTCTTTATAGATTGTGATTGTGGATTTGTGGATTTTGGGGGGTTTCTGCTTCATTTCAGCTGAAGAGTAAATTATATAAAAACAAAAAAAAATTTATCAATAAGTTACTTGCTTTTTAATTTGGTATTGCTATTGTTGTTGTTGTTATTGTTGTTGTCGCTTGAAGTTTCATTTGTTTTGTTGTTGTTGTTATTGTTGTTGTTATTATTATTCTTTTCCCCCTTTTTTCTTGTTTTTTTTTTTATTTAATTTGTTTTGAATTTTTTTTTTCTATTATTTTTTCTTCATTGATGATTTTTGTTTGGAATTTTTATTTTTCTATTGAAAAAAAAAAAAAAGAAATATCATTAAAAATTTTGTTTAGAAAAAAGAGAAGAGAAATGAATTTCATTTTTGTTGTTATTGTTTTTTTTTTTATATGTTATTTTTCTATTTTCTATTGCATAATTTCAAGTGTTGAACTAAACCAAAAAAAAAAAAATTAAACAAAAAAATCTTTTCTTATTTCAGTTTATTTTATTTGATTTTTTTTTAGTTTTTTTCTTTTTTGTTTTGTTTTTTTAGTTTATTTTTTTTTTTTTTTTAATTAGTTTGTTTCACTTTTCACTTTGGTTCTTGTTGATATTATGTTTGTTGTTGTTGTTGTTATTGTTGCATTTCTAGAAATTTTACAATATTTAAAATGAAAAGATCAAAAATTTGATGTTTTTATTTTATTGTTTTTCATTCATTAAAATTTATTATTCAATTATGCATTTGTTTTTTTTTTTACGTTTGATTTTTATTTAATTTTATTTACTTTTTTTTTTTTTGTTTTTTTTTTATTAATTTATTTTTATCAATTTTTAATATGTAATTTTTGGGGTTTTTTTTTTTTAATTGCACACACGACTTGGAAATTGGTGCTCTGTCCCCTATCTCTCTCCGCTCTACTTTTTATGAGGAAAGGACGAAAACATAAACATATGTATAAATAAAAACAAAACTAAACTAAACTAAAATATAAAAAAAAAGAAAAAATGTTGTAAAAGAATTTACCAACCAAGCTACGAACAACGGTGACGACAGAACGACGAAACGTCCAACACACTAACGACGTACGTAACGTAAGGCGTAAGGCAGGTTGAGGCCTTTGGACAGACAAAAAAAAAAGAAAACAAAAAGCGACGTAGCGACGTTTGTTGGTAGGTGGTGAGCGTAACGTACAACGGTCGACGAGCGAATGTTGTTGCTTCAAATCGTCAATTCAGGCAGAAGCAGAACGAGCGTAAAATCAGAAAAACAAACCCCAATGAAAATGAAAAGCAAAAACAGAAAACAGCTGACGAGCGACGTCGGCAAAGACGAAACGATATGCAGAGCAACAACAAACACGAAACGATAACTACGAGAACGCCAACGACAACGACGTTGTTAGTACGATAATGTTGCTTCTTCTATTATTATTCTCCTCCTTTAACGTAAGCTTCTTTTATGCCTTACGTTGCTTGTTCTGTGCGTTTTGTTCTTCAAAATGCCAAACAACAATAACATAATGAATGACGATGACTACGATGACGACGACGACGACGACGACGATGACAATAATAATGTGTGTGTACATTTTTATTAGAAGAATATCTTAAACCCCCATGTGGTCCACACAGACAACATTATCACCGCCAATCCATTCCCAACTTTCAAACATTCCAACATTGAGTTACTTCAGAGATTCCAATTTAAGTTTCTAAATAGAATATATAGTTGATGCTCCTTGGTATTTCAACGGGAAAACATTCACCGGGATCTTTAGATCTCTATGAAACGATTATCTAACAAAAAATGTATCGGTAGATTCAAGAGAACGCATTTAGTAAGACTTGAGGCCTAGGCCATTGATCTCCAAACTTTTCAGCTTTGGGGCCATACTGATTACTTCAGTGACATCCAAGGGCCAACATCGTTTTAATTATCCTGCCAGTATCTATAATTTCTATCATTCTGTGTTTTTTTATCAAACTTATCACAACAACAATAAGCCATTAGATATCGTGGGCCGGATTGATGATACTGGAGGACCGGAGGCTGTAGTTTGGAGACCAATAATCTAGGCATAGGACTAAAGAAAATTCTAGTAATTGTTATAGGTATAGATTTTACTGACAAAATTTTGATCTCAATAAATTAAAATATGCTTAGGAAATTAAGATTCATAGATCAATATAGTTAGGCCACCACTGGACTCAATAACAATGAGCCAGAAATTGAGTTTTTTATAAAAGGCTTAAAACAAAAGACTTTCTTTCTTCAAGAATGTGACTGCAAAAGTTTGAAAATCGCTGCTTTAGTAGAAATCATAGCATTCACTCACCCACGCAAAAAAACAAAAATACAAATTTTAATAAATAAACAAAATTTACTTATTATTATTATTATTATTATTTTTTTTTTTGTTTAAATAAATAATAAAAAAAAAAATTGTACGAAAATTTAGAAAATCACGCAACATCAACAGTCGGTAAAAATTAAATTGAAATATTTACATAGATATAATCCTCCTCCTCCTGTCTTATCATTGGGAATGGGACTTTGAATATATTACTTTAATATGAATACAACAGATTTTATTTGGATTACTTTTCATATATAAGGAGAATTGTAAAACATAATCAACTAAGTTTCAGACTCTCATTGGCATAAATTAGAGAAATAAAAGAAAATTCAAAGAATGTGAAATGACTCAAATCAATAGAATCAACTGTCTAGTAAACAAAAGACTGCCAACTGCTAATTGAAGAAATTTCCAATTCAAAATTTTAATATAAATAAAAATTTCAGATTTCTAACTCTTATGAGAATTTTGGAAAACTTACAAAAGTTTTTTTTTATACTCTTCACACAATGAATAGTATTATGTATAAGTTTGTCATGAAGTTTGTAACATACAAAAGAAAACATCGGAGACCCCATAAAGTATATACATATATTCTTGCCATGTCCGTCTGTCCGTCTGTTTGCCTGTATGTATGCAAAAGATTCCTTCATTTTTTGAGTTGGAGAAGTAGGGAGCTTTCTTTTTACCATACGCAGTACATTTGTCGCAATCAGCCAATTCGGACCCCAAACAAACCTTGATCCAAATTCATGTTCTTATTAGAAAAACTTTTTTCTTTTCTGTAATATCGAATTTAATTTGGACACTATATATAAATATATAAATTTCAAGACCCTCAGACCTCTAGGGGGTACCCTCTATACAAACATGGATCCAAATTCATGTTTTTATTAGAAAAACTTTTTTGTTTACTGTAAAATCGAATTTAATTTGGACACTATATATAAATATATAAATTTCAAGACCCTCAGACCTCTAGGGGGTACCCTCTATACAAACATGGATCCAAATTCATGTTCTTATTTGAAAAACATTTTTATTTTTATACTATCGACTTGAAATATGAAAACTATAAGTGCTTGACCCTTATCCATCCATCAACCATATAAATTTCAAGACCCACGGACCACTAGAAGTGGCGTGAAGAGTATTACAACCAAAATTAGTCTTTTTTTTTTGTTTCTAAATACTATTATGATTCTTCTTGTGTGTAAATTGGTGACTTTCACATACTTGTGATTTGAATTGATTTGATTTGATTCGTAAAAAAAAAATCCAAAAAAATCAGGATTTTCTCCTAATAAACTTAATCCGAATCAACAGAGTGAGAGTGTTCATACTATAGTATGTAGTACTTAGCTTAGCTTAGCTTTTACAGTTTCTGTAAAACGGACATCCGGACAGATATAACATAGTACATAAGTCAATTTGTTCTGTTATTTTGATCAAAAATGTGACCATTTATGGGCATAGGATATCATAATTCTATTGAACTTATACTGTAATCATACATGCATGACATATGACAAATGACTTTCTTAGAAGTAGACGAAGAAAGATATATGTATGTATGTATGTTCATATCAGGATAAGTATATATACAGAGAAAGGGAGATGGAATAATAAGACTGCGACAAAGTCAAATAATGAAATTTATTGAAATTGATGTCCTAGGTAGAAGGAAAGAGGCAGTAAAACTAAGTAAAAGAGAGAGAGAGAGAGAGAGAGAGAGAGAGAGAAAAAAATAGAATATATGTCAAATATGCATTTGCATTGTTATATACCACAGTCGTCACACTTAGAGATACATAGATATATATAAAATATATGTACATATATCTACATACATTGTACTCGTTTGTAATGTAATATTTGGGTAGGTGGGTTGTTGAATAATATGGAAATGAATAAATGACAGAAATGCAATCACAGATTTTTTATTTTATTTTTTAAGATAGAAATAAAAATAAAATAGAAATAGGTTTTCTCTATAATTTCTATTTAAATTATTCAATTCCAAGTAAGAAATGTGTTAAAGGAAATGAGAAAATTGCATTCATTTCAGTTGAAAATGAAAATATAGAAAGCCACTTATACTATTAATCCATGCATGCATCCATTCACCCATGGAAGAACGAATGCCTACACAAAAAAACTTCAACGACAAAATGTCAAAAGTCAGTTTTGAAGTTGCTTGTATTAGTAGTACTCCCATTTTCCCATTTTCCACATTAAAAAATTACTCTTTTTAAGGGGGCAAAACAAAGAAATACTCAGATAAAACGAAAGAGAGATAGAGTGAGATAAAGATTTATCCTTATTTATCTACGTTTATTAAAACTCTGATGAATATCTGAATATCTTATAACAATGAAAATATTGATAATGATGACGATGATGATGATGATGCTGCTGCCTTATGATATTTGGAGTAATTTGAATGATGACGACAATTAAACTTGCGTCTGCGTCTGGATTTTTAATACCCTTCATAGTAGCTATTTATTTATTTGCTCACGCACACAATTTGCATATATGTACACATAAATAATTGTTTACACACATACGATACACATACGATAATATATATAGACAAATCTTATTATCAGAAACCTTCAATCCACCCACCCATTCACATCAAGCGGCTCATAGACTTACAATTATTGTATGTTGACCAATTATTAGATTTATACTATAAAATAATAAAATTAATTGTTTGTAGTTGAGATTGAAATTGAATTGTAAAATAAAATGTAGATTAGAAAATTTAGATATACGTAAATAGTTTAAAGTTTACTAGATGCCCGGGCAGACAATGTTCTGTCTCCCTCCCAGTATTAGTGAATACTGATTGGTTGATCTGATGAGATGTTTTACAAATGTGTCTAAATAGATTTTAAAATATGTCTCTTAATTTTATATTTGTAAAATTTGATCCATCAATTCCGACTTTTCCGATACATTTTTGAAAAAGTATGCAACACGTTGCATTATAATTCATTTGTTGTTTTGAAAAGATATTATTAAAATCGTTTCAGTATATTTTTCTCTATATAAAAATTAAATGTTAAGAAATTAGTAAAACAAAATTATAAAAAACGACTAACTTTCGCTATGCCGAAGTTATAATACTCTTCACGCCCCACCGAGTGGTCCAAGGGTTTTGAAATTTATAAGGTTGGTGGCTTTGGGTTAGACACTTATAGTGTCCAAATTTTAAGTCGATAGTTTTAATAAGAATTTTCATTTGGATCCCGGTTTGTATGGGGAGTACCCCTCCTAGTAGTCCGAAGGTCTTGAAATTTTCATGGTTTGTGGATATGGGTCAGAAACTGATAGTGCTCGAATTTCAGTTCAATAAGACAAAAAACAAAAAAGTTTTTCTAATAAGAACTTTAATTTAAAAGGGTGTTTGTATGGGAGGTACCCCTCCTGGTAACCCTAAGATCATGAAATTTATATGGTTTGTGGATATGGATCAGAAACTTATAGTGTGTTATAATTTCAGTTCGATACTTCAAAAAACAAACAACTTTTTCTAATAAGAACATTTATTTAAAAGGGTGGTTGTATGGGAGGTACCCCCCCCTCTAGTGGTCCGATTCGGCTGATTCACGAACTTGACCGGCGTTTGGTAAAAAGAAACCGATATACAAAATTTTAGCTCTCTAGCTCAAAAACTGATGGACCGACGGACAGACGGACATGGCTAAATCAACTCGTCTCATCGAGCTGATCACAAATATATATACTTTATGTGGTCTGCGATGTCTCCTTTTGTGTGTTACAAACTTCATGACAAATTTATAATACTATTCACTAACGTGAAGAGTATAAAAATCGGGAAAATGAATCTCAATTTTTTAATTTTATCACTTATAAAACTTATAAAACATCCAAAATCAGTTGTTCGAAATAATAGGAAGAAATTCAGTTTTCCGACTTCTTTTGTTATTTAAAAAGGGGAATCAAAAGAAACTTGACAATTTACGTGAAAGGGACTCTTGCGATTTACTATCACCTCATTTCAAAAAGTTTTTCGAGCCAATTATTGTGAATTTTCCGTGAAAATGGGGAAAGGTGAAAATTGTACTTCTGAAGAGAGAATAGTTATAAAAAAATTGCTTGATGAAGGGAAAACTTTTAAATTTATACATGAGACACTTAATGTAACAAATGGAAAAATAACTAATGCCAAAAACTGGTAGCCAAAACCAGAAAATCATGGTAGACCAAAGAAGACAACCGGGAGACAAGAGAGAGCAATCTTACGCATTAGTAAAAGGGAACCTTTCCTTACGTCAACGCAAATCAAAAGTGAACTGAACCTTCCAATTTCTTCATCAGCTGTAATAAAACGACTTATAAATGTTAACCTTAACGGAAGGAGATCAAGAACGATGCCTTTATTAAAGCCTATTCATTTAAAAAAAAATCTTCACTTTGCCAAAAAATTTGTAAATGAGCCAGAGAGTGTATGGAGAAATATTTCATGGGCGGATAAGACAAAAATCGTACAATTTGATCATGGCAATGAAAAGTTAGTACGTAAGACGTCCTCCTAATCAACAATTTAAATGCAGTTACATATGTAAAGCCGTCAAGCATGAAGGCTTAAAACTAATGTTGTGGGGATGCTTTTCATGGCAAGGCGTAGGATCTTTAATTAACATCGTCGGTATAATGGATGCTAATTATTATGTTGCAAGAGTCCTAAAAGATGTAATGAAGCCTTATGCCAATACGTTGGGTATTCCAACAAGACAACGACCCAAAACACACTTACAAAATGGCAAAAAAGTGGTTCGAAGACAACAACGTCCATGTTTTGGAATGGCTAAGAGTGTTGTAAGGACCTCCAAACCAAAAAATATTTCGGAGATGTTGACCGTTGCCAAGAATTCTTAATCAAGATGTCAAAATTTAATAAATTCTGTGACGTCTAGATGCCAAGAAGTGATAGTAAATCATGGCGGAGATACTTCTTATTAATTTTAAGAACAAAAACATAAATATTTTTGAATAAAATTTTAATTTTGAAATATTTTCCTTTTTGTTCTTATTATTTCGAACAGCTGATTTTGGATGTTTTATAACAAAAGTGATTAAATTAAAAAATTGAAATTCATTTCCCTAATTTTTTTTTTTCTTTAATTATTAAATAAATATATAAGTAAATATATATTAATATATTAAAAATACCAAAAAGAAATTTCAGAAAATTGAACAATTTAATTTTTATACAATTTTTAAGTCTTTCGCCATTGTTATTCTTATATTTTCGAACACGTCTGTGTATAACATCAGAATTTATGCATTAGATCAGAGAGTTGTATACAAATTGTTGTAGTATATAACCCATTCAAAATTATTTATAAACGATTGATTTACTTATTGTATGTAGTACTATGAATCGCAATGAAAGCCTCATTATTTTTAATGAGTATTCTATCGTAATATTGTTTTTATAAGTAGGTCTACGAGCCGCTTTAGACAGCAGCTCACCCATTAACTTATCAAACCAACCAAACATCCCACCCACTCACCCACTCACTCACTCACTCACTCACTCACTCACTCACTCACTCACTGACTCACTCACTCACTCTCTCTTGCACTACAATAACCAGCTGACATTTAAAGTTGACTGTGTGAAATTCAAAAGTGGAGAGAGTAAAGAAAGTATTTTTGTTATTGCATTTGCTAATTCTTCATCATTTTACTTGTTTCTTTTTTTAGCTCCAAAATTGTTGCAGCTGCGCAGCTCATCTTAAATGTTAAAACATTAACAGAGGTCAAAATTGGAATTAACAATAACAAAAACAAAAAAATAAAAAAAAATTAAATAAAATAAAACAAAATGAAAAATAAATACATACAACAATAATTTAGAAATGATGCCAAACAAAAAAAAAAAATAAAATAAAATAAAATAAAATAAAAAAGAAAAGAAAACCAGAGAACAAACGAAATTAGATGAAGCGAAGCGAAGCGAAAGAACGTGTAAAAGTATTTAAGAATTTTTGTTAACAAGCAAAAAGAAAAATTAAATAAAAAACCAAAAAAATTGTTTTTTCATTTTATTTGTTGTTTGTGTTTTTGTTTTATTTTTATTGCTTTTTTTTTATTGTCTTTTCTTTTGTTTTTTTTTTTTTTTTTTTGGTGCCGACGTCAAACTGTCACGAGAACATCATCAGACCCAAATGTAATACATAGTAAGTACAACTGGTTAGTAGGAGGGAGGTAATACATGAGTGAGAGATAAGCAAATCAACAATAACAGCAACATTGAAATGGTAAAAAAAGAGAGCATTTTAGCCAAATAATTGAAATTGGGTCGCCTGAGAGCCAAAAATGGCACACATTAACACTGACAGACAGAGAGAGAGAGAGAGAGATTCACTCACTTACTCACTCACTCACTCACTTGAATGAATGAGTGACTGTGGAGCTTACACCTACATGCACATTTCATATGACATAGAGAGTCAATGGAGAAAGAAAAAGAGAAAGAGAGAGAGTGAGAGATAGAGTAAAAATAAATGTAGTAAAGCACATAGTAGTACTAGAAGAAGAAGAACAAGCGCCCTACTAAGCTGAGTAGGGCACGGGCACAGGTGCATACACTCACCCATACCCATGTACGTTAGAGAAATGCATGCACACGTTTACAATAAAAAAACGCATTTAATTTACAGTGAAATCAACCATAATGAACAAGTTCTTCCTACTATAACCAGTGAAATTTGCATGTTTGTAAAATATGGAACGGGCATAGGAGACCCCATACATGAACTTGATATAGAGAATCGAAGAAGTCATATTTCATATATTTTCCCAATTTTTACTGATTGTCAGAAATTCGGTTATTTACCGAGACTCCATATGACTTTTGACCTGATGTAACCTATGCAAATATCAAATTTCTATTCACCACTAAAAACGATTAAGTCACATTACCACATTTTGCACTCAAATAATATTTTTTATCATATTAACCTTCCCATACTGGGAATTTTTGAGTTTTAAACTGTGGGCTTCTGTGCTTTAAACTTAAACGAAGAAGGTAGATTTTATATTTCTTTTATTTATTAGTTATACTGGATGTAGTATATATTAATTTGGATTTCCAGGTGAGGAAGTATAAATGAGAACATTCTGACTTACTAACCCAGGCAGTTTGGTAATGCTTGTGGTTAAAACTGGGTCACTAATTCAGGACTGTTTGTAGTTCAATTTGGGTACAAAGTCTGACTACGGGTGGTCCAAGAGCCCATGGAACTGGCTAGCGGGTACGGTCGCTTATGGGAGTATCATGGTGGTTGTGGATGCAGGTAGAGTACTAACATGGCGACGCATAGAGCAGCGGAGGTTTTAGATAGGCATTAACTCTAGACCGAGGAGTGAGTCATATGACCAAAATAAGTATGACTCGAATTTGGTACATGTGGATATACTTACACGTATGTATGTCCAAGGGGACGTTGATTGACATTTCAATTCCTGTGCTCGGCACCGTGATATAAACTCTTAAATGACAAGAGTTCACGTTAGACAAATCGAAACCGTAAAACCGTTTTTGCCTTGCCTAATCATATGGAAGAAAAATACCTTACAATGGAATATCTAACCAAATCATAAAAATTGTATAACCCAATCTTTGTTCTTTGGCTCATATGCTTTCCGATTCTGTTTGACAATTTTTAAGAACGATTTTTCACTAAAATCATCATCGATTCTTCATAATAATTGAGGACAAAGTATGCAAATTGCTGATTGTTATCTTTATGCAGTTTTGTCTTAATTGAACCATTTTTTTTTTTTTTTAATTTTAATAAAATACTGAATTTAGATAAACTTAAGTCCAAATACAATTTGTAAATGGGTTTTTTATTATTATTAAAATGCGAATATTTTCATTAGTAAGTTTACCATGAGACAAGTTGATGCAAGGTCCCTAAAAAAGTCAAAGGATATAGAAAATTACAATAAGAAACAACATAAACAACTTGCACGAAACTGTTAATTGTAATAATTTGAAAATTGGATTTGAGAAAAAATCATAGGTGTACGAATTTCTAATAGTTTCAAAGGTTAGTATATAATGCCATTATACCTCCCTAATTTTAGTCTATAAAATGTACGTATGTACATATCCATATATATATATATTGCTGGTCTAAAATTTATGCATTGCTCACTTTGTATGCATCTATATACAATTGAACTAATGTGAATAGGTGACTAAAAACATATGGTACATATACTTATAGAAATGAAAACTTTTGTTATACATATTGAGTTACCACTTTACAGGATTTGCGAAGCTCCGACGAGTTAAACCAATACAAATATAGAATGCACTAGTATAGTATGTAACATACATACTACAGGTAATCGTTTATTATATTTATTAAGTTTAAACTTTAAACCTTCTTGTGTGAAATGTTTACAACAAAAAAAAAAAAAAAAAAAAAAATATATTGAAAAAGACTAACTTTGGCTATGCCGAAGTTGTAATACTCTTCACGCCCCAGCGAGTGGTCCGAGGGTCTTGAAATTTATAAGGTTGGTGGCTATGGGTTAGACACTTATAGTATCCAAAGTCGATAGTACAAAAAACAAAAAAGTTTTTCTAATAAGAACATTCTATTTGGATCCCAGTTTGTATGGGGGGTACCCCTCCTAGTAGTCCGAGGATCTTGAAATTTATAAGGTTGGTGGCTATGGGTTAGGCACTTATAGTATCCAAAGTCGATAGTACCAAAAACAAAAAAGTTTTTCTAATAAGAACTTTTATTTGGATCCCGGTTTGTGTGGGGGGTTCTCCTCCTAGTAGTCCGAGGGTTTTGAAATTTTCATGGTTTGTGGATAAGGGTCACAAACTAATAGTGTCCAAAGTTCAGTTCAATAAGACAAAAAACAAAAAAGTTTTTCTAATAAGAACTTTCATTTGGATCCCGGTTTTTATGGGGGGTACTTGTCCTGGTAACCCTAAGATCATGAAATTTATACGGTTTGTGGATATGGACCAGAAACTTATAGTGTCCAAATTTCAGTTTAATAAGACAAAAACAAAAAACTTTTTCTAATAAGAACATTAATGTAAAAGGGGTTTTGTATGGGGGGTACCCCTCCTGGTAACCCTAAGATAATGAAATTTATATGGTTGGTGGATATGGACCAGAAACTTATAGTGTCCAAATTTCAGTTCGATCAAAAAACAAAAAACTTTTTCTAATAAGAACATTAATTTAAAAGGGTGTTTGTAAGGGAGGTACCCCCCTAGTGGTCCGATTCGGCTGATTCACGAACTTGACCGGCATTTGGTAAAAAGAAACCGATGTACATTTACATTTTAGCTCTCTAGCTCAAAAACAGAAAGACTCCGAGTGCGAACATACGGACCGACGGACAGACGGACATGGCTAAATCAACTCGTCTCATCGAGCTGATCACAAATATATATATTTTATGTGGTCTGCGATGTCTCCTTCTGTGTGTTACAAACTTCATGACAAACTTATAATACTATTCACTAACGTGAAGAGTATAAAAAATATTAAATGCCTGACATTCTTAGTCTTGTCTAATAGACTTCTTTTGTTAGGTCATCGGTATATTTGTGCAATCTAATAATGTATCTCTTTCTGACAATCGTCTTCATCATTTCATCACTAGAGAAATGCATTTCCCCTTCTTTGTGAATTCCTTAATTACTCACATACATAGCAAGGATTCTATGCTTTGTAGAATATTTTTATAGTAAATATATATTTACTCAATGGGGATGCCCTCATCTTCAAAGTATCAGAATTGTCCTCATTTCTAACACTAATCCCTCATCAGTCCTTATCACAATTTCCAAATAGAATATAGAAAACATATTACACTTCCAAAAAAACTGTGACCTTATAGATTTTATATAATATTTTATAATTTCTTAGAGTCGAAGGCCTAATAGCTAGTGCTCTATTGCTAATTATTAGTTAAAGTATTATTATTATATTTAAATGTATTATAATTATTTTTTTTTTAATAAATAGTAAATAAATAGTAAATACATACATACATACATACATACATATATCAATATTGAAGTTACTCAATATATAAAAAAATATTGTTTCAAACAGATGCCACAAGTGAATAAAGTCAATCAAATCAATCAAAGCTTAAAATTGCATTGCATGTGTATTTATTTATGTTGACAACATTGATAATTACATCAGAAAAGAAAGAATTTATTCATATTGGAAGCAAAGGGGACGTAGCTCAGGGGTAGAGCGCTCGCTTCGCATGTGATAGGTCCCGGGTTCAAATCCCGGCGTCTCCATTTCCACATTGGGTATAATTTTTTTTTTTTTTTTTTTTTAATTTAAAAAATCATTTTAGTAAATAAAGGATTTGATCAAGCTATAAGTCAAAAATTCATTATTTAAAAAAAACCTAATATCGAAAGGTGAAAGGACAAAATCCATCAGTATTAATGTACTGATAGATTTATACTATGTTCCATCATTAAAGACTATGAAAAGGCATTCGGAAAATTTGATAAATCAATTTGATAAAATAAATTTTTAAGTATTTTAGAGATAAGTGAATTCATTTCGATATGAGTTTGACATAGAAGTAATTGATTTCATAAATTTCTCTCATGAGACATTGAATCAAAATGTCCTAAGCAGACAGGAATTTACTAAAGGTGAAGTATGTTGTTGTGGGATTTTAACTCATCAAAAAATTAGAGTATTATTTTGAACATACACAGTTCATTTGTCGGAATCAACCGACTCGGACTACTAGGTGGGGTACCCCCCATACAAAACCTTGATCAAAATTCATGTTCTAATTAGGAAAACTTTTTTGGTTTTTGTACTATCGACTTGGAATTTGGACACTAAAAGTGCCTGACTTGGATCCACCAACCATATAAATTAAGACCCTCAGACCATTAGAACGGTTACCCCCATACAAAACCTTGATCAAAATTCATGTTTTTATTAGGAAAACTTTTTTGGTTTTTGTATTATCATCTTGAAATTTGGATTCCATTAGGGTCCGTACCCACGAACCATACAATACCACTAGGAGGGTCGTGAAGACTATTACAACTTCAGCATAGCCAAAGTTAGTATTTTTTTCTGTTTTTTTTTATAAAAATTACTATTTAAAGAACAAATTTGAATCCTAATTTGGTTCAAGTGAATGCAGAAATGTAGTATTGATCATATTATATCAAAAATTTAGAGTATTACTATTTTGAATAGTTCAACAGCTTATGGTGGAATCAATACAAGTTGAAGCAGTTGAATAAAATGCTATATGTTTGTAGCCTGACTATGTTGCTGGGAGCCGAAATCATTGCGGAAAATGAAATATCTTTTGATAAAATCTTTTTGTAGCGAATCAATTGAAATGCATCAAAAAAATTTTGAATTTTCTGTCATCTTAAAAAAGTTTTTCCCTATCAAAAATTACCTATAACCGATAACTTATCAATGTCAAATTTATGCTTTTTTTAATAAAAACAAAAAACTAATTATTTGATGAACAAATTTGAGTCCTAATTTGGCACCCAATGACTTCTTTCAAAAAGAAAAAAAGAAAATTGCAAGGCTAATAAACTATGTTTGGTTCAAGTGATTGCAGAAATGTATTAATCTCCATGGAGAATATTTTTTTTTGGAAAACAACAAAAGTGTTTCTTATGAAAAAATTTTAATAATGATCTCAATAAAATATCTACACAATGCCATACTTAAACCGATTTGGACCTACTCTATGCAATTATGGGGCACGGCTAGTGACTGAAACATTAAAACCATTCAGAATGTTCCAAAATAAAGTTTTGAGAATGGCAACTGGCGCTCATCTGTTAACTAGAAATCAGGAAATTCATGAAGAACTCAAATATCCATGGGTATCCAGAAGAAATCAATCGATTTAGTTAGTGGTACATCAATAGACTGATTATCCAAATACTCTGGAAATAAACCTAGTACTCGACAACAGTTCAACTAAAAGAAGACTAAAGCGATATAACCCGTTTCCATTCAGAGATGCAGGCAAATTTATGTAACTCTTCCCATAACCCACTATCCTTCCTCTTTCCCCTTTAAAATGTTTCAAACCATCATGTAAAAATGCATTGTACTCGTATATATGTATATTTTCTATAAATAATAAGGAAAAATTAAGAAATTTAATGATTGTTCCAATCTGGGATTGATGATAAATAAGAAAGGAAAAAATATAATCCAATTTGGGTATTAAAGGTACCAAAGATTATGATTTTTGTACTCTTCACGTAAGTGAATAGTATTATAAGTTTGTCATGAATATTGTAACACACAGAAGGAGACATCGGAGACCCCATAAAGTATATATATTCTTGATCAAGGTGATGAGACGAGTTGATCTAGCCATGTCCTTATGTCCGTCTGTCTTTCTTATTAGAAGAATTTTGTTGTTTTTTATACTATCAACTTAAAAGAGAGGCTTTTAAATAATAACTCTTGGGTTTTCCAAGCCCCAGATGCTACAATTTTGCTTTTTCACGTAGCCACCGAGGTGGAAATGGGTCTCATCAGTCAAGATGTTTTTTTTACGAAACATCTCTGCCAAATTTTCACCATTTTTATAGTGAATTTTAATAATTTCAATGCGTTGTTAAAGCGTATATCGTTCCATTTTTATTAATGGCGTAGTTTCTACTTGTCAAATGTCAAAAAATGACAGCTTCAAAAGTGACATCTACCGAAATAGCGGACTATTCAAAATAACACCTCTTATTGGAAAATCCTTTATTATAAGTTTGTCATGAAGTTTGTAACACACAGAAATTTAAATTAATGTGCTTATTAGAAAAAGTTTTTTGTTTTTTGACGTATCGAACTGAAATTTGGACACTATAAGGGTCTAACCCATATCCACAAACCATGAAAATTTCTCGGACTATTAGGAGGGGATCAAAATGAAAGTTCTTATTAGAAAAACTGTTTTTGTTTTTTGTACTATCGACTTAAAATTTGGACATTATAAGTGTCTAACCCATAACCACCAACCTTATAAAGACCCTCGGACCACTCGCTGGGGCGTGAAGAGTATTCCAATTTCGGCATAGCCAAAGTTAGTATTTTTTTATTTTATTATATTTTTGTTTTTTAAACTCTTTTAATCAAATCGATTCAATTGATCAGCATAAGCAGAGAAAATGATTTTCCAGTTTAATTATTCGACACATTTGCTTAATTAGGCAAATGAAAAATTATGATGATTGTAATGTTAATGGAAATGATGATAATAATTATAATAATAATAATAATAATTTAAGAAATGTCATAGAAAAATATTAATTAAAGAGTCTACAATTTTAATTTGTATTACCTTCTGTTTAATTGTTCTGCTGCTACTGTTGCTACTGCTAACTGATGGTTCCCTTGTTATTATTGTAGTACTTAGTAATGTATTACCACGTATTTATTTTGATCGATCCTGTTACATATTATTATAGTTTTATTTTATTTTTTTTTTTTTTTTTTTAAGTATTGTTTCGGTCGATCTTTGGTATTTAAACAAAATTTAAATGAAAACAAAGGAACAATGATAATATTTGTTGTTTAAATACAATGACGAATGACGACGGATTTCGAGGAGAAATAAAGACAAGAAATACTAATCTTAAAGCTAATGACGACAAAGACGACGACGATGATGACGACGAAAACGACTGTTATCAAGGGAAAGAGGGTCTAGGTAAAGCTGTATATACATAAATGTACTTAAATTAGATTTATTATATTTAGTAGTAGTATTAGTCTATTCTTTGGTTTTGGTTTTGGTTTCGTTTTCAGTGATTTCTTTTGTTTTTTTCGTTCTTTGCATTAAGCGTTACTACATTGCACTTCTTCTCTTTCTACTTCTACTTCTCCTTCTACTTCTATTTGTTCTTCTTAAATAGTTTTTGTTATAGTTGATTGTTTAATGCTTTGTTTTTTTTTTTTTTTTTTTTGTAATAATTTCTAAAGTACCTACAAGTTTTCGGTAACCTTTATTTGAGTTCTTTCTTTGCTTTCTTGGATTACTTTGCCTTCCTTGACTCCTTTCTTATTTGCTTTCATTCCTTATTTCTTGTATTTCTAGTAATTTTTGTTACGGTTTCAGTACGCGAATGACGACGAGACAAGAATTTTTCAATAATATTTAAAAAATAAAAAACTTTCCTCTAAAAGTACAACAATAATTGCAATGTTTATTTAAATATATATATATATAATTTATTGCTTTGTTTGTTTTAAAAAAATATTTTAGTAAATTTAGTTTTTGTTTATTTTTAATGTAAATTATGTAATTTGTGGTTTTTTGTTGTTGTTGTTGTTTGTTTGTTTGTTGCCTTTTATTTGTCTTTTGTTTGTCTTTTCTTCCTGTTACATATGTAATATTTTATTTTATTTTATTTTATTTTATTTTATTTTATTTTATTTTATATTTATATTTATTTTTATTAATAAAATTAAAAAGTCTGTCTCTATATACTTAGTACGAGTATAGTAATTACCGATAGATTTAAATTGGTTGGGATGATTTGTTGGTTTGCTGCTGTTATTAATTTTTATTTATTTTATTTGTAATAATATTTTATTTTTTTTGGGTCAACTAAAATTTATTTAACAAAAAAAAAAAAAACTTTTATTTTTTTCTTGATTTTAATACTAGTAAAAATTTTTATATTTATTTATTATTATTATTTATTTTTTATTTATTTATTTTTGTTTTTTTAATTTAATTAGTATTATTATTATATTGTTGTTGTTATGGGATGTTGTTGTCGTTGCTGTTGTTGTTGTTGTTGTTGTTAATTAGAGCCCCGCTACTACCAGCAAAAATTTGCTGTTGCCGTTGTTAAAAAAAACGTTCGAAGGTCTTGAAGTCGTTGTAGTAACTGACTGAACTGATTCGTTTCGCCGTTTCAAAATCAACACACAAAAAAAAAAAAAAAAAAACAAAACAAAATAAAAAAGCACAAGAAAACATACAAATAAAGAAATGTGAAGAGAAAAAAGAAAACAAAATTCAAACGAACTCACTCACTCATCAACAACTGAAACCGAATGTATGGGCACGAACGACGACAAAAGCTACGACAGCCGACCCACAGACAGAAAGAACCACCATCATACAGTTTTACAGGCAGTCAGACAGATAGACCAACCAACCAATGGACCAATCGACTACCAACAATAATAATTTGGTATAAATGTAAGTGTTTTGTTCTTTTAACTTTGGTTCTTATGGTCTGTCAAAATGTCTAAACATTTTCGTTTTTACTATGTAAAACATCTTAAATAAAACTTCTTCTCTTTCTCTCAGAGCAACCAACAAACCAACCAACCAACCAACCAACCAACCACCCAACAATCCATCATAGGCGCCTTTGCTTAAGAGCAAATTCGGCAAATACTAAAACCAAAGGTTACAAATAACCGGCAACCTTTTCATTCGGTCTTCATAAGACCGGTTTTCAAAAGACTGATTCGAAAAAGTCAGTTGTCGATCAGTAACCAATTCGAAAAAGTCAGTTGTCGATCAGTGACTAATTTGAATGAGTAAGTAGTCGACCAGTGACCGATTCAAAAAATTCAGTTGTTGACCAGTGACTGATTCGAATCAGTCTTTTAGAAACCGATCATTTATAGACCAAATAAAAAGGTTGACGGTTATTTGCGATCTCTGGTCGAAAATACAGAATATTAATTTCACTTCATCGAAGATTACTTTTGTACCTTTCACATTGCAGTTTGTACTATTAAGTTAATTGTAATTGTTTTTTTTTTTTGTTTTTTTTTTTAAATTGATTTGGTAACAAATTATTTATCGCAATAATGAATGTTGAAATTCCTGTATCTTCCGATACGCACAACTTCTACACTATTAACAGTTAGATACAGTTTTCAATGTCATTAAGAAAATTTTTTGCAGAAGGAGAATATGTACAATACATTCTAATTAAGTCTTTGTACATTGGGTATATGGTGGCTTAGAGAGATTTTTTAAAATCAATCAAGTCGTCTTTGTTAAACATCTCGTTTTTGTTAGTTTTTTGATTCAATAATTTTTTTGTGCGTAGACAAGAAATTCAAACAGACATCGTTGGCTTTATAGATTTTCTAATGCACCCATGCAAAGCAGGGATGGGTCTCTAGTTTTACAATATGTGTATATATAGTACTTTATGTGGTCTAAGATGCTCTAGTCGAAAGGTATAAAAAATACTTGAATATGTTGAGGATGAGTCTCTAGTTTTCTATATAATTCTGAGTTTAACAAAATTTAATTAAGAATAATTCAGAACATATGATGCATTCACACACACAAAAAATCGGATAGACATGGCTGAATCGATTCTGCTCACCCATTACGTTTATCATGACCATACATATATATGGGGTCTACAATGCTCTATGTGTTTCTTGCGTTACAAACATCAAGCTTAAGTAATAATACCTACACAAAAGGTAAACAAAATACTTGTATATTTTGAGGACCAAAACTGTGCAGATGTTTTTATAATTATTTTATTTTCATCTATGTTAAAAATATTTAGTTGGAGTAAGGGGCTTCGAAATCGAAATCTCTTCCTCCCGAAAAACCAACCAACCAACCAACCACCCACCAAATCCTCCATCCACTTACTCACTCTCACATTTTGCATTATACTCTCATTTATCCTCACATACTCTGAAGGCCCTTCGTGTCTTTTCGGTTCGATAAAAACAAAAAATGTATTTTTATCATTTGCACAAAAATGTAGGCAACAGAAGCTTTTCTATTCATTTCATTCTAACTTTAACTAACATTTCATTCTGTTCCTAACAGCTTTATAACAGCTTCAGAGCTTTCGCTCTTGCTGGCACAAACACAACCTACTGCACACTTGCATTAAGTGTAGCCAAGTGTGTAATTTTACTTTTACTCAATGTTACTTAGAAGTGTTTTTTTTTTTTTTTTTTTTTTGATATAAATAGAACAAAATCTTTAAGTTGCCCTACACACAAATACTACTACCACATGATATACAGTTTGTATGTATACATACACATATGTATTTGTATATATACAAATAGAAGTGCAAGTGTAAAAAATAAGTTAAGACACCCTTTTTTTTTTTTGGGTTGAAATTGGGTTGTATGCATGGGGGGCATAGGCAAGCAACAAGGGCAGAGAGACCCATTAGAAATTGCAACATTTTATCTTCAAGTATTATTCATGTGACGTCATAAGGAAGAATATAAAATAGTAGTATGTATATTTATAGCTCAGCTCATGTTAACCTAGAAATTAAAAATGAATGAACATTGATAGACAGGATTTCAAGAAATATGTATTGTAGTACATCATAAATATAATAAGGAAATTTTATTTATTTTATTTATTTATTACAAAACTGATAAAGCAAATTTGATCAAGTTTAAGTTCTGAAAATATGTGAAAGCTAAGTAGATTAGATTGACCTATTATAACAAGCCCCATAAATATAGTTCCTTCGTGTCCATATCAGTCGGGTGGGTATGCACCGACATGCGACGGAAAAATAAAATCCAAAAGATCACACACATAATGGCCCAAGCACCTCAAGTAACACCAATCGGTTCTAAATCCTTGGTGAGGCTATGAACGAAGGTGATGGTGAATATATACAAGAGATGCAGCAGACAGTTGAGTCTGTCATTGGAAAAAATAGCTTCACATATAAATCAGGACGTGATGGTCAAGTGAGAATAATGGTTAAGGAGGTGGAAAGTTACAGAAACCTGATAAAATCTCTGGAAAGCTCTAAACTTGAATACCACACTTATCAAATTAAGCAGGAGCAATCTTTCAGGGGTGTAATAAATAACTCACACCACCCACTGGATTTGCCGTTCAGAGTTCCTATTTAAATTAAACTAATACAAAAGTCATAAGGTTGTACAATTAAATTTGCTTATTGTCGTTTACGATAGATCGCAAATAAAACAAATAAATAAAAAAAAAAATATATATGTTTTATGTTGTTGTAATCCAAATGTAAAATTTGTATACTTCACTAGCGTACCCGACCCGGCATCGCAGAGGTTGGTTGCATCCAACCTCATGTTACCTTTTGAGTATCAACAAAGAATACAGTTTGAGTAGGAGCTGTGAGCTGTGAGCACAGTTTAATTGCCATTATCCCTTTGTTTTTTATTTTTTTTTTTTGACCACCCGACCTAGAACTCGGGAACGGTGACAAATCCCAGATATCAGATATGTTTCATTTCTTATCATCATAATCTCTCTGTTGCACATTAAAATTTAACAAAGAACACAGTTTGAGTATCAAAATAATTAAAGTTCTATTTTAGTTAAATTTTTGTTGCATCCTTTTAGGAGTTATTTGAATATCCCGGATGTCGGTAAAGGGAACACATATCAGGACCAAAACTATCTTATGTTCAAGCCGGGAATCAACCACACACATTCACAAACTTTCAACGCAATCAGATGGAACGAACAAACAACACACTTTTTTATACTCTTCACGTTAGAATTATAAGTATTATAAGTTTGTCATGAAGTTTGTAACATACAGAAGGAGACATCGCAGACCACATAAAGTGTATATATTTGTGATCAGCTCGATGAGACGAGTTGCTTTAGCCATGTTTGTCTGTTCGTCGGTCCGTCTGTTCGCACTCCTAGTACTTCAGTTTTTGAGCTAGAGAGCTAAAATTTTGTACATAGTTTTCTTTTTACCAAACGCAGGTCAAGTTCGTGAATCAGCCGAATCGGACCACTAGGGGGAATACTTCCCAAACAAACCCCCTTTTAAATTAATGTTCTTATTAGAAAAAGTTTTTTGTTTTTTGATGTAGCGAACTGAAAATTGGACACTATAAGTTTCTGGTCCATATCCACAAACCATATAAATTTCATGATCTTAGGGTTACCAGGAGGGGTACCTCCCATACAAACTCCCCTTTAAATTAAAGTTCTTATTAGAAAAACTTTTTTGTTTTTGTCTTATTAAACTGAAATTTGGACGCTATAAGTCTCTGATCCATAACCACAAACCATGAAAATTTCAAGACTCTCGGACTACTAGGAGGGGTACCCCCCATACAAACCGGGATCCAAATGAAAGTTTTGTTTTTTTGTTTTCTGTCTTATTGAACTGAAATTTGGAAACTATAAGTCACTGATCCATATCCACAAACCATGAAAATTTCAAGACCCTCGGACTACTAGGAGGGTATTTTCGTACGCCGTGTGATGAGCGACGAACTCCATACGGGTTTAAGGGCGCCGAAGGCTTGTTTGGCTTTTATTAAGCGGTTGTCGATGTCGTCTTTTGAACCCCCATTAGCCCAAAATAGCAGTACGAGTCCATCTCTTCAAGTTCCTCACCATCGATTTGGAATTTTTCAGCGTTTGTGGTGTTGATTCGCATTACTTTGGTTTTAAGAACATTTATTTTAAGGCTTTGAGATAAATATGGAGGAGACCCCTTTAAGTTTATTTTATTTTTTGTTTTCTTTTTTTTTTTTCAATAAATTTTTTAATATTCCTGTTATTCTATAAAACCACTTAAATTAAACTTATAACATTTACAAAACAACTTTAACAAAATTTAGAAAGTTGGAAAGAACAATTAATTAATACTTAGAATCTAATTGAGAGGTCGACAGGATGAGATCTTCTCAACCGTCGCGCCACTCTGACTCCTCCTATTCTGCATGAGAAGAAAATTGATACTTAGAACTTTCAGTTTTATTTCGGTTCTGTAAAAGGCCCAGCAAGTCGATGAAACTCTCAACAAGATGCGTATCTTCATGAAGTTCCCCTTCCGTTGTGTTGACTGGGATCAGCTTTTGGATTTGAACAACAACTAATTGGTACAGCTATGCCCTCAGCTTGGTCTTAGGCCAAAGGCATTGGCTTTTATCACCAAATGAGAAGCATGAAATTATCAAAAGATGATTGTTCGAGAAATGATTGACTCAACAATGGCAAAGACTTCGGTTATGTTTAAGTGAAACAAGAAATGAATGGTCACTACTTGGTTAAATTCGCATTGTCGTACAAACCTGTCAAGCACAGTAGCCCCAGTGTTGGTGCCACCTACACCTCCAGATTTATTCCACTTAAGTAAATGATGATGTACAGTGACACGTTTTCTTGCGCTTCGCTTAGTAAATATAATCAATAAAACAACATCAGGAGCAGAATAAAATGATAAAGAATTATAATTTTTTTTATTTTTTTTTTTTTTTTTTTAATAATTTAAGTCGCATTTCATTGCTTAGGACAATGAAGATGACATACCTTCATCACTTTTCTAGACTAATATTGATAAAGATTGAAACTTGATGGAAGCTGATTATGAAGCATGGATATGATTGAATCCTGAAATAAAATCTACTGCTATTCTTAAGGATTTTGTTAATGTGGACAATGAGATTTGCACAGCAGGGTTTTCTTTTCACATGACAAGATTATTGAACATTGACTGCAAGTGACATGAAAGAGATGATGACAACGGTTCAGTAAAAGAATTTATTAAACAAATTTCAATGAATATTGTAGTGGATTCTTTGACAATTTTAAATTTATAGCAATATACAACTGACGGTCATTAAACAAAACAGAATCTCTTTTTATTGAAAACAAAAAAAAAAAAAAAAAAAAAATTTATTCAATTATTTCGATGTCTAAAAAAAGGGGAAACTTCCAAAATTCAATAGAGCGGAAAATAAATATTGCAGTGGATTAATATTTTCTGTATCCATTTTCAGAAACTGATAGAAAATATGCCAGACAATGTGAACTGATACAAAATACAATGCAAGGGATTTTTTAAAATTAAAAAAAAATATATTAAATGCACGTAGTCCTGGTTTTTATTTTTTGCTTTTTTTTGCTACGCCCTCGCTCAAAAAAATGTCAAAGTGACGCGAAACTTTATGTCAATGACTTCACATCAATGAATGACGGTTAAATTATTTGGATATTGTTCATACAAAAATACAAAAATCGCTATTAAAAAAATACTTTACGACCAATTCTCATACCTACCAAATATACAAAAAAAAAAAAATTCATAAAAATCGGTCGAGTTGTTTCGGAGGAGTGTTAACACTAACACCGCGCCACGAGATTTTTATATATTAGAGGAAGGAGATTATTTCACCTATGTATTTTACTTTAGAAGCAGGGTGACTCCAAGCAATAATCATGCGCCAGACAATCCAGCCTTCCCCAAGTTGCGGTGCATGTCGGCTACCCACTGCCTACCGTGAAAGCAAACAAATGCATGGGATAACGAGGAAGTGATGACACGATAACACTGAAGCCAAACTACGCTCTGCGCAAGAAGAAGACGAGCCTTCCTAGACGTAGATGAATAGATGATTGACCTCTAAGAGGGATGGCTTGGGCACATACTCTGAAGTAATGCAGAAAGCGGTTCCAGAGTATGTATATTATAATACCTATGAGAAGAGGAGGGAGGTTTAATGGATACCCCTACTTTATACGCAAAGAAAAAAAAACCATTAAGTGACTTTCAGGATCTTTTGTTAATGAACATACACAAGTATTTGTAAAAAACCAGTAAAAAGAAAATTAACTTTAATAGAAATTGTAATACTCTTCTTATGTATGGTAGTCCGAGGGTCTTGAAATTTACATAGGAGGTGGATATGGAACAGATACTTGTAGTGACTCAAGTGTCTGTTCCAAAGTACAAAAAACAAAAAAGATTTTCTAGTAAGAAGATGAATTTGAATCTGGATTTATATGGGAGATAAACCCCCCCCCCCCTAGTGGTTCGTTTCGGCTGATTCTGACAAATGTATTGGGTATATTGAAAAAACTGAGGGACTAGTTGACTTATATACACACAGATAGACAGATGGACATGGTTAAATCAACTCATCTCATCTCATCGCGCTGATCAAGAATATACTTATGTACTTTATGGGGTCTCCGATATCTTCTTCTATTTGTTATAAACTGCTTGAAGACATTATTTTATATATAGACTACTATATAGTACCAATATATTGGATATGACAGATATTTAAATTGTAAGTAAAAAAGAAATTAATAATATGACTTTGTCATTCAATTTCAATTTCAATTTATATTTTTACTTTTATTTTTATTTTTTTTATTTTTTCTATTTAATGAAAATTGATTTGAAATCAAGAAATTTAATTTATTTTCTATATAATGAAAATTGACTCATTTAAATCATGAAATTAAGAAGGAGAGAGTTCAAAACTATTGTTATGTGTTATGCATATATGTATATATATATACAAGTATGTATATTTTATCATTATGTTATCCATGGAATGAAGTCAAGCGAAGAAGAAGAAGAAAAAAAAAATTAAAAGAAATAACAACTGTGAATGTTAACAATACCAAATGACCTATTTGACCGTAGAGTTTGACCTACTTTAAGCAATCAAGCACACTCAGTCACTCATACTTAGCCCCGTCTCTAGTAAACCCAACCAACCAAATAACCACCCACCCACTCACTCATTCACTCAATGCCTCATTCATTGAGAATTTGTGAGTATTCATTTTTATATATTTTTGTTGTGTCAATCGATTATCCTTCCCCTTCTTTGTACCCACCTTCCCTTTCTAATTCCCTTTCTCTTTCCCTAACCATAACCATATCCATCATATCTTTATTATAAATTTATGACATTTTGAGTTTCGAACATATTTTTTCTTTTCAATCAATTAAGTATGTAGTACTTATTATATTAAGGATTTTCCAATTTATTTCTCTTGTTCTTCTTAGATTTTTTTTCATAAATTTTTCATAAACCATAAAATTTGATAGGAAATACAATACTTAAATAAACTCATTGAGATAAAAAAAAAATATTTAAAAAAAAAAAACTAACTTTGCCGAAGTTTTAATACTCTTCACGGAAGGTACCCCTCCTAGTGCTCCGAGGGTGTTGAAATTTTTATGGTTGGTGGATACTGGTCAGGCACTTATGGTGTCCATATTTCAAATCGATAGAACATGAATTTGGATTCTGGTTTGTATGGGGGGGAAATTTTGGGACACAGCAAAAGAATCCAATAATTAAATACTACAAAAATTTTAATCCATTTGCATTCTCCGAAGACTTGTTAAAGCTCAAATTTATGTCAATTTGTCAGATTTGCTTCGAGACCTTTGGATTTCTAAGAAATCGATAGGTTAAAACAACAGCAGCCAATTAAAATTATCGTGTAAAATATAATATATCATAGACTTAGACTTAAGTAATCCAATTTAAATTTCTGGGACAATGTATGTAATTTTTTTCTCTCAGCAAATGCAATTTAATGAATGTCTTAACCAGAAAAATTTAAAAAAAAAAAAATAACAGTACAAAAAAATATATGAGTATCCAAGATGAGAATTTACATTGAATCCACTTAAAGATTATATACTTATAATATAAGTAGATACATAGCTCAATGCTCTGGAAAGAAGGCTTAACTGGTAAAGGGAATATTTAGAAAAAGCCTACTATGTCATGGGTCTCATGGATCAGTTTGCGCAATAAATTCTTATTGTATAAAACAATATGAACGTACGGAATCAAATTATGGGGTACAACAGGTAATTCTAACATAAAAACTATCCAAGGTTTTTGAAAAGAGTAGTGAATGTTTCTTTCTATATACCAAATTCATTGCTGCACAAAAATTTTGGGGTGCCGCCACTGGTCAAAGAAGAAATACGACGGTAAAGTGATCTACACATGACCATACCAAACTCCCTTGCATTGAGTCTGCTCGACAGCTGCTCTCAAATCAGAAGTCTACGCAGACAGATGTGAGTCACTACTTATGTTTATTTAACAATGCAATATTAATATCTCAAATCGGGGAGAAGAAGCAACATATGTTGGACCTACTTCGAAAAACGTTCTCGATATGACTCTCTCCATTTGCAATATTTTGATCCAAAAATTGGGAGGAATATAAGGATGTGCTGAAACAGGAAATTCGTAAAACCAAGAGAAACTCCTGGAAGCGTTTTTGTGGAAGCATGGAAAAAACTGTAGAGGTGGCGAGGCTAAGGAAGCTTCTTACCAAACAGCCAACCATTCCCTGCCTTGTCAGGAAAGAAAGTGGCGAATGAAAGAATAGTTGTCAAGAATCGCTAGAAGACCTCACCAGTGTCCACTTCCCAGGCTGTAGAGCCAATGATCATAGTGAGCAAATAGTTTGGGGAGTTGGATCAGTACCGAACGATATAATCACCAAAAGCAGAATATAGTGGACAGTAAATTCATTTGCACCATTTAAGTCTGCAGGACTTGATCAAGTATTCCCAGCCATGCTGCAAAAGGCTTTGGATCTAATAGAACCATGACTAATGAAGTTCTACAAAGAATGCCTGAAATCCGACTATGTTCCTGAATCATGGAGAGTAGCAAGGGTTGTCTTTATACTTACAGCGATATGTAAATTTTTCCTATGGACACATGGTAAGTAAACAAATATATAATAAAAACAAAAAAAAAATAAAAAAATAAAATTAAACTGTAAAGACACAAATGCATATTCCCACCATGGACGTAGGGTGGTGGGGAGGTGTGGGGGCAATGGAGGAGATCATTCATAAGCATTAGATCACAAAGTCAAAGTGAGATAAATAAAGTAAAAATTAGTATTTTTATGAACCGCTCGTCAAAATCCTCTGGAAAAAGTGTCCTTAGTTGAGGGAAAACATTTTAAAAAGAAAAATATAAAAAAAGACTAACTTTGGCTATGCCGAAGTTGTAATACTCTTCATCCCCCAGCTAGTCTTGAAATTTATAAGGTTGGTGGCAATGGATCAGACACTTATAGTGTCCAAATTTTAAGTCGATAATACAAAAAACAAAAAAGTTTTTCTACTAAGAACTTTCATTTGGATCCCGGTTTGTATGGGAGTTACCCCTCCTAGTAGTCCGAGGGTCTTGAAATTTTCATGGTTTGTGGATATGGGTCAGAGACTTATAGTGTGCAAATATCGGTTCAATAAGACAAAAACAAAAAAGTTGTTCTAATAAGAACTTTAATTTAAAAGGGAGTTTGTATGGGAGGTACCCCTCCTGGTAATCCTAGGATCATGAAATTTTCATGGTTGGTGGATATGGACTAGGAACTTATAGTGTCCAAATTTCAGTTCGATACATCAAAACATAAAAAACTTTTTCTAATAAGAACTTTAATTTGAAAGGGTGTTTGTATGGGAGGTACCCCCCCTAGTGATCCGATTCGGCTGATTCCCGAACTTGATCGGCGTTTGGTAAAAAGAAACCGATGTACAAGCTCTCTAGATCAAAAACTGAAGGACTAGGAGTGCGAATAGACAGACAGACGGACCGACGGACAGACGGACATGGCTAAATCAACTCGTCCCATCGAGCTCATCATAAATATATCTACTTTATGTGGTCTGCGATGTCTCCTTCTATGTGTTACAAACTTCATGACAAACTTATAATACTATTCACTGCGTAAAGAGTATAAAAATTGTGTTTGAAACTGTAATAAGTTTCATTACTTCTGCTTTTAACTTCTTCTTTTGCTTCTGAAGAAAACGTAAGGCGCAGCTAGTGTTGCTGTTTGCTTCTCCCCGCATATTCTTATAAGTTTCAAAACAATGTTCAAAGTGTCTTTTTTTTTCTTCCTTATTCATTGTCAATCTGAATGTGTTGATAGATATTTGCGAGCTCTGGTGAAAATACAAAGTAAAGTGCAACTGTTTAGCTAAACATTGACGATGGATATCAGAAAATTTCTGGTTGGTAAGACTTATCAGATTTTTGAAATAACATTAAACTACCACGCAAAATATATTTGCCCCCACCAAGATTAAATCCTAGTTACGCCCATGACTCCCACTCAGATCGACACACACACACACACACACACACACACACACACACACACACACACACATAAATCAAAAAGCATACAAGAGAAACACTTTACACAGAACACGAGTTCTTGCTAAATGGAAAACATCGGGTTTTTTGTTTTCTAATATACGTGTAGTATATTTTTATTATGACTTTCGATGAACTCGGGAAAGCCTTTGCATTGTGTAGCATACAAATAGGTGCTAATTATAATATGTAAGTACATATTATGTACATTCAGTTATTCCATATATTTTATTATCATGATGTTTGTAACACACAAATGGAGACATCGGAGACCCCAAAAAAAATAAATATTCTTGATTATAGCGCGATGGGAAGTTCTGTTTTTTGTACTATCAACTTAAAATTTGGACACTATAAGTTTCCGACCCATACCCATTAACCATGTAAGACGATCAAGACCCTCCGACTACTAGAAGGGGTAGCTCCAATACAAACCCAAATTCAAATTTATCTTTTTAATAAAATTTTTTTTTTTGTTTTTCTTACTTTGCAACTGAAAATATCCAAAAACTATGTAAATTTCAAGACCATCAAACCACTAGGAGGCTCGTGAAAAGTATACCTAAACTATTACAATTTCGAAACTAGGAAAACCCTGATAGTAATAATAAATTTCTAATATTATGCTATTAATAATAAATTTCTAATATTTTGGTAGTAATAATAAATTTCGAATATTTTTGTTTCCAAAGATAAATTTTTATTGCTCCCATATAAACATAAGAATTTTGAATAACTAATAATTTTTGTAGAATACACGACACGAATTTTGAAATATTAGGTATTTGTATGTAGATTTTGATCACAGCAGAAAGAAAAGCTATTCGGGATAATTGTCAATGTTGTAATTGCTCTCATGGGACTCTCTCTCTCTCTCATTGTCTTTTTCTTTTAAATTCTCGAGAGGCATAGCAAATTTGGGATGCAATGGTTTTCTACATCCGAATAGCCCAATTAAGTTTTTTAACTGTTCAAAAAAGTAAAATACAATTGAATATTGGATTGATTGATTATTATTGAATAAAAAAAAAACCACTTACCACAAGTCAGAAGCCAAAACAGTCATTATTGTCCCGATTATTGCAGTAATGTCCACTCTCCCAAAGAATTCGTTAATATTGATTAATGACACCAGCGTTTTTGTCGAATCTGTGGGCCAATCGAGAAAACATTCAAGAAGATATTGCTATACAAATATATGATAATGTCTTTCAAAGAAAACCTTCTCATCTATAGGAATGAAATAACCCCCCCCCCGTGTACTTAAACTTCTCCTTATATTATTACAAAGGTGTTTGTCAAATGTATTGTCATTGGCACATACGTCTATGTACGAGTATATTGTCCAAAATCAAAGTCCCTTTATATAAATTTCGTTCCTTATATAGACATAGGCATCCCTAGAATCAATGGCTTTACCACTAATATTTTCAATTGAATTGACGTGTGCTATGCGCTCTACAGATCGAGCATCTGTAACTGTCATTGTCGGTGTCGATGTCGATGTCGAAGGCATACTCACACGATTATCGCTAGGTTTAAGTCCATGAGCATCTTTTTCGGATTTCGTTTCTTTCGGATTTTTGATCTCTTGGCCTTTAGTGAGATTTTCAAGCTCTTCATGTTTTTTACCTGTCGCCGAATTCTTTGGAGACTTTGACAATTTATTGCAATGCTTTGCATCACCATCGGACTCCTGTGACATATTTGCCATAAAGAATTTATAAAACCATTGGGCGAACTCAATATTATCCTGAAACCTTCCCTTTACTAGTTCTCCAATTGGTATCTCGCGCGTAACTTCTAATTTAACAAAAGCACTTTGTAAAATCTTCATGTTTTGAATAAACTCATATTCTATTTTTGTATTAATTTTCACTCGATGCATATTAATTATATTAGGAATTAATAAATTCATTAGTTTGCAATAGGCATCACCAGCGCATAATTCTTCTATTTTTTGGAATTTCGTGTTTAAAGATTTATTAACCCAACGTAAAATCTCTATTCGAGACACATTACCGTAAGTTCTTGCAATGACGTTGATCAAGACCATTGTAATCTTTGTATCTTTTAAAACTTTTTCTTTTTTAACCGAAATGTAAATACACATAAAATTTTTTTTTTTTTTCGAAATTTTGCCCCTCTGTGTTTGTGTGTTATTAAGTTGAAATATAAAATGAAGTGTATTGTGTTCTGATTACAAAAGTTTAGAATGCTTTGTTTAGAATTTTTGTTGTTTTTTTTTGTTTTTTTTTTTTTTTTTAAATATTGTTTTTATATTTTATGTACACCCATCTCTTTTATTCACACGGTATCCGCCGTTCCTTAGAAAATCGTGCAAAAGAAATCGTGTAAAACATACGAGATTTGTTCAAAAACGTATTGCTAACTTTGAATTTACGCGGGTTACGTTTATTCGATTTTCTATATTTTTGTGGCTTTATGTTGGTAATCATGTATCAACTCAGTTATGCTGACAAGGTCAAATATTGAATGTGGAATGTGGCATATGGTGAAGCTACCTTGGACCAAAGCAACGTTTATCGGTGGTACAAAATGTTCTCAGAGGGCTGAGAAGAGCGTGCCGGACCCCTGAGCATGTCAACTACAGAAAAAACATTGATAAAGTGAAGAAAATAGTATAATCGTCGAATCAATGTTAGAGAAGTTGCTGAGGATCTAAGCATATCGATTGTCATGAGACGGGTTGCCGTGGAATTCGTACCAAAATTGCTCAACCAAAATCAGTATCGCGTTAACATTGCTTAGGAGGTATTAGACTCGGTCTGCAACGACCCAAATTTGCTGCAGAGGGTCATAACTACTGACGAATCATGGGTTTATGGTTATGACGTGGAAACAAAAGCTCAATCATCCCAATTGAAAAATCGAAGGCGAACCAAAACACGAGCAAGCAAAACAGCTGTTAAAAATTAACTAAACATTCAAAATGGCCGACCTTGTCAGCATAAGTGAGGGACATGAGTACTAACATAACGCCACAGGAAAATTGAAAATCGAATATACGTAACCAGTGAATATTCAAAAATCGCGATACTTTTTGAACAAACCTCGTATATTCTTGATCAAAGCGACGAGACGAGTTGATCTAGGCATTTCCGTCTGTCTGTCTATATGTATGCAAACTAGTCCCTCAGTTTTTGAGCTAGAGAGCTGCATATAGCTTTCTTTTCACATATGTTGGAATCAACTGAATCACTGGACCACTTGGGGGATACCCCCCATACAAACCTTGATCCAAATTCATGTTCTTATTAGAACAAATTTTTGTTTTTTGCACTATCTACCAACCATATAAATTTCAAGACCCTTTACTTTTCATAACATAGTCATTGAACAAAATATCATGCGTGTCCCTTAACCTTGCCAGCTAATATTTGAGTTCTTGCTCGCTTTGGACGACTTTCACCGGCTGCTGTCCACTCAACTGATGATCTTTTTGATTCAGCTGCATAGTAATAGATTCAAGCTTCATCCATTGTTACATATTGAAGCAACAAAATCTTTTGACCTCGCTCGAACAGCTCCAGAAAACCCTTTGAATAGTCGACGCGTTGTTTTTTTTTTTTTGGTCCGGAGTGCGCAAACGCGGCAGCCCCCTCGAAAACAACTTACGCATTTATGTGTAAAATTGTAAACAGACTATTTTCTGATATTTCTTAGTTATCAGCTATCTCACGTAATGAAACTTTACGGTCTTTCAAAACTTTTTTCCGAACGGGTTTTATGTTTTCCGGAACAACTGCCGCTTTTGAGGGAACAGAAGGTTCAGCAACATCGATGCTCATATGAACATGTTACAATACAGCAAAGTAACATTCGATGGGTCATTTTGATAGTACAGAGTCCTCATAACACTCGCCATGCTATTGCTTTTCTTTATTGATATTTTTCTTATCAACAAAAAAAAAATGAGTTTCTAATCGAAACTCGAAAATATGTTTCTTCCTTCCATTGTTTTGAAATTTCAGAATTACTTAATATGGAGTACGGTGTTCTATGACAGATACGAGGGGGGGACCAAAAAAAAAAACGGGAATTTCGTCATAACTTCTTTATTTCTTAATATTTGAACACCAAATTTTGATCACCTTCAAAGTATTCGCCATTGACCACAACACACTTCTCCAAACGATTCTTCCATTGGTCAAAACAGTTTTTAAATTCACTCATCGGGATGTCCTCTAAGCCTTCCAGCGATTTTTGTTTCATCTCCTCGATAGTGGCAAAACGCTTTCTTTTCATATTCCTTTTGAGTCTGGGGAACAAAAAGCAGTCACAGGGGGCTAAATCCATTGAGTATGGGGGGTGGACAATCGGTGTCATGGCGTTTTTGGTCCAAACATGCCTGAAGTCGACGCTCCCTTTGCTCGTCTGTGAGAAGGCGCGGGACGAATTTGGCTGCAACCCTTCTCATGTGCAAATCTTCGGATAAAATTCTCTGAATTGAACTCCATGACATTCCCGACACCTCACAGAGTTGATCAATGGTTTGGTGACAGTCTTCACGAACGAGGGCAATGATTTTGTCGACGTTTTCATCAGTTCTTGACGTTGAGGGGCGTCCTGAACGAAGTTGGTCTTCAATAGACATGGCTACTTGTAATCTTACACCCTTGTAGAGTATTCTTATATATTCATTATTGTAAAGCATACAAATAGGCGCTAAGTTTGATGTTTTTAAATTCAGTTTATCCTTATATTGTATTTTATTTAATACACTTTTCAGGTCTAGAAGTTTAGTATTTATTATCACATTAGTTGTGCATTAGAGAGAGACCCCATAAGGAGAATTATATGCTTATATCGACATGACTGGTCAACAAAATAGGAATCGCGTTGACCTCTTCCCTTTGACAATCCTTCCATTTTTCATGTCTTAGTATTATTGTGTAGTATTCAATTAGGCGCAAATAATTATATTTTTAATATTCAATTTATGCTTATATTTTATTTTATTTTTTAAACTTCCCAGTTATAGAAGTATTATTAGATTAGTCGTGCATCAAAGACTCCATAAGAAGAAACCCATTCATATATTGCATATAATGATTTGATTGGGCGTAAGTATACGATTAATATGGTTGAGCATCGAAAGGGTTCTTAACATTTTTATATGATATTTTGTACATAAATACATATAACTTTATTATACTTTTTTATCGAAGAATTGGACTTGTTTCGATTTCGATATGCCAGTTATTTTCATTAATTTCAAATGTTGCCTGAGTTCTTTAAGTCGACTTCTATTCTATGCCTCCAAGATTTATAGTATTCATATTGCTTACCATAAAACTGTCCAGCAAATTTCTTTGGAATCTTTTCATAGAATGTGACCTAATATTATGTACCAGGAAATAATATGATCAGCTCACTAAAACCATTAAAGATATGTTATGATCACATAGAAACAGTGTGTACTCTTCCCTGTAGATCTATTTAATAGAGTAGATAAAACTTATTATACACTTTTCATGGGATTATCAGATAAAAAAAAAATGAAAAAAATCTTCAGCACACAGAAAAGTTATGAATAGTAAGGTGTCTCACGCTTAGAATGTGACTACCATAACATACTGAAGAGAATCATATTTGGCTTGAACCCATGTTTATATTCTTCACGGGACTGAATAGTATTATAAGTTTGTCATGAAGTTTATAACACACAGAAGGAGACATCGTAGACCACATAAAGTATATATATTTATGATCAGCTCGATGAGACGAGTTGATTCAGCCATGTCCGTCTGTCCGTCGGTCCGTCTATTCGCACTCCTAGTCCTTCAGTTTTTGAGCTAGAGAGCTGAATCGGTTTCTTTTTACCAAACGCCGATCAAGTTCGGGAATCAGCCGAATCGAACCACTAGGGGGGTACCTCTCATACAAACCCCCTTTTAAATTAATGTTCTTATTAGAAATAGTTTTTTTGTTTTTTGACTATCGAACTGAAATTTGGACACTATAAGTTTCTGGTCCATATCCATCAACCACATAAATTTCATGATCTTAGGGTTACCAGGAGGGGTACCTCCCATACAAACTCCCTTTTAAATTAAAGTTCTTATTAGAAACAGTTTTTTTGTTTTTTGACTATCGAACTGAAATTTGGACACTATAAGTTTCTGGTCCATATCCACCAACCATATCAATTTCATGATCCTAGGGTTACCAGGAGGGGTACCTCCCATACAAACCCCCTTTTAAATTTAAATTCTTATTAGAAAAAGTTTTATGTTTTTGATTTATTGAACTGAAATTTGGACACTATAAGTTTCGGACCCATATCCACAAACTTTGAAAATTTCAAGACCCTCGGACTACTAGAAGGGGTACCCCCCATACAAATTGGGATCCAAATTAAAGTTCTTATTAGAAAAACGTTTTTGTTTTTTGTACTATCGACTTAAAATTTAGAAACTATAAGTGTCTGATCCATAGCCACCAATCTTATAAATTTCAAGACCCTCGGACCACTAGCTGGGGGATGAAGAGTATTACAACTTCGGCATAGCCAAAGTTAGTCTTTTTTTAATATTTTTTGAGTTGAAATTGATTGTTTAGTGTCAGAAAATAGATTGATAAATTATAGAATATAATACTACCCCAGTTTTCTAACCACCTCAATCCGCTCCTATATAATGATCTCTTACTGTGTCTTCGTGTAATGTTACAATTAATAAACCGTTTCATGGCTCTACAACAGTGGTTCCCAACCTGTTTCGACCAGGGACCATTTTGGATTTCATTATTCTTAACAAAGAACACAAGGTTGAAGGTAAGACTGGAGCAATAAAGAAAGTGGGGGAAGAGGCCTTTTTCAATTTCAATCAAATAAAAAAAAAAATTAAAACGAATACCATTTGTTGAAGGTTGCCCTGCGGATTATATTTTAGCTCTTGCAGACCACTGATTAGGAACTACTGCTATAGGAAGAACTGTAAAATTAGCGCTAGGCAGCGTCCCACCTAGGCATATTACTATATAAGCAGTAAAATAAAAATATTGCGACTTCACTTGCAAACAAAACGTTGATGTGATCGAACGCAAGTCAACTCGATTGTCTTATTTTACTTAAAAAATTGATTGCCGACATTAACAATTCTATGACTAAAACAAGAACTACAAAGATCTATAGAAGACAAAATAAACATAACACTATTGATAAAGACAACAACAAATGTAATATAATATTGACAAGGATTTTGCTATTACATTTAATTGCTAGTTTTAGTGGAAGCAGCAGGATCAAATTTCATAATTAATAGTCCTTTGTAATTGCAAAATCATCATTGGTTTTTTTTTTTATTATCATCATCATCATTTATTCCAACTAATCACTTTTAAAGTGTTAAAGTGTTTAATTGCATTCCTCATAAATGCACAAATGCAATATGCTTTGAAAGCAAAACATTGTTTTCCGGATCAGTTAGTCACATTTTAAAATTGTTTGACTTCCTTGGTCCCGAAATGTTTTTTCATATAGAATTTGTTATTTGTTTATGACTCACTCACTCGCAATACGAGCAGTTCCGTGGGGGAATTTCCATTCTATTTCATCTTCATCTCACATTCACAAACCTGTTAAATGCAACATCATCTTAACATAAAGGAAAATGATGAGATTTGATTTGGTTTGGTTTTAAGTATTAAGAACTAAAGGAATTAGTAAAATAAACCTTATGATTGACCTAAGATTTCAAAAGTTTATATACTCAGTTGTGGCTTTCGAAATTGAAGTGATCACAGATGATAATATTAGCAATTTATTGGTTGCAAATGATAATTAATGGTTAGAAAAGATCAATACTAAATTAAGCAAAAACCGGACAAAAACATCCGGAAATATACGAGTATAATAATATACGCAAAAGGGATTTTGCAAAGCACATTTAATTTTTGAGCTTTGATCGTTCAGTTTGTGATAACTGATTTTTGTCTGTCTTTATGAAATTTATTGATCCTGCAACTTCCACTAAAACTAAAATTAACAGTTAACACTTAAGGAAAATTATTGTTGATACTGTGTTACTTTTGTTTGTATTTTTATCAATTGTCTTGTATTTATTTTGTTTGCTATTAGTAGATTTTGTTTAAGTCATACAACTGTTGTTGTCGGAAATTAATTTTTTAAGAACGTAAGACAGTCGAGGGAATATTGTAATATTGTACAAATAATCACTAGTAGTAGTTTACACCAAAAACCAGAAAAAAAAAAAAAACATTCGCTTAGAAAACCTCATTCCGCTCCTTTACAATACTTTACGGTTCTTCATGGGCTTCTGTAATGTTACATTTAATAAACCGTTTCTTCACTCTAGAACTACAGTTCAGTTCAGTTGTGCTTAGTATCAGGGCCACATTTGTGGTTAAATGAAACATTGTGAAGTCCTGGGGCTCATGCTTTTCCAGATGGATACTACTAATTAATATAGATGCCCATAAATGCATTCCATGACTGACAGCAAAGGTGAAAATAATAATTGTATGCTCCATGGATTTTTACAAAATATCAAAATCCATGGGAAGGGGCTTGAAATGTCATCGTCTAGGTGTTGTTTCTGGTTCGTTTTGTATATTAAAAAAACGTTCTTAATAATGAAATATTTTTACATAATCATTAGGTTCAAAATTTTCGTCACTGATAATTTATCATGTAAAGAGGATTTGCCTTATTGATAGTCGTCATTACTATTATTATTTGTAACAGTATCAGCAACATTATTATCAATATTTTCTTACTTCTTCCACATTTGGTGATATTTAATAATTAATTAATTATTATTAATTTATGCTTTCAACTTTCTGATTCTGATTCCGATTCAGATGCCTTTTCCTCATAATCTTTAACAAGATTGGTTAGGGTTTCAGTAACCTTACGTACATTTTGATAAGTTTTTCCGATTTTTGAAATGCCTTTTTGACAGCATTACATTTTTTAATCGGCAAATGGTTCATTTTTTCTAGTTTCATTTTGGCATTCAATGCACATGGCAACATTTTCAATATATTTACTACTCGCACACACAAAAATGGAGGCTTAAAATCTTCATTGGTAATATTGGTATGGGATCCATTAAAACTGTAAAGGACTTCTCAAGAATCCCATTATTACTTCGTATTGGTTCAGCACATTTGAAATAACCATTTTTTGTGATCTATGAAATTTAATGATTTCAACTCATAAATCGAATCTCGATAATTTTGAGATAAATATAAATAATATCGTTTTATGATGATGGCAATGATATGTAAAAAGAAATCACAAAATATTTTGTTTTTCTTAATCAATTAATTGATTATTTGATTAATCGAAGGGAACGATTAATTGCAAGAACATTGATCAGAAAATATTTTATTGATTATGGAAATAAAGCATTTGATTATCTTAAAATGATTTTTTAGATGCCTCATTTTAATCGGCAAATGGTTCATTTTTTCTAGTTTCATTTTGGCATTCAATGCACATGGCAACATTTTCAATATATTTACTACTCGCACACACAAAAATGGACACTTAAAATCTTCATTGGTAATATTGGTATGGGATCCATTAAAACTGTAAAGGACTTCTCAAGAATCCCATTATTACTTCGTATTGGTTCAGCACATTTGAAATAACCATTTTTTTGTGATCTATGAAATTTAATGATTTCAACTCATAAATCGAATCTCGATAATTTTGAGATAAATATAAATAATATCGTTTTATGATGATGGCAATGATATGTAAAAAGAAATCACAAAATATTTTGTTTTTCTTAATCAATTAATTGATTATTTGATTAATCGAAGGGAATGATTAATTGCAAGAACATTGATCAGAAAATATTTTATTGATTGCCATTATTACTTCGTATTGGTTCAGCACATTTGAAATAACCATTTTTTTGTGATCTATGAAATTTAATGATTTCAACTCATAAATCGAATCTCGATAATTTTGAGATAAATATAAATAATATCGTTTTATGATGATGGCAATGATATGTAAAAAGAAATCACAAAATATTTTGTTTTTCTTAATCAATTAATTGATTATTTGATTAATCGAAGGGAACGATTAATTGCAAGAACATTGATCAGAAAATATTTTATTGATTATGGAAATAAAGCATTTGATTATCTTAAAATGATTTTTTAGATGCCTCATTTTAATCGGCAAATGGTTCATTTTTTCTAGTTTCATTTTGGCATTCAATGCACATGGCAACATTTTCAATATATTTACTACTCGCACACACAAAAATGGACACTTAAAATCTTCATTGGTAATATTGGTATGGGATCCATTAAAACTGTAAAGGACTTCTCAAGAATCCCATTATTACTTCGTATTGGTTCAGCACATTTGAAATAACCATTTTTTGTGATCTATGAAATTTAATGATTTCAACTCATAAATCGAATCTCGATAATTTTGAGATAAATATAAATAATATCGTTTTATGATGATGGCAATGATATGTAAAAAGAAATCACAAAATATTTTGTTTTTCTTAATCAATTAATTGATTATTTGATTAATCGAAGGGAACGATTAATTGCAAGAACATTGATCAGAAAATATTTTATTGATTATGGAAATAAAGCATTTGATTATTTTAAAATGATTTTTTATATGCCTCATTTTAATCGGCAAATGGTTCATTTTTTCTAGTTTCATTTTGGCATTCAACTAGAGAACCACAGCACCGTGGAAGAAGCTAAGTTCGTCTTGAGGATATTGTAACTCAATGTCTTTTCTTCCTCGCTTGTGTGTCAAAGTCTTGTGGTGAGATGCCTTTTCCTCATCATCTTTAACAAGATTGGTTTGTGTTTCAGTAACCTAATTCGAAACCAACCTCTCATTCGAACTCATTCAATTCAAGCCCCTTTGTTTAAATGTTGTGCGACTGAATCTGACGGGAGCGCACAAATTCACTCGAGTTCATTCGGCGTTGCATTCTGTTTCACTCAATTCATTTTGAGCATTGTTAATTCGAACGTCGTTTTTTTGCTTTCATGCAGACCTCTAGTGTGAACTCATAATTTAAACTCATTTTCTCCAGACATAAGACTTCTTGCTTTCACTACTGTGGTCTTCATTTTCAATTCCAGCCATTTCGCTTCTTATGTGCCTCATAACTGTGAACACAAAAGCTATGGAATCATGAAAATGGACTTTTTTGAATCTTTTGTCCATTTCTTCAAATATGTTGGGTTTTTAATTTTTTTGCTATCAGATTTGCATGTACAACAAAATTTTATTATATATTGGCGCCCACCACAATAAGCAATTGGAATTACTAAGCTTAATGTAACGGTTTTTGGCTTTTTCTTCACTTATTTGATTACAAAATAAATTAATATATTTTTTTTTTTTTGTATAACTTTATTTTTAAATTTTTTTTGTAATTTTTCATTTTTTTTTTTTAATATAGTTTTTATTTTAGTTTTACACATGTAAATATGTTTATAGGTACAATATTTAATTACAATATTTGTTATGATGGATAGGAAAAAAAAAAATATTATACTGTATACATACATCGTCATCATCATACATTTCTATTAGTCTATTATTATAAAGATCATCATTATATCATATAATAATTTTTATTTAGCATGTTTTTTTTTTTGCTTTTTTTGCTAATTTGATTTAAGATTTTTGATTTGATTGAACATTTAAAATTTATTAATTGATTTATTTATGTTTGTTTTTCAAGAATTCAAATTCTATTAATTTTCAATTACATATAAAGCAAACACATTTTTCTTATATTTTATTTTAATATTTTTTTTTGTTTTTATTGATTTTCTTCTTTTTTCTTTAATTGAAAATTGAATAAAATGTATCACAAACTAAAATAATAAAAATAAAAAGAAAAAAAAAAAAAAAAATACATCAAATTGAAAAGTTTAAATTAAAGAAATTATAAACTAAATTATATATTTGTAATAATAAGTAGTAAATAATAATAGGAAAGAAAAAAGACTTTATTAAACTTGATTTGGTTGATTTGAATATCAAATTATGTTGATCCTTGTTATTTACTAACAAGTAGTTTAGTTGTTCTATAATTAAAAAAAAAAAAAAAAACAAAAACAGACAGCACACAAAGAATTGTCTCTTTAGAATCGAATATGTTTTCTCAAGATTCTATAAAAGAATATTTTTTTTTTTAAATTAAAAAAATTAATTAATTAAATGAAGTAAATCATCAGGATCAAAACAATTTAGGATCACAACTTTTAACTTAGCACAAATTTAATATTAAAAAAAAAAAATAAAATAATAATAATTATAATTATAATAATATAATTCATATATGTATATAAAAATTAAAAATTATTAAAATTGGAAGTTAAGAGACAATTAAAAAATGACATGAATAAGTATGTAAATTTATTATATGAAAATAATATAGTATATGATAATAATTTTTCATATTTATCTTTTTGCTTATATTATAACGGGTGATTTTATTTATTAAAAACACAGAGAATTTTGCAAAAGTGAATTAAATTTTTTTTTTTTTTTTTTTTTTTTGCATTTGAGTTGATAAATAATCAATGTTTGCCATTTACTTTTTAAAGAGTATTTCACGTAAATACGATTACTTTTTCAAATGATTCATACGACCAACAAGTCCAAATATTCTTTACAATCTTTACATAATTTTTATATTATAGACATGTTAATTTGTTTGTTTGTTTGTTTGTGTTGGATTAATAATAATTAATATTGTAATTATGACATTTAATTTAATATTTTTTTTATTCTTTTCTATTGAAATCAATTCAATTCATCAGATCAGATCACATCAGATCATTCATACATTCATTTCGTTTTTAAATTCCAACTCATCAGATCAAATCAGATCACATCATATTATTCATATCATTCATTTTTTTCTTATGAATTGATTGACTGATTTATTGATTGATAGATCTGATGGCATTAAACAAATTTAAAGGAAAGACTAACAAATACCACTATATCAACTTTCTACTATATTAATTAGTAGAAACATAACTTTGGCAATTCTCTTCCTTTCTTCCTTCCTTCTTTCTCTCTCTCAGACTGTGCCTACACTGTTCTTGCGTATGTTGTTAGTTATTGTATTTATATCTTAAGTTACTCTAATCTACTATTAACTGACATAAAAGAAGACTTAAGTTACTATTACCCCATCTCCATTCATATTCAAATTCAAATTCACATACCCATCAATCATTCTCCTTTTCAATCATAATGCTTATCACCAAAACGCATATGCTCACGATCATCACCACGTTCAATATACCAATTTTTATCGGCACGTTGACGTTCATGATGTTGCTTTCTAATATGTTCACGTTCTTGCATCATTTCTTCATGCCATTTACCATCACCGTGTTTCTTATATTTCTCACCAGAATTTTTGTGTTGTCCAGAAGTTGTTCCTGATGTTGGTGTTGGTGTTGATGACGATGAATGCTTATTATTTTGATGTTTATTATAACGTTCCTTTGAATTATAATCATCAGAATGATGTTTGTTGTTGTTGTTCTTATTATTATTATCATTGTTGTTGTTGTTCTTTTTATTCTTAAGACGATTTTTTCGTTCTTTTTTCATATTTTCATATTTACGTTTATAGTAAGCGTCATACAGTTCTTTATCATATTCAATCTCCATGTCCATGGGTAGAGGATTGAAATGTAAATTCTTTCTTGCTTCTGGATCGTTGTATATATTAATAAAACGTTCCTTATAATAACGTTCTTTTACATAATCATCAGGTTCAAATTCTTCATCACTGAAGTCATAATAATTTAAAATATTATTATTATCATCATCATCATCACCAGAATCAGAACCAGAACCAGAACCAGAACCATTACCAGTATCACCATTATTATTATCATCATTAGTATTTTCATTTTTTTGTTCAACAGTTCCTAGTATATCATTCTTATTATCAGCTTGTGGTAACAATTTTTCCGATTCCGATTCAGTTTCCGATTCCGATGGTGATGCCGGTGTTGGTGCTGGTGTTGGTGTTGGTGCCGATGATGACTTTTCCTCATCATCGTTAATAAGATTGGTTAGGGTTTCAGTAACCTTACGTACATTTTGATAAGTTGCCGATTTTTCAAATGCCTCATTGACAGCATTACCAATTTGATCGGCAAATGGTTCATTCGCAGCATTCATTTCATTTGAGCGTTCAATGCACATGGCAGCAAATTCCACATATTTACCACTCGGACACAAAAATGGACGCTTAAGATCTTCTTTGGTTATATCGATGGGTTCCATTATATTGCCATTGCCAGACCAAGCCTTAAAGGTCTTGCCACCATAACGTCGTGGTGCTTCAGCACGTTCGTAATTACCATTTTCTGATCCTTTTGGTGCTGCTGCTTGTTGTCGTTGTTTGCCAAATTTAGTAGTAGGACGTTGGTATGGTTGCCTATACATTGGCTTATCCTTTACCAATGTAGTCAAGTGGTTTACTTGCTTCGATATTATATCAATTTCGGCACGCATCAAATTATTTTGTAATTCCAAATCATTTAGTTTTGTTGCCATGTCTGCAGCAGTAGGTTTGCGATTAGGGATCACACTATCGATATCTAGATCTAAATCGGTATGGAAACGTTGTTGCCCAATAATGGCAAGCAGCATTATACCAATAGTTAGATAGAAAACACCACTTAGACCACGGGGCACAAATGGTGGCCAAATGCTGCGTCCCATCATCATTTCATCATATTGTGGTACTGTGCGCTTCATAACTTTTGCTTGTGATTGGGCAGCTACTGTTGCTGCTGTTGCTGCTGCTGCTGCTGCTGCTGCCGCTTCGGCTGCTGCTTCGGCTGCTTCTGCTTCTTCTGCCTGATGTTGGAGCAAATGTGCACGTAATTCATGATTGGTCATTAGATCAATTGGTATAGCAGATCCACGAAATGAACGATTAAGATAATCATAATCATCATGTGAAAATGGATGCGGTGAAATGCGTTCCGTGCTTTCACAATCACTTATAATGGATATACCATCTGATATTTCATCAGCTTCTTGGGAATCAGCACAACTGAAATACAAAAATAATAGAAAAAAAAAGAAAATTAATTTTCATCATAGTAAGCATTAAATTATTAATTTGTATTAGTAGAAAAGTAGTAAGCTTTGCTTTTGTAATTTAGTTTCATCATTTTGTCAGTGTGAATTTAGGCCCCCATATAGGAAAAAAATCAAGCACATAAATCACACAAAATTTTGTCTCTAAATTTTTCGTTTTTTTTTTTTTCATTTTTCGGTGTAAATTGCAAAATTTTATTCATTGTGGTAAATATTCTTTTCTTATTAAGACACATATGTATTCTATTTTTTTTTTTAATATTGGAAAACAACATAAAACAAAAAAATAATACAAAAAAAAAAAAAAATAATTTGTGTAAAAATTGTATATTTTCTTTAAAGTTTTTCCTACTGCCCTCACCCCCCGGAAGCATAATTACAAATTTGCAAATATGAGTCAGTTAATGAATAAATGGAGCAGACGTTGCCTGATCAAATACGATCATTTGTTATTGAGACGCACTATAAAGAAACAACCAATCCATCCACCAAGATTGGCTGAGGTCGGTAAAGTAATGGAACCATGGGATCGTAGCTATGAAACTGGTCAATTATTCTTGCATCGTGTATTTGGTTATCGTGGTATGATATTGTTTCCCTGGACTGCGCGTGTTTATGATCGCGATTTAAGGAAATCAATGCAACCGCCGCTACATCAACAGGCGGGGCAATCATCATCATCAACAACAACAACAGCTGATGGTAGTAAGCCATCAAGTGGTGAGAAATGCTTTGATAAAGGTACAACACAAACAACAACAGCAACCAGTACATCAACAACCAAAAGTTATGCCACATTACAAAACAATGCTGGGGCAAGGACAGGGACACCAACATCATCATCACCACCACCACACCCACACCCACCACAATCATCATCTGAATCTGCCACTAAAGAGCAGCAGTTTCATCAGCAACAACCTTATTGGTCTTCGGAAGACTATCCAGATCCATATCTGACATACTTTGAGGGTATGGACTCGCCACCATTCTCATCGCCATTCACAACACCATTCTCAACATCAACATCAACATCAACATCATCATCGTCGTCGTCGTCATCGTCGTCGTCTTCGTCATCGGCTTCCTCATCAACAACAATACCACCAGATCCGGATGCATATAAAGAGTTTAGTCAGATGCAAACATTCTACCAAGTACTCATAGATGCACGTGATTGTCCCTATGTTCGTGCTCAGACGGAGTCTGTAACATTTCTAGGAACTGAAGATTCCACTCGTAAACTATATGCGATACCCGGTTTGGATAATGCCTCGCATTCTGATATAATGCCATATTGGTCAACCGAAAAGCAACCTATTCATCATGAACTTTTCGATAAACTTCTAACATACAACTCATCACATGATCCACCATTTGTTCCTTTAGATACATTACATGCATGGAAAGAAAAAAACCATCCATGGTTGGATATGACAGATGTACATAAGGAAACTACGGAACAGGTTCGAATAACTGTTATACCTTTCTATATGGGTGTACGTGAAACTCCAGTTACTTCTGTATATTGGTGGCGATACTGTATTCGTTTGGAAAACTTAAGTAACCTAACAGTTCAATTGAGAGAACGACATTGGCGTATTTTCTCACTGTCGGGCACATTGGAAACTGTCCGGGGACGTGGTGTTGTCGGTCAAGAGCCTATACTGAGTCCAAAATTACCGGCTTTTCAGTATAGCAGTCATGTGAGTTTACAATCACCTAGCGGACATATGTGGGGTACATTTCGTTTGGAGCGTGAAGATGGCTATTCATTTGATTGTAAAATTCCACCATTTTCATTGGATAGCAAACCCGAAGATTTTCCGACTGGGCCAACATTACCACCCAATAATACATCAGAATATTCAACAACAAGAAGCGCTGATGAAATTGAAACCGGTTTAGATAAAACTGAAGCTGCTGACACAACAAATGGTTGCAGTACTACTACTGGTAGTGGTAGCAGCAGTAGTAGTATTACTGGTAATTGGATAACCGAAGAGAAGCATACAAATTTAAATGAAGATGATACCGATCATTGATCTTTGATCATTGAGTTGAGTTATTACTACAAACTACTAACTACTACCTAAACTTTTTCGAACTTCAACATTGATTCTGACCTGTCAACATCTTCTGTGTGACTCTCAAAAAACCGGAACGTAACCTTCATATTCACTACTCTATTTCATACTCTAATCTATTTTTGGCTTAAACTCGTTTATTTTTTTTAAACTCAATTCAAGTATTTTGTATCATAAAAGTTAATGGATCTTACATACAAACATCTAGAATAGATGTGATCCAATAAATTATTATATTTAGTACCAATTTTTTGAATTTGTGTTTTTTTTTTTTTTTTTTGTGTTTGTGTAACTTACTCTTTTTGTTTGTTGTTTGGTAATGTTGATTTTGTTTGTTCCAAGATTTCTGCGGCCTTCCTCTTAATGGTTGCCTCATCCTCTCTAGCCAATATTTCTGAGACTGCTGCTATAATTTTTTTTGTCATTCCACATTGTTGTTCACAATTTTCAACTTTCTCTTGATCATGATTATTAGCATTGTCATCATCATCATCGTCGTCTTCATCGTCATCATCATCATCATCATCGTCGTCGTCGTCGTCCTCATCATCACTATCATCCTCATCATCATCATCATCGTCATCGTCGTCATCATCAGCATCAACGTCAACATCAACATCAGCATCAGCATCACCAACCTCGTCTTCGCCTTCTTTAATCAATTCTATTCTTTCACCAAGTAAACTATGAGTCGATGATGACAATTTAAGTTTATCATCTTTCGCAGTTAATAAAGTCCAAGTCTCGAATGAATCCGAGTTGGTGCTTGTACTTATTGATAATAATGCTTCGTCATCTGTATTAGTTGATGCAGCACCTTCGGTGGTGTTAGTATTGGTATTGGTATTCGTATTGGTGGTGTCGGTCGTCATTGTAGATGGTGGTTTGCTGGCAGCAGCATCAATATCATCAACATCGTTAGACATCATGATCTTTTCGTTATTCATTTTGTGAGTTTTGTTGTCGTCGTTAATTTTGCACGTATGCCAAATCTGAAAAATCAAAACGGAAATAGTTTATTATAATGAAGAAGAATAAGAAATAAGCAACAAAATTAAAAAAACAGATTTTTCTCATTTATTTACATACTACTTACGTATATAGAAAGAAAACAAACAAAGTACATATGTACGTATGTATTATACATACTACTGATTCATAATTTAGTAGATTTTTATTCTGTGTTGTGTTGTATTGTGTTGGGTTGTGTGTTACATGGTACTTTGTTCTCTCACTGATCACATTCTGGTGTAGACATGCAAATTGTTTTAGAGCAAAGCCCTTACTTACATCACATCACATCACAAGGCACTACATTAATCGTCGTTGTTGTTTCTTTATTAAACAACAATACGAATATAAATAAAAAAACAAGTAAAGAGAAAATTAACTTTGGCTATGCCGAAGTTATAATACTTACTACTCTTCACGCATACATATCTTCTGCATACATATCTTCTGACCCTACTATGTAGTAATTAAGATTAAACTTAATTGCTGGATGGTGAGCTTTTGGTGAATTTGAATCTGGGTTTATATCCTAGTGGACTGTGGACCGAGGGTCTTGAAATTTACATGGTTCGGTCAAATACTTATAGCGTCCAAATTTAAGTTTGATAATACAAAAAAGAAAAAAGTTTTTCTAATAAGAACATAAATTTGAATTTTGGGTTTGTATGGAAGGTACTCCTCCTTGTGGTCCCAGGGTCTTGAAATTTACAAGGTTGGTGTATATGGGTCAGATACTTATACTGTCTAAATTTAAGTTTGATAATACAAAAAAGAAAAAAATGTTTTCAAATAAGAACATGAATTTAAATGTGGATTTGTATGGAAGGTACCCCTCCTAGTGTTCCCAGGGTCTTGAAATTTACAAGGTTGGTGTATATGTCTCAGATACTTATACTGTCTAAATTTAAGTTTGATAATACAAAAAAGAAAAAAAAAATCTAATAAGAACATGAATTTGAATTTTGGGTTTGTATGGAAGGTACTCCTCCTTGTGGTCCCAGGGTCTTGAAATTTACAAGGTTGGTGTATATGGGTCAGATACTTATACTGTCTAAATTTAAGTTTGATAATACAAAAAAGAAAAAAGGTTTTCAAATAAGAACATGAATTTAAATGTGGATTTGTATGGAAGGTACTCCTCCTTGTGGTCCCAGGGTCTTGAAATTTACAAGGTTGGTGTATATGGGTCAGATACTTATACTGTCTAAATTTAAGTTTGATAATACAAAAAAGAAAAAAGTTTTTTTAATAAGAACATGAATTTGAATTTTGGGTTTGTATGGAAGGAACTCCTCCTTGTGGTCCCAGGGTCTTGAAATTTACAAGGTTGGTGTATATGGGTCAGATACTTATACTGTCTAAATTTAAATTTGATAATACAAAAAAGAAAAAAGTTTTTCTAATAAGAGCATAAATTTGAATCTGGGTTTGTAGGGAAGGTACCCCTCCTAGTGCTCCTAGCTTCTTGAAATTTTCATGTTTGGTGATGATCATCTTTTCGAGTTGATTATGACAATCTTATAATACTAGTATTCATTGTGTGAAGAGTATAATAAACGACAGACACAACGTTTAAGCGATTTGATATTGAATATTTGAAGAATGAAATGAATTTCTAATAGCATGAAAGCTATTAGATTCTATAGTGATTCCCTCTCCAAAATACATACATATGTACATATTTTAATAAACAAAAAGATTCATATATGTAAATTACAAAGAATTTCCATCATGAAATCTAAAAACATTTCAGATAATGTGGAAGCTCAAACTATCAACGGAAAGCCACCCCAGCTACATAAAACTTCACAATGCTGATATATGTGTCAAGAGACCTGGGAGTTGTCTTAGGAACCAAAAAGCATTTCTAAGTTCCATATCTCTGTTAAATCATTAAAAGGTAAACTGCTTCATTAGAATTTTGTAAAGAAACTCTCGCTTGAATATTAAAAACAAAATCAGTTTTTCAAGCTATAATCTTCTATGGAGCCCCAGTTTGGGTTGATATTGCAAATATTCACACATCAATGAAATTACATATTTCACATTCTTAGCTTTAAGTTTTAGTTTTAAGTTTTCAAAACCATTCAAGGTGCGTTTTATTTTTATTAAATTTTCCCTACAGAAATCTTATTATATCAAGTTTTATAAAACTAGGCCTAGACATATTACCCGCATATACATATGTACTATATTACTAAGTTGCAAGGGAAGCGAAAGCCTAAAACTCTTTAATTGAATATATCATAACCAAAATAAAAAAAAAATTAAAAATATTATTTTTATACAATAAATTGAATTGGATTGAATTGAATTGATATAGAAGCTACTACATAGTAAATACTATAGTGATTCCCGGATCTAAAATATTCTTTAATAAATTTTGAGCTCTACAAAAAGAATTTCCATCATCATGATCTCATATAATACTATGTACATATGTATGTAAGTTTGAGGTTATCTTTTATCTCATTGTTCTATGGTAGAGAAGTTACGATGCTACGCCTACCAAACCCTTAGTAAATCCCTTTTTTTCTAGGTAAAGAAAGGACGATTTAACACAGTGAAAACAGACATAGTAATCATCAAAACCAACTGCTGTGCAACCCATAATTTTAATACAAATATAACAAATCCTAATCTCTCAGACAAAGACAAATACAACCGATTATGCGTTGTTCCAAAAAAAAAAAAAAAAAAAAAAAAAACCAAGGGTCTGCATATTGTTTGATCTAAGGTTTTTTTTTCTTTGTCTACTTCATGAGCAATCATCACATGAAACAAACATGTGTTTTTATGAATTTAAATGACCAAGCTAAATATTTTCTAGAAAGTAGATAAGAGACAAAGAAACAAGAAATGAAAAAATGAAAAAATGGTTGCGCATTACGTTTATCCAGAAAACCCAAATACACATTTACAAAATGGAAATACTCTGCTTAAGCTTAGACATACAAAATTAATCTTAATATACTAAAAAAAAAGAAAAAAAAAAATCCTTATACAGAAATTTTCTGTATAACAACTTTGAAAAGGAAAGATTAAAAGAAACCCTCCTTGTTAAATTTTCTGAACCGGCAAAGCCAAATTTTTCTGTTGTTCTGTTTTCCTACCCTCAAACATGGACAAAGAAAAAATGGTTGCGTTGGTCCGGAAAATTCAATACACATACAGAGAAAATGGCGTTTTTACTCTAAACTCGTTCGTTACGAAGTAAATATATATATATATATAATATTATAAATTTAAAACCTTGGACCTCTTTTTTTTATCTAAATATGTAACTTGTTTCCCCAATTTCCTAAACCATAAACTAAATCTTGTTTCAGAGTAAAGTTAAATTTAGACTAAATAATATCAAAGCAACCTCAGACAAAGAAAAATTAGTTGCGTTGGTCCGGAAACTTTTGAAACTCAACAACTACAATAAATAAAGAAAGATTTACTGCCTCTGCTGATTCAAAATTTAGTTCAAAATATCAAAAACACGAATCAAAATTGAAATACAAATTTTTGTTTCACTTAAAAAAAAAAATAAAAATGTACACCATTTAATTATCACAATTATCACAACACTTGACTATAATAAGTTTAAATTTTATAGAAAAAAAAAAAAAAAAAAATTATAAAATAAAATAAAATATTCTTATTATACTACACACAATGAAACAGCACAAGATTAAAATAAGATTTTATATTAGAATGAACCTTTACCTTTGAAGTACCAAAGAACTCTGACTGCAATGGATCAAGTGTTGGTGGAAAGTAACCTGCGCTTGATACAACAGAACAAAGTATATTCGATGTTGATGCTACAATTCTCAAAAAGTCTTTCTTTGTCTTTGTTTGGGAAGGGTAGGTAGGTAGTAAATACAATAAGCTAGGATCGGATCAGATGGGATCGGAATAATACACGACGATTTCGTATAGTGGTAGTTGTAGTTGTAGTGATAATGCCCACCAACTGAGTGAAGAGTAGTGTGTGTGTGTGCGTGTCAGTCAGTCCTTTAATGCGTTGCAGACCTTTTGATTTTTTTTTTTGGAAAAGTGAGAAGAATTTACTTAGGACGCTGCAGCGTCGCTTATATTGTCGTCGTCGTCGTCGTGTGAGTGCGTTTTGATTCCTTTTCTTTTTCTTTTTTTGTTTTGTTTTTTTGTTTTTCTGTTTTGTTAGGCAGCTACGCAGGCAGGTAGTAAGCAATCAATCGACCGACAACCAAACTACATATTTACTCGCACAACCATTTACTTTGGTTTTGGGTTTTTCTATTTTCTTATTTATATATATATATATTTTTTTTTTTTTCTTGTCTATCTCACTCTTTTTTTTTTTTTTTTTGACTATCTCATTCTATTGTATTTGTTACATTCTCTACTACATTACTACATATTATATGTAGAAAGAAACTATAGACATATAGAAATCTAGGCAATGTTAATATAATACGCAGCTGACAATGTAATTTGTTGTTGATGATGCCTGACTGACTGCCTGCCTGCCTGAATGACCAAATTGCTGTTTCATATATTAGTGATGGTGGTGGTGGCGGCAATGGTGGTAGTAGTAATAGTGGTGGTAAGGTGATAGTGGTGGTGGTAAAATATTGTTGCTTGCTGATGATGTTGGTGGTGGTGGTGATAAAATGATGAGGGTGAAGCGTTGGGGGTGAAGTGATGATAATAATAATAATGATGGTGGTGGATTCCCTACCCCCAAAATAAAGCAAAATTTTTCAAGGTCAACGTTTTTAGCAGCACAGCATTTTGGCACTTGCTCCTCTTATTTTATCCTATACACACACCACACACACTCACACTATATGCTACTTTTTTTCAATTAATTTATCTATAATCTGAACAACATTTACAATATTTTTGGTTGTTTTCTATTCCTTTCCTTTCCTTTTTATTCTATTTCTTCCTATTTCTCATTTCGTTATTTTTATACGCAAAAAATATCAGAGTTCACATATTTGATATATACACACACACACACATATATATATATATACACACACACACACACACACACAACGAATGAGGAGAGTTAAAAATTCTTCTTCCTAGATTTGTTTTGAATAAATAATTTTTTGTGCAACAAGCACAAAAACAACAAAATTTCAGCAATAATAACAACAAAATAAAACAGCAACACAACAACAATTAATAATAATAATAATAACAACAACGTAATAAGGCAAATAAGAATTTACGCATTATTTTTTGTTCATCATAATCATCGTTTCTGTCTGTTTGTTTGTCTGTTGAGTATTTTGCAAATATTTAAATTAATAGAAGATATATTATATACATATAAATAAATACAATAATAAATGCACTTATACACTTACATTAACAATTACATTTATTTGTGCAACACGTCAGTAAATTTTTCTTTTCTTTTCTTTTTTTCCTTTAAATTTTATCTTTAACCAAAACGAAGAACAAAAGTAGTTTTGTTATTACACTTCTTTGATGCTGTTCGCAACTTGAATATCTACTCTTTATTTTGGCTTCTGCGTTTTGTTGTTTTTGGTCTTTTGTGTTTAGAGTGGCCTTGTTATATTATAAAAATGGAAAACTTCGGAATATTTGATATTTGTTTCATTTTTGCAACATATGCTGGTCAGCTTAATATTGTTTTTAGTTCAATTTACAAATTAACAGATGGCGCTGCACTACTGACAGAGTGCTGCCAGTGTTGCTAAAAGTGCTGCCAAGTTGTAGAAATACTAAGAGTTGCATTTGTTTGTTTTTTTAAAACAGGGTTGTATTTTGTGACAATAATAGCCTTTGCACAGTGAGTTCTGATTTGGTGTACATACTGAATTGCGAGAAATTAATATGAAAATTTTGTTTTGCAGTACTCTGACTTTTACTCACTGCGAAAACACTATAAAGTTCAGAATGGTTTTTTTTTCGATAACTGATAACTAACTTTTGACTCACGTTAACTATTAAAGTCACTTTGATTTTTGGTAATCGAGTCATGAATCATTGTCGGTGTCAGTGTGGCATGATTGAAATCAATAGTGATGCGGCGCTGATCCAGATCAAAATCGACAACAACCACAAGGAAAAGTGACGTTATTCGAGGGTTGTTGTTGAAGAATGTGATGCAAATCTTGATCCGATTTTAATGCAGAATTGAGAATGGTCAGTCACGTTAGCGTTGGGCAATTTCTGCTTTTTTTTAAGTTAATTTTCGACTGCCTTTCTCCTTTTTTCTTGCGCTCCAACATAAAACAGCTGATCATTGCACAAAACAATGTGAAGTAAATTTTAAATTGTATTTTTTTTTTTATTTATAATAAAATAAAGTAGTAGGAATGAAAAAGGAAGCTGCAGGAATTATCTGCATAACTGCGAATTGTTCTTAATAGTGTACTTTTCTCACAATTAGCCACAACGTTCCATTTATATATCCAATCAAAACAAAAAACAGCTGTTCATGATTCAAAATTAACAATCTAAACGACAAATCATTGTAATTCAGTGTACTGTGAAAAGACTATTACACATGCTTATATCACTAACCCAATCAATCTGATTCATGAATCATGATTCACAGTGTGTTGCCAATACTACCAATTAACAGAGGGTGCGCAGTAATGACAGTGTGCTATCAAGGTTTATCGAATTGCGAGAAATTGAAATGGAAATTTGGTGAATAATATATGACTAAGAACAATTTACAGTGTATGCAATGTATTCTAGCAGCTATCTTTTTCATTCCTGCTAAGTATTTTACTAAAATTTTAAAGAAAATTTTACAATTTGAAATTTACTTAAAATTGTTTTGTGCATGATCAGCTGTTTTATCACCTAAAAGCAGGCAACCAGCGCAAAAATTTGTTAACAATAGCAACAATTTCCCAACACTACTGCTGAAGATTGACCAGCATTATTACAATAACAACAAATTTCGTTGTTTTTGTTGTCATCAGAATTCTGTGTTTTGCTTGATTTTTGCAGAACTTTGATTATTACTCACTGGGAAAAGACTATAAATAAACTTAAACCTTTTTTACAGTGCGAAAAGAAGCAAAAAAAAAAACAATTTAACTAGTGTTCACAGTGCGGTTTTAATTTCTTGAACAGCTGTTTTTTGTTTTGTTTGGTTATACTGTATGTATTGGAACATTGTGAATAATTGTAAGAAATTAAAACTGAAATTTTGTTTCTTTTTAACAAAAATTTTACAATTTGAAATTTACGCAAATTTGTTTTGTCCCACCATCAGCTGTTTAATAATGTCGCACAACAGAAAACAAAAGGAAGACTGTCGAAAATGATTAAAAACTTAGCAGCACTGCTGCAGAGGGACCAGCGACACATCCAATGCTTGAACAAATGTTTCGAAAAAAGAGAGAGCGAAAGCTATTTGACGTGTCGATGGGGGTCATTTGACGTTTGACCAAATGCTTGAACAAAATCAAAAAGGGTTTGATTTTCTTCAAATCTCTCTCTCTCTCTCTCTCTTCATTTTTGCATTTGAGGAGCCATTTGATGTGTTGATGGCGTAATCATATGCACTCATTTATGTATACGTTTTATAGTTGATGGGCAACGCATCAAGCAACAACAACATCAACGATTTGATCAAGCATTGAACGTCATACATTTTTGTTTTTGTTTCTATAACAACAACCCACAATTCGTTAAATTTCCATGTTCTTGTTGTAAATAAAAAATTGCTTTTTAAGCTGTTTTCAGAAAAAACCGCTCTTTGCGAACTGTGAACGGGGCATTGCCTATGCCTGTTGATGCTCAGTTTGATTGTTTTTATTAAATCAGAAATATGTATAAATATGTTTTATGTGGAAATGTATGCATATGCATATTGTATGTGTAAAAGACTTAACAACTTACCATCACGTTGCTGTGAATGTTCCAAAATCCTACGAACTTCACCGGCTTCGGATCCACTCTCCCAATCTGAAGTATTACGTATCTCAATTTGTCGTGAAGGCCTTTGCGGTCCTTGTTGCGTATATTGTTGATGTTGTTGTGGTTGCTGTTGCTGTTGATGTTGCTGCGGAATGGTTGTTGTTACTATTGGTGAATACTGTTGTTGTTGTTGTTGATGTTGTTGCTGTGTATTTGGAATGTTTTGTAATATTTCTGATTGTAGATTGCCATTGCTAAGTTCAATTGCACGACTGGGCACATTAAATCGTGGTGCTGGCACCGGATAGGAGACTTGGTTTGGCATGTAGCGTGGGCTTATCTGTATTGGCAAAAGATTAGCTTGCTGCAGCCGTTGGTGTTGTGGACTCCAGTATATCTGACTCGCTTGTTGACTTGACCGGTCAAGTATCAATGGAGTACTGCGTCCGTCGTGCAATTTACGTATTTGATGGTAACCTGCATTTTGAGGCGACGACGACGTCATTTCTTGTAAATGAACAAATTCTGGATACGCCAACTGATGATGGTTATTTGCAGTAGTTGTTCGAATAAACTGTGGCTGTGCATAAATTGTTGTTGTTGCTGCTGTCTGCGCCGATGATGGCTGATGACAACGAACTAATTGAGCGGGTGTCAGTTGATCGCCACCAGTGTCGAGTAAAACATATTGGGTGGTGCCTGGTTGCTCCATATACGCATATGTATGCTGCCCAGACAATTGTTGAGGACTCTCGTAAAGTAATTCGGAATGATTCGATTGTAGGCTACTGCGTTTGACGACATGCGCATATATGGGCGATGAGGTGTTAACAATTCCACCAGCAACAGTTTGATGAGTGCGTTGCTGTGTATTCGGTGGCAAACTGTGTACGCGCAATGGCACTTGTGGTGCATGGCTAAGCTGTGAGGCAGAACGTTGTTGTTGTTGTTGCTGTTGCTGTTGTTGCTGGTGCTGATGCTGATGTTGTGTCTCCACCGAGGCATATGAAACAGGTGAAAGATCTGCATAACCATTACCATTTTGACGCTCATAGATCGCTTGCATTTTTGGTTGTGTTGAGGCGGTACCTTTATGCAAGGATTTTCGACAAAACTCTTTAACCTTCTCAAGGATTTCATCGCGAGTCAACAGACCTCCTATGCGTCGTGGTGGAGCGGCATCTTTGCGTCTTCGTAAAACTACTGGTGTTTCGGTTTCACTCTCATAACCACGACGATTATTTTGTGAACGCAAAGTTGAGCTGCCACTATTCATGGTTGCAGTTGTTGTAGTCATGCCATCTAATACACTTTGGCAACGCACTGGTTCTCTTTGCTCACCATTCGACATGGGCATGTACTGAGCGAAGAGCATCGGTTTGCCATCTATGATTTTGGCTTGTCTATGCTGACCAATTACACCCGAAAATGTGTTACGCTGTGGTGAACCACGTACGAAGTTTGTATCCAAGGATAACGTGCGTATGTGTTGTGGCTGCAAAACCATTTGGTTCGATTGTAGATGCTCATAGATGTTTTCAGCACTTTGTTGCTGTTGTAACTGTAAGTGCTGATGCTGCTGTTGTTGTTGCTGTTGGAATACTTTATAGTAAAGTTCACGATCGGTAAGTTCTTTAATTGCACGTAATTTCTCCCATTCAGCAGATGAACCTTGCTTAGTTGGTTGAGTATGTTGTAGCAAGTTCTGCTGCTGCTGCTGTTGCTGTTGATTGTCAACGATTTGCAGTGGCTTATGATTTGTTGGCTTATTGGTTTCTCTAATAGGTGTTGATGTTGCTTGTGGTAATTTCTCATCAATTGAGATGTGACCAGAAGCCACAGACAAACGAATTGTCCCACCACCACCACCACCACAACTACCATTCTCTGAGCTGCCATTCTTTTGATTTGGCATTCTGCGTTCAGCAGTACGTTTTAAGATTTGATTGCGATCCATGGATGCTGTGCGTCCAAAGATTTGTTGTCGTTTGTTTAATGTTTCACCAGTTATACGTCTGGGTATTAAACTTTGTCGTTCCCCAGTTCGTTGAAATGGAATGGAATTATCATTATCATTGAATATACTGATACTATTCTCATTAGCTTGGGTTTTCATTTTACTGCGCGTATTTAAAAAATTATCATGCATTATTAGTTGTTTACTTTTAACTAATGTAGGCTTATGTTGATGGATGAATGCATTCTCCTTGTAATGATGTTCGGCATCCTCTCTGGAACTGCCTAAGGCACTACTAGTGATTGGTGTTGTGTTAGAGGCAATGCCACTATCACCGCTTGCGAAGCTATTGCGGGCATTTTGACTGCGTCGCTTCAAATACTGTTCTTCGTTGGCACTCAAAAGCCTATTTGTGGAACGTGATGCCGCCGGTAGGCCATGATAACTCTGTCGTTCCAATACAACGCGTTTCAATGTAGATGTAGGTGATGTGGTCATTGTTGGCTTACTGTTGCGTTCATATATGGGCCTTGGTGTAGGAACTGTTTCTTTGGGGTAGTTCGTCGTCGTGCTGTGAATATATTATTCGAGAGCAAACGTTGAAATACCGAAAGCTTTTTTTAAACCCTGATCCTTTCTGGGTGAATGAATTGCTGCCTCACTATTGTTGTTGGTTTCCCCTAAACTTTGTTGTTGTGTCGTCATCTTATGTCGATGATTTTCTTCATGAGGCATAATAAAAGTTAGTTTTTGTCGAGTGGACGTGGACGTTGACGTGGAGTTATTATTCTCTTTCTTCGGCATTAATGTAAGACCCTTTTGCTCTAGATATGCCTGAAATTCTTTCGATTTTATCGTATTCGTAAATGTACCAGTTGCCTCTGTTGTCTCCGATGTCATCATCATCGGGTGATCGTCATCGTCATCATTATCAACATCATTATTATTCTTTATGGTTTTTGGTTTATTTTTTTCTGGCTTAAACTCTGCCATTGTTTCGTTTGATATTTGATCAGCTGTCGTCGTAGTGCCGTTTGTTATTTCGTCACTGGATTCACTTTTTGTTAAAGGTTCATCGATATCATCTAAATCATCATCTGAACTTATATGAAGTTTTTTAACGCGTTCATCGAATTTTTTCGCATTCTTTGTCACCTCAGCCGGATTAAAATAATTACCATCAGAATCAGTGCCAACCTTAATCTTGATATTTGCCAAATCCGGATAATTTGGCTTGGAACATTTCTTAAATGTGTTCGTTAACACTTTGGCATCTATTTGGTCCCTTGCTTTCGATTGCTTTGTTGTTGCTACTATTGAATTTTGGTTCGATTTCTTTTTAGGTTTCACTTTACCACTAATCTCACGTAATTCTTCGAATTTGATACGTGCCAAAACCGTTGGATCATAAACAAAATATGGATCTGGATTCTTAATGTATGTTTTGACATACTTTGACTGTTTTAATACTTCTTCGGTAGTCACATACTCATCCGGTGAGTTGAGCGTTGTGGTCAAGTTATTCTTTCTGGTATTTGCTTCGTTTTTTAAACGTTCCCTTTCCTTCTCCTTTTCACGTTCACGTTCACGTAATTGTTGTGTTACTGTCTTTCGTATACTGAGTGTGGAACGTTTTGTTGGAACTGGTGGCGGAACACGTTTGCTTTTATTTAATCCCGATACTCCACCACCACCATTGCCACTACCGGCAAAACCGTTCGATTTGAAAGGATTCTTTTGATCGATAATCGGTTCTCCGGTTATAAATTTTTTAACTTTTTCGTCGTTTGGATTAAAGGACACGGATTTCTTTGATTTTACACTTGATTTCAGTTCTCCTGGTTCCTCTTGTTGATGTTGGTGTTGGTGTTGATCGTTTTGGTGTGTAGTATCATTCACTAGAGATGCATTAATTGGCGGCGTTGATTTCTCTTCAAATGATTCAACAATTCTTAGAAAATTATTTTGTTTGTCACTTACAAAATCATTTGAATCTTGTGAATAATCAGAAGAATTATTATGACTGAGCTCTACTTCTATAGGTTTCTGCTTGTGATGATGATGATCTTGACTTTGATCTTGATTTGAATCTGAATCCAGTTCTAATTTTGTATCATCAGCTGATGATTCGATTACACTACAAAGTGATTCAGAGCTAAGGAATTGATTAACCGAATGCTCTGACATTTTTCCGTATGTTCTTGATAGTCTTTCAGAAAGCTTTTTGGGGAAAATAGAGGGACTGGTGGTAGTGGTGGTGGTGGTGGAAAAAGTTTAAGAGACGTTGGAATTTCGTTGTTCAACATTGAAAACCTTTTTTTTTAAATTGATTATTCAGCAAATTTGTTAAAAGAAAACCTATGATGATAAAATAGAATTATATAATCTATTCAGAAAATTTTAGATATGGATATGATAGATATTACTTACCTAGTGCAGTTTCCAATTCCTAATTCAAAATTCGTATAACAACTAAATCATTTTGCTTGCAACATCATACTCAGAATATTTTCTCTTTGAAAAATAACGAAAATTTGCCACTATTAGTTACAAATTGAAGGTGTCACCTGTAATAAAATAGAAGAAATCCATGAATTTTCCGAAATTTGTCTACTTATTTATAGAACGGATGACATTCACTAAATTTTTTATACTCTTCAGTGCAGTGATAAGATTATCATGAAGTTTCTAACATACAGACCCCATAAAGTATATATATTCTTGATCAGCACGATGAGTTGATCTAGCCATGTCCGTCTGTCCGCCAGTCTATCTGTATGTATGTAAATTAGTCTCTTAGTATTGAATTTTTGCGCGGAGCTTTCTTTTCATCATACGCAGTAAATTTGTCGGAATCAACCGAATCGAATCATTAGGGGGGTACCCTCCATACAAACATGGATCCAAATTAAAGTTCTTATTAGAAAAACTTTCTTGTTCTTTGTGCTATCGACTTGAAAATTGGACACTATACGTGTCTGACCAATATCCACCAACCATATAAATTTCAATACCCTTGGTTTGTAGGCGGGGTACCCCCCATACAAACTTGGATCCAAATACATGTTCTTATTAGAAAAACTTTTTTCTTTTTAATCCTATCGACTTGAAATTTGGACACTATAAGTGCCTAACAAATATCTGCCAACCATATAAATTTCAATACCCTCGGACCACTAGGAAGGGCGTGAAGAGTATTATATCTTCGGCATAGCCAATGTTCTCAGCTTTCATAGAAAAGTAATTGGCCTTGACGATAATTGGTTGCAACGCAAATGTCCCCGTCCGAACAATTTATAGAAGCCAAATTGGACAATAACAGTCATGTAAGACTTTTCTTTCTGGAGCTCGACGAGCTTATCAGCGCCAAGTAGCGACCACAATTTGTCCAGATTAATGCTGGCGACGCAAATGGATATTTCTCACTACTACTACTACTTTACCGAAGTAACCAGAATGGTATATGTCGAAGTTGATGCGATGGTGGTGCATACCATCAGCATTTCCGCGACCTCCCGGATGTTTACGGTGTTTACCAATACGACCGTGACCATGGCTAACATGTCGACGTAACTTCCTAGTTTTCTTCCTTTTGATGGCTGGATTCGACATCTTATGTTATTAGGAAATTTTCCTAGAGGATATTGACTACGTGACGAAAACCTAAGATGACCCCGCCCCCTCCCCCCACCTATTCGACCAAGCGTGGTATTTTGAAGATCTAACAACACCCCCCGCCCCCCTGCACGGGTCACTTAGTATGGATACGTTCGCTAGTCTTCTCCCCATTTAGCCTTAACAGCTCAATCTTAATTCCTCCCATAAACTCGTATCATCCACATAACTCCAAAGTTTAACAGATGTATGTATTATACTTATATAATTTCTGATTATTCTTATTATTATAGAAAATTGTTATGCAAAATAAAAAAAAAAAATGCAAGAATGCAGTTTGCAAATCGATTATGTTTTGGTGACTGCTTATAGCAGTGAGATAAGGAAATACCATATAAAAGATGTATGACCAGAGTGTTGGATATCTATTGTACATACATAGGTCATCTAAATGAAAACCCTTAGATCACATTAACTAATATAGTTTCTACAGTTTATGTAATAATAATTCCATATATCATAGAGAGGAAAACGAAGTTAATGAAGACTATTTCCTTTTTAGTAAGATAAAGAAATAAATATTCTACTTTGTCATTCCTTATAATGAATATAAATATGATGATGATGTTGGATTAAATCAACTGATGCATATTATGACAATAATGTACATAAGTTTTTCAATATCTACTATATATAAAATTGTTTTTCTTTGCCTATAATTACATATAAGTATTTCATGCGCTCATAGGTTTCATTCACTTTTGGTATTGCATCTTTCTATCTATCTAAGTACCTTTGTATAGATGGATGGATGGATGGATGGATATATATGTATCTAAATACAAAAGATATCTTTGGCATAAATATGTATCTATAACTAGTTGAATGCTTGAATGATTTGCAAAAAGAAAAAAAAAAAAAAAAAAATCTGAATACAAACAAACAAACAAAATACAACAAAATGTGCATCTTATTGTTTGCTCTTTTGATTTGGTTTTGGTTTGGTTTGCTTTACTTTACTTTACTTTATTTTACTTTATACTTCACTTCTCAACTCAGTTTAGATCATTTCGGTTTGGTTTGCTTTGCTTTGGTTTGGTTTGAAGCTTTCAACGAAGCCGCTAAAAACTTGCATTGCATTCGATGCTTCTTCGATGACATACCGCACCGAGATCCGATGAGATACAACGACCCCAAAATACAATAAAAAAAAAAAATAATACAAAATAAAAAAACACAACATATATAAAGCAAAAAACATAATGAATGTGTGGCAAGAGCGTTAGCGTAGCGTTAACTTTGTTCGGCCTCAGTTCAGTTCAGTTCAGTTGAGCTCGACTTCGTTTATAGTTCCAAGATGTGTCTGTATTTACTACAATACTATATTATATTATTCCATACCATACAAAAGCTAACGAATGAACTGGTACCGGTCTTTGGCTTTTGTATGCCGCTACTATTATTATTATTATTATTGTTGTTATTGTTGTTATTGTTGTTGTTGTTATTGTTGCTGTTCTTGTTATTGCTTAATGCATACAAATGTATCTCACAAATACATGCTTGTTACAACCATCCAACATACATATCTCTATACATACTCGTACATCTGTGTGGTAACCACAACAACTACAATATTTAACAATTTCCCTACTAAAAACAAAAAAAAAAAGAACAAGAAATAAAATACAATTAATTTATTAGTTTTAACGAATATTCAATACCCTCAATGGATCTTTTCAAACAAGTTGAAACAAATAGTACATAACAAGTATTAAAGAGTTGGAGGAAGATCTTGAAAACTAAGAGATCCGATATTTGAATCAAATTTTATATTTCATATAATGAAGTTTATGACCAATAGATTTTAAATTGGAATCATCATATTATATATAAAACTTTCAACAATGTTTGAAATTCTTATATTCAAGTTAAATCTAATTTAATAAGACAATGAAGTTTAAGGTCCCATGATCTATTAATTGGTAATAAATAATTTCTATAGTAATATTATATAGCAATCACTTTATGTATAGACTATAGATTATGTATTGAAAAATTTCAGTAATATTTATCATCCAACATAAGATGAGTTGACTAAAACTTGCAATACTATATATGATATAGTATCATATAATCGATGAAGTCAAACAATTATATGAAACTACAAAATCCACACAAAAACTTATCAGTCATGTATTTGACATTTTGAATATATTGGGTATTATTCCTTTCAATAATCTAAGGACTTCTTTTGCAGCATAAGAAAGATTTTATAAAAATCTTCAATCAATCATTTTGTATGTTGTAAGCACTTACTACATATTTGGAAAATTTATAGGACTATTTTATGATAACATTGATTTTTAAATAATTCAATTATTAAAAAAAAAAAATGTAGTCAATGAAAATCTTCTATATCTACGTGATCAAAACTTTTGGGAATATGACATAAACATCTTATTGACAAATGAATTTTTCAATCAATTCTCCCCAACAAAAGAAATAAGAATTCTTTGAATACGAGTATATTCTATAATTTTATATTTGTCAATATTTGAGAAATACGAACATATAATAAAATAAACATCTAATAAATTTGAAATTCATTTCTAGATATACGTACTATACTAGATACCCAGGCATATGTTGTTGTCTTGCCTCTTCTTCCCAACAAAATAATAAAGTTGATGAGATGTTTGTCAAAGGCGACTTGATTGATCTTAAAATACTATTTCTCTAAGCTTTATATGCATCTCACTTACACACCTCACTCTTTTGGTTTTTTTTTTTACATTTTCTGGTTGTTCTTTTGGGGTTTTTCGAATTTAATCCTAATCATAAACCTTCCTCATGAATCATTCCGTCCATTGGTGAAAACTGTATAAAAATCCGTTTGGTAGTTTTTGAGTTCATCGCGTTTAGACAGACAAACGCGGCTTCCCGGCTTATAATATATATAGATATATTATATGTACATCTATAATTGACATCAGTAAATTATTCTGAATTAAATAATTATTTTATTTATGTACCGATATATCTTCTACAGTCGAACTCCTCTATAACGAATTTCCCAATGGCGAAAACTTCTCTATAACGAAGTCATTCTGAAGACACAGCGTTTTGTTTTTCTCTTATATTTTAACCTCTCTGTATCGAACTCCTTTATAACGAATTACCTCTATGTAACGAAGTGACTTCCTCTATAGCGAATTACCTCCATGTAACAAAGTGATTTCCTCTATATATGTACCTATATACCTTCTACAGTCGAACTCCTCTATAACGAATTTCCCAATAGCGAAAACTTCTCTATAACGAAGTCATTCTGAAGACACAGCGTTTTGTTTTTCTCTTATATTTTAACCTCTCTGTATTGAATTCCTCTATAACGAATTACCTCTATGTAACGAAGTGATTGTCTTCGTTATAGAGGAGTTCGAATGTATATCCACATATGTTGATAGTATGTACAATGTACATCCATGTATTTTCGAAATCAATGAACAAACAATATATTGATCAATTGATCTGCTCTGATCTCTTGTTTTACTTATCAAATATGTATGTATAACATAAGTACATATGTAGTACAATATGTTATGTATCTGATTACAAAACATAATAACAATATTTTATTTCTAATATTGTAGGGTATAATAATGATTTAAACTAATCTTAACGTTGTACAATAAATACCGTTATGAAGTTGAGTACCGCAAAAGATGAAATCTTAGGATTCGACCGACCGACAGTGAAAGGTTGAAAACTTTATGTTTATGTTGTCGTTTTTAATAGTAGTAAGTAGTTTGAATGTTTGTTTTTTAACCAAACATTTTTAGGTTCACATTTTTCGGTTCACTTAGCGTGCAAAACATGATGATGATGATGGTAATGTTGATCGAGTATTGGGTTGGGGAAGATTATGAGGTTAAGATTGTGGCATCGCGTCGGTGGCGGCCTACTCTATATATGCAGCATTAACGCCGACAATAGTTTCATTTGAGTTTGTTTCAGTTTTTGGTTTTTGTGGTTGCAACTACATAATGCTCTCTTAAAACCCCAACTCACGTTCCAATCCACAACAATCAGTAGTTTCATTCGTATCAAGAGACACTTCTACCATAACATTTAAACTAGTATCTTACATTCTATTGAGCTATGTTCATCAAGTCTTCAACTGTTAGTACAGCAATCGATCTTACTGACTGCAACAGTAAAAGCAACAACTTCATGATAAACGTCGCTTGCCAATTAGTGTCAGTTAGTTCATTCTTATTCAAGATTGACTCGTTTTGGTCGTTAAGGTTTCTTTTTAAGAAAAAAAAAAACAGCAACTCATAATGAATGATGATCTTTCACATGTCTCTGTCAAAATTAACTGTTTGATCCGAAACAATTCTGACCTTGTCAGGTGAGAAGAACGTAAACGTTTTAGCTTTATTATAATAGAGTTGAGAATTATAAATTGAAATTATCATAAAAAAAATCAGTTCAATTCTAATCAGACGAATATGTATATTTATATATTTAAATTTAACTTAAATTGATGTTCAATGTAAAAGTTTTTATGAACTCAACAATTAGAATTATACAAATCAATTTTGAATAATCTTATGTAAGCAAAAAAAAAAAGACTAACTTTGGCTATGCCGTAGTTGTAATACTCTTCACGACCCAGCTATTGGTCCGAGGGTCTTGAAATTTATAAGATTGGGTCAGATAGTTATAGTGTCAAAATTTTAAGTCGATATTATAAAAAACAAAAAAGTTTTTCTATTAAGAACTTTCATTTGGATCTAGGTTTGTATGGGGGGTACCCCTCCTAGTAGTCCGAGAGTCTTGCAGTTTTCATGGTTTGTGGATATGAGTCAGAGACTTATAGTGTCCAAATTACAGTTCAATAAGTCAAATAACAAAAAATATTTTCTAGTAAGAACTTTAATTTAAAAGGGGGTTTGTATGGGTGAAACCCTTCCTAGCAATCCTAGGATCATGAAATTTATATGGTTGGAAACTTATAGTGTCAAAATTTCAGTTCGATACGTCAAAAAACAAAAAAAAAATTCTAATAAGAACATTGAGTTAAAAAAGGTGGTTTGTATGGGAGGTACCCCCCCTAGTGGTCCGATTCGGCTGATTTGCGAACTTGAGCGGCGTTTGGTAAAAAGAAACCTATGTAAAATTTCAGCTCTCTAGCTCAAAAACTGAAGGACTAGGAGTGCGAATAGACGGACCGACGGATATGCCTAAATCAACTCGTCTCATCGAGCTGAGCACAAATATATATACTTTATGGGGTCTCCGATGTCTCCTTCTGTGTGTTACAAAATTCATGACAAACTTATAATACTATTCACTAACGTGAAGAGTATAAAAACAAAAAAACAGTAAAAAGAAGACTAACTTGAATTTACATGGTTGGTGGATATGGGTTGGAAATTTATAGTAACTAAAGTTGATAATACAAAAAACGAAAAAGTTTTACTAATATTGAACTTTAATTTGGATCCAGGTTTGTATGGGTGGGGGTAGTAGTAGTGGTCCGATTCAGCTGATTCCGACAAATGTACTGCGTATGTTGAAAAGAAAGCTTAAGCTCTCGAACCAAAAACTAAGACAGACAGACAGACATAGGTAGATCAACTCATCTCTTCGCGCTGATCAAGACTATATATACTTTATGGCGTTTCTGATGTTTCCTGAGTATAATAAGAGCTCTAACTGACATGGCTTTCAGCTCTAACGTTAATCAAAACGTTCATTAAAATTTGAAGTATGATATGAATTAATGCTATTTAAATAAGATTTTCTAATTTAGTGGATGTAAAAAAATTTTATTGTAGATCAGGTTTATGTTTCTAAGATTTGGGTTGCCGAGAAGCTCTACCACGTTGATTTTCGCTTGGTTTCGAAGTCGCTGTAATGGATTGCGTCGTCCATGAGAGTAGATTGCAACATCGCTGCAAAGAGAGCATGCATAGTTGTTGAGGCCATGAAGTAGGTGTTGATGAATACTAAGTGCGTTGTGTCCGATGGCATTGGGCAGGGTAAATTGGAAAATTTGTATACATGGTCAGACTCAGTCTCAGTCCATTGCTTATTATTATTGCTTCAGATTGATAAAAAAAATGCTTGTTTTCACACGATCAGTGCAATTTTTAATGTTGTCAATCATTTCAATTATATCTACAATACTGAATGTTTGTTTGTTTACATATTGTTCATATTTATTTATTTATTTTAAAGGTGAACATATGTGGTAATATAATCTCTCATGAATGAAGACTGCTGCATCTATTTTTTCAACACAACTACGCTTGTTGCACTTGTTTACAATATTTTATTTATCGATATTTCATCGAAATGGGTTTGGCCTTCAGTTCGTTACTCTGTTATTGTTTCTGTTATCGGTTCGGATTTTGAGTCAATAACGGATTGAGACTGATCTGACCGTGTAAAAAACCCTTAAGTCTGAGCAGTTTAGCAGATTATCATAGTGTTTTCGATTTGTCTAGCCATGGATAACTTCTTGAAAAGTAACATATTACAATTTATTAAATTTATTACGAGGAAAGTTAGATAATTCAGTGATTTAGTTAATTTCGTAAGCCCATTTTTGAGTAAAAAATATGCTATGGGGGACTTTGCACCATCAATTTGAATGGTTGGGAAGTGGTTGACTGAGTGTTACGAACATTTAGATCGCTCAAAAGAGCTCGTCGTCACTCCAGAATTTATTGATTAACTAAATGAAATGATATTGGACAATAAAAAATTGAAAGTGTGTAAAGGTGGCTGGGTCTGTAGTCATCTCAAGGGTAGATTACATTTTACATGAGCCTTTGAATATGCGCAACCAAAAGCACAACCAATTGGACACTTCAAAGGATTTTTTTGGTGATGTTCAACCGCAATCCGAACAAGTTTTTGCATTGCTTTGTAACATGAATCCATCACAACACACGAGAGACCAAGGAACAGGCAAAGCAGTGGACTTCTCTGAGGTGAACGTGCACCAAGGTGGGTGTGTGGATCAACAAAGTCTTGTCGATAGTTTTTTTTGGAATGTACGAGGTGTCATTCGCATCAATTACCTTGAAAAGGGTAAAACAATCACAGGCGAATATGAATCAGAGCTGTTGGAGAAATTCGACATTGATCTAAAGCAAAAACAAGCGCATTTGGCTAATAAAATAAATGCACTTTCACCATGACAATGCACGGGTGTACAACGCCATGGTAAAAATCCATAAAATGGGGTATTAAGTGCAACCCCATTCAGAATATTCTCCAAACTTAGCCCCCTGCGACTATTTCCTGTTCCCAAACCTTAAGAAATGACTCGCCGGTAAAAGATTTGGGTCAAATGAAGAAGTCATCATAAAATCAAACGGTTATTGTAAGGACCTTGAGAAAATCTATTATTTGTATATTTGGAAGGGATAAAATAAATAAAAAATGCTGGACATATCCAGCTAAAAGTCAGGAGACCAATGTTAAGAAATAAAACACTTATTTGCTGAAAAATATTTTATTAAAAAAGTCACTCACTGATTTATCTAACTGCCCTCGTATCAGATGAAATCCTAATGTACACGAAAAAATTCACTTAAGGGAAATTTAAAAATGTTTGATCAAATAAAAACAAATTAATCCATTATCCATTTCCATGAGAGTTTTATTGTGTAAACAAAAAATTAAGTTTATAATTTTGTATCTTTCCAACTTCAGGTTTCTCTTGTGGTGCATCTGCAAACGATTTTTTACGCCACAATTTCAGTTTGAAGATTCACTTAATTGAATGTAAACAATAGAGAAACAGCAACAACAAAACAATAAATAATATACTATGCAGTATGTTACTACTAAAGAACTCAATGGGATTTTGTTGATACTAATTTGGGCTTCCTTTCTTTTCGATTTTGTACTATAATACTACATACTCGTACATATGTAAGTATAATTAGAGTCATTTCTGAATTTGAGTGTATTTCATATATGAAAAATTGATAAATTTAAGCATTTTAAATATCTCGTATAAAGAAAAAATAACAGATCACTCAATTATATTAATTCATTCTGATCAATCTATTAACATATTTTTTGCCTAATTTTAAAAACTTTAAAAATACCTAAATACCGAAGTTGTAATACTCTTCACGCCCCAGCTAGAGGTCCGAGGGTCTTGAATTTTATAAGGTTGCTGGCTATGGGTCAGACTCTTATAGTGTCCAAATTTTAAGTCGATATTATAAAAAACAAAAAAGTTTTTCTAATAAGAACTTTCATTTGGATCCCGGTTTGTATGGGAGGTACCCCTCCTAGTAGTCCAAGAGACTTGCAATTTTCATAGTTTGTGGATATGGGTCAGAGACTTATAGTGTCCAAATTTCAGTTCAATAAGTAAAAAAAAAAAAAACTTTTTCTAATAAGAACATTAATTTAAAAAGGGGTTTGTATGGGAGGTACCCCCCCTAGTGGTCCGATTCGGCTGATTCACGAACTTGATCGGCGTTTGGTAAAAAGAAACCTATGTACAAAATTTCAGCTCTCTACCTCAAAAACTGAAGGACTAGGAGTGCGAACAGACGGACCGACGGACAGACGGACATGACTAAATCAACTCGTCTTATTGAGCTGATCACAAATATATATACTTTATGTGGTCTCCGATATCTCCTTCTGTTACAAACTGCATGACAAATTTATAATACTATTCACAAACGTGAAGAGTATAATTATTATTATTGTATTATTATTTACCAAATCACCAAAATACCTTAACAGTTCAAATTATTAAACATCTGTTAAAAAAATTGGACATATAAACTCCATTGGCTTTAAATAGACAAAAAAAAAAATCTCTTAAAATTAATCCTATATTAATTTAGTTATTAGTGGATTCATTCTTATTTTAATATAAAGGGCGGCATCCGATAGTTGGTATTTCTAGTCCCAAAATATATTTTGATTTTTAATTAATATAGCCTTTATAGCCCATGTAGTTATTAGTATAGGGTCTACTGCATATTTGATTAATGGTGTAATGGATAATCCAAAAAAAAAGATTGCCACATTATGTTTTGACATACTATCAGTAAAACTAATTCAAAGTCAAAAAGTTTAGGTCCTAGAATTCAATTTAGAAATTAGTTTATCTAATAAAGAGTTCAATATATGGAAAGCTATGAATTTGCTATATTGGATTCTATATAATATATATATATATATATTGAGAAACAATTATCTAATCTATTCTTCATTGGTTGCCATTGATTTTATTGAGAGGTCGCAAATAACAGTCAACATATTTTTAAACATTCAATGTCGATAGCTGACTTTTTCGAATCAGTCACTGACTGATTGAAAAAGTTGGCTGTTATTTGCGACCTCTGTTTTAAGCTTTGTATCGGGATTTATAATCTCAAATTAGATAGTTCAACTAGGTTAATCTGGTTGGCTTCGTAGTACTGCATAAACCAGTTTAGTTCTTAGTAATAGTAATACTGAATGCAATCAGCTGTTTTGGTCGAAATATAGTGAATTTTAAGAACATTTGTAGCTCTACCAAATTTAGAACAAAGATGCCTCTATATTTTTAATGGCTACTCTTAACTGGTTGAATGCCTAGCAATACTAAATTGGGGGAACATATCGAAATGAAATATCAAAGCTTTGTCTTTAGTAAATTTTCATTGTAATTAAGGGACCCCTAGAAAATTTGAAGAACATTTCTAGCTCTATCAAATTTCAAACAAAGAGATCTTTAGGTATTTCATGGCTGCTTTTAACTGATTGAGTCCCTAGCACCACCAGATGTTTATGCTAATACTAAAAAGGCTAAATAATCTATTTATTTTTAAAGAATTTTATGAGTATTTTCAACTCTTCTAAATTCAGACCTCAAAGTGTTTTAAGTTTGGACGTACTATTTTGTTGATATTCAATTGGCTATTAAGATGTTAATACAACAACATAATATTTTTTTAATAACATATTTTGTATAATTTTTTTTTTTTTTTTGTGTTTTTTTTGGAATTTAATGGTGTAACGCATGATGATATTGAGATCACAATTGAAATACGCATAAAAAAAAAACACGGGGTACCCAAAAAAAAAAAAAAATGTTTTGTAGTATGTTTGCATGTTTTTGTTTGTTTCTATGCTTTTCTCTTCTCCTCCTTCTGCTTTTGTTTTTCATTATAATTTTTTTTTTGTTTTGTTTTTGTTTTAATCGCTTCAAACAGAAAATGCTGCCAAAACAAACGCCTGCCACGGTGTATTAGTGCGTAATTCAGCCATACAATGAGCCCGGGGTCCCAGTCCCAAATATGGTTTCATCATTGTTGGTTGGTTGGTTGGTTGATTGGTTGTTTTCGAGGGCGAAAGAGTAGAAAACTGAGTCGGAATCAGGTTGGCAGGGGGTGTTTACAAAAGAAGGGGGGTGGAGAGGAAGAAAGAGTAATGGAATGAAATCAAAAAGAGTGGATGAAAATTGGAAGAAAACAGCGTGAAAGGCAGACAAATTTCATTTCATTTCATTTTCAAAATTTAATAATTTCATTATTATTTATGAGTGTAAATATGCACATATGTATCTATGTATCTACACTATAGTACTATGCATATGTGCATGTGTATGACTATTTCAAATTGGGGAATTCAAAAAAAGTAAGCGGTTTGTAGTATCTAAAACTATTGTTAACATGCACTACTATTTGTACTCCCAACTGTTGCTCACTCACTCACTCACTCACTCACTCACTCACTCACTCACTCACTACTCTATGACGGCATGTGATGTGAAAACATAATTATTGTAATAATAAATACTACTATAGATACTTACAATAATTTTTTTTTTTTTTTTTTTTTTTTTGGGTGTTTTGTAACAATACAAAGTAATTATAGCAACATTTAAATATGAATTTAAATAAAAATTTCATTTATCGGCAACTGCAACCAAAAAAAAGAAAGAAAATCATTCGCTTTTCTTTTCACATAGAAAATGTATATTTTTTTGTTGTGTGATATGCAACTATTCAAATACAAGATGTAGTATTCCAAAAACATGAGAGGGGCGTACATTGTTTTAATAAAAAATCAAAGATACTGTGGGAGGAAAGATTGATATTTTTCAATTGTTTATAGTCTAACAAAATACATCTTATTTTTCTTGTTTTTTTATACTCTTTACTGGTTTGTCATGAAGTTTGTAATATACAAAAGGAGACATCGGGGACCCCATAAAGTATATATATATATATATATATTCTTGGTCAGCGCAACGAGACGAGTTGATGTAGCCATGTCCGTCTGTCCATCTGTCCGTCTATTTGTAATTATGAAAACTAGTCCCTCAGTTTAAGAGCTATGAAACTTTCTTTTCACCATACTCAGTACATTTTTTAAAATCAGCCGAATCGGACCACTAGGGGGTATAACCCCCATACAAACCAGGATCCAAATTGATGATTGACTTATTAATAAGACTTTTTTGTTTTTTGTACTATCGACTTGAAGTTTGGACATTATAAGTGTATCACTCATATCCATCAACCATATGTAATTTTAGACCACTATGAGGGGCGTGAAGAGTATTACAACTTCGAATAAAGAAAAAAAATTTTTCATTAAACTTCTCTTACTTTTATTACTCACAAAGAAACTTTTTCCTCCTTTTTTTTTTATAGAATAAATTTCAAATTCTATAAAAGTTTTTAACCATTTAGAGTGCACAGTTTTCTTCAAAGTGTTCGAAAGAATACTCCTCGTTGAATTGCTGTTAGTTTTGGGCGACGACAGGTGTGTTTTCCCACACCATCAAATTGGTGTCTAAACCCAATGGGGATGGTACTACAGAACATATTCAACGCATAATTAACTTCATCCTCAACACTTTTGAAAGAAAAATGTACTTCTGGACGTACTGCAGGTATTTTGACAGAATGTGGCATGATGGACAACTCTGAAAGATAAAATTAATTTTACCTGCGGAATTTTTCTTCCTCATCATTATTTAAATCACTACTTTATGGTTGAAGTCAAAGATGATAGGTCGACTATACGCAATAATAGAGTAAGTGTCAGAGTTCTACACGCTATTTACTAGTGATATGCCTACGACAACAGATGTAGAACCCTTATCGTATAAAATTTTAAATACAATAATATTAATTATCATATATAAAGTTAAGAATAAAATATTTCATACTATATGTAGTACATATCATCCGAAAGCCCCAGAAGCTATGGATGTTCTCCTCCCCTGTACAGCTTAAGTTTAAAACTATAAACATACAGTGAATAAATAAATAAATACTTGTATATAGGTAGAGTTCTCCAATAATAGGAGGAGGGGAATCCCATACAAAAACAAAAGAACAATTCCTATTTATCTAAGATTTTTTATTTTAATTAGAAATATGACAAATCGTATGTAGATTCTATATACATAAACTTAAATCCAGTAAAATCAAGATTAGATTTGGCTATGCCAATTGTTTTAAGTTCATGTTTTCTATGGAAGGTATCCCTCCTAGTGGTCTGAAGGTCTTGAAATTTACATAGTTGGTGGTTATAGTGTCCAAATTTCAAGTCAATAGTACAAAAACACAAAAAGTTTTTCTAATAAGAATATGAATTAGAATCTGAATTTGTATAGAAGGTACCCCTCCTGATAGTCCGAGGGTCTTTAAATTAAAAATTAGTTCTTGGTGCATATGGGTCAGACATTTATAGTGTCTAAATTACAGTTCCATATTACAAAAAATAAAAAAATAAAAATCTAATAAGAACATGAATTTGGATCTGAGTTATTATGGAGGGAGGTAACCCACCACATTAGGTAGTGTAATATGAAATTTGTAAAAATGAAAGCAAAGTTTATTGACAGTATATTAATACATGGAGTTATTTTATTAATCAAAGTATTCCCAACTCTTTTTTTACACGGTGGATACATTCTTTAGAAAATCGTGCAAAAAAAAATCGTGTAAAAATATACATGCGTCATATGGTAAATTTGGGAATATGTTCCAAAACTTTAAAAAATCGTGTAAGATAGGAAATCTATATATATTTTCCCCAAAAACCGTGCATAAAAAGCAAAAATGAAATCCATTATAAAACAAGAAATAATTCATTTTTATTAAAAAAAAAAACTTACTATGCAATAAAAATAGGTGTATCATATAAAAATTAAAATTTAAATAAAAAATAAAAGTCGATTTCGCAACTATTCATCGCTACTTGATAACAAGCGTACAAGTTTTTAATGGGCTGGACCATCGTCATCTGAAGATACTCGTACAGCAAATTCTTCCACAACTGTCGGGTTTGATTGAAATGAAGAATTTCTATTGTTATTAGATGCCGTTGTTGCTTGTTTTGTTAGAAAGTTTGTTATTAGCAGCTGTTTTCTTTTTTTTTTTTGTTTTTTAAGTTCCTTATATAATTCTTGATATCCAGTTACACAAAACTCAAGATTGCGTTTATAACAATGAATTAATATTAATATTGCTTATCGAACTTTTATATTACCAAATATTTAATACAATTTTACTTTTTTTTGTAATAAAAAATAATGAGCAATACAAATGTTGCTGCCTTCGCACTGAGACACGAAATTCAATTTGAAGAACAACGAGATAAAGAAAAAACGTATAAATCATAAATCGGGTATTCCCCTAATTGAATTTTGTTTTCGTATTTATACATACATAATCATGAATTTGCTTTAAAACACTGGAAAAAAACGGCCTTAAATTTTTTTCTTCTTTGAATTCGTGCAACATCAAAAAATTCGTGTAAAAGAAAATTATTCGTCTAATTTGTAAACCGTGTTATTTCAAAATCGAGTAAAAAAAGTCCGTGTAAAAAGAGATTTGGGTGTATGCATATATCTATACACTTTTGCCATTTAAGCGAAAGAATGTTTAGACCGGTTGTATAAAACCCTGTTGGGCGGGAGTCAATGAATTCCTGGAAGGCTAGTTTTACAGCTTTGTCGGAATTTAATTATTTTCCTACCAAAAAGTTGTCAAAATTTCGGAACAAATGGTAATCAGTGGTGGGCTAAGTCTGATGAGTATGCAGGATGTTGAAGAAGTTCCAACTCTAATAGTTTTGTCACAGTCATTTGTGAAGTGCGAGCTCTGGGATATAGGAGTCGATCTATTGACCAATTTAGCCTGTTTTTGCATCATCTGATTCAGTTGGTTGCAGTATACTGTTATCGTTGAGCCGGGTTTCATGAAGTCATAATGGAGCACACCTGCACCAAACAGTTACCAAAAGCTTCTTTAGATGAATATCAGGCTTTGGGGTGTATTTTGGTAACTCGTTCTTAACCAACCACTGTGCTGAATGCTTACGATTGTCATATTGAATCAATTTTTCATCACAAGTAATAATTTGATTCAAAAATGGATCAAATTTATGACGGGTTAAGAAAGTTTCTAAACGATTTTCTTTCTGTTTTTCATTGAGCTCAACTATTCAACTATTACACCTTACCGATTTGAGCCAAATTCAGTACACTTTGTGCAGCTTCAAATTCATTGAAATTTAGTTTGTCGTCATCGAACTTTGATTGTGGATGACGTCATGGGATATTTGTGAGGTCAAAAATCCCTGTGCGAAATATGGCGAATCAATTTGTTAGTGTCTGCTGCTTAGTAACACAAGAACCAAGAGTTGATCACGCGGCCTGTGATTCTATGGTTCCACGTAAGAGCTCATACTTCATAATATTTATACTATTAATTTCTGCATCGGCTTAGGCTTAGGTGTGAAAATTATACGTAAAAAGTTAGGAAAACCAAAAAATATATTCTATCCTGATTTGAATTTCTGTAAGTATTGAAAGCGTCCTAAGATTCAATTGGATTATTAACAATGTTCAGATTGTTTGAGCATTTAATTTTAATAGATTGAATTGGACTGAAGTTGGAGTTACTACCCTAGATAGGATAGGTTATTGGCTAAGTTACACACAAACACACACACCACTTAGTAGTTCTTCATGCTTGTATTTATGTATTGCAGTTGATGTCTTTTGTTTTTTGTAAGAACTCAAAAGGATAAAAGGATTTTTATTATTCAAGTTGTTGGTTGTTTGTTGTATTCTGTTGGCAGACACTGCGCAAATATTCTTTATAACTTTACGCTTAAATTCATTTAGTGCTTCGCATTGTGAGTATCTTTGGCATGTGACTAACTCAATGCTGCCAAAAAAAAAAAAAAAAAAGAAGTGGATAAACCACCCTTAGAATAAAGAATAAGACCGACCTCAGACCGTCAGACACGACCGATCGAACTACAAACTAAATTCAACAACAAAACAACAACATTTGGTGGACAATGCCTACTTTTCATTGAAATACTACATAAGCGGGAAAAATAAAGTCACATGCATGCATTTATCTGGTTGTCGCCATTCAGACAACTCCGGCATTCATTCATATATTCGGTCATTCAGTTAGTTAGTCAGTCAGTCAGTCGCTCTTTCAGTCAGTCTGGCATTTTGGCTGCATGCTACAATGCTTGCTCACCTCTTTCTCTGTTCTCCTATTATCCTGCCCGCCTATCAGGCTTTCTGTCTATGCTGCCTGGCTGACTGCCTGCCTGCCAGTCAGTCTATGGTACACGTACCTTGCTCCTCATTCAGGAAGGGTAATCAATCGGGGTGAAAGCGATTGCGTCAGCGATAGCGATAGCGACAGTTGTGGCGTTACCAGTACGCCCCAGTCTAAGTCTCTTCTCAGTACACCACCCTACACCCAAATCGCATTCTCTCTCTCTCTCTGCTGTGTCTGTTTCACAGTTTTTGTAAGTTGTTCATAAGGTCATTTAGGTGATTTCTAGGGCTACTGCTGCTGCTGCTGCTGCATCGCTATGGATCGAATTGGAATTGGTTTGAGTTCAGTTGTGTTGTGTTGAGTTGAGTTGAGTTGGAGAATGCATAAAAGAAGCAGCATTTGCGTTTCTAATCAAGGAAAATTGGCAAATGTTTGTGCATCTTGTCAGGCTTCGTTTTTCGCTTGCGGGAGTTTAACCTTTAACCCTGATACGTGTTCGTTATGCGTTAAATGAGAAATAAGCTATGTGACGGTTGCGACAATGGCAACGACCCGCGTTTCTTATAATTTTTAGTGTGTCGTGGTTAGTTTGCGTGTATGGGACATTCTCACTCTCACTCTCACCCTCACCCTCATCTACGCCCTCACTCAGGACCCGCAGCCAGTGCAATATAACAACCCTTGAATAATAAAAGATAGAAAGAACTTTCTATCAACCCCCTTTCTTTCGTGTTTTTTTTTTTTGTTATTTCTTTAACATTACTTCCTGATTTTTCATCCGATTCTCCTTTCTTCCTTCCATGCATAGTCAGTCGAATTGTGCAATAAATTGTCGTTAGACCAACACCGGTTCCATGAGAAACACCCACGCAGGATTGCATGCCTCATGGCCAAGGCACATGGTGAACAATCAAGTTGCTACAATGTACGAGTATATAAAAATGAAATACATATGTACAATACTTTGATATGCGTTTAGTCAAAGTCAAAATATTGTATCTAAATCTTTAGCAGATTCTATTGTTCCCATTCAAAGGGCAAAGGCAAGATTAGGCCTCTATCACTACCTCTCTCTCTCTCTCTCTCTCTCTCTAATCGCTTCAATTTCGTCTAGACAACTTATTTTATTGGCAAAGCATTTAATCTGCAACATCGTAAATCAACAACCTCAGTTATAATACTAAACTAAACAAAATCTATGCAGATATAAATTTTATAAAAGTATATACAACTCGTACTCCTCTCCTAGTAACTGCATTGGTCGTTCGCTCTGGTCTAACAGTCTGGTTTGATATGTCAATGCTATATTATTTTCTATATAAGAAAATTGTCGCATAAAATTTGTTTGATATAAAGTTGTTAAGTTGCCAAAACCATTTTATCTAGATACAATAAAATGTATCTTATACACTTAAGATGACATAATAAAAACAAAACAAATGATTGCTTTCAAGTTAAGTAAAAGAAAAAACTATTGAAAACATTCAAAATAATCAATTTTTAACAAAGCAATTACAAACATTTATATACTTGTGTTGATTTTAAGGAATTAAATGGAATCAAGTTGAGATCTTTCTCTTTTAAGAAGATTCTTAACAATCCCTTTCAAAATGATATCTTCATCATCATTTAGCACTACAGTTCTTTGTGAGCTTTGGCCTGCTGTACGTAACGCCTCCATGTTACTCGGTCTTTCTCAGTCGTTTTCCAGTCCTCCAGGCTTAGTTTCGTTAGGTCTTAGTTTAACTCATCTATCCATCTTGATCTTGGTCTTCCTCTTGTCTGTTTGTGTATGACCTCGCATCCAACATATTTTTTTGAGCCCTTGAGTTGTCCATTCTCGCTACATGGCCTAGCCATCTTATCCGTTGCGCTTTAATAAACCGTATTCCTTCCATCGTAGCTCCTGCAAGGCAACGATATCCATATTGTATTTTGTAAGTTTGTCCGCAATCTCATTCATTTTTCCAGCTAGTAGCATAGTTCTGATATTCCAAGAGCCAAGATTCCAATCATTAGTCCTTTTTCTGTTCCTGTTGTCGTCAACATTTACGAGTTCTTTCCGAGGCTTCTGTTTAGCTTCCATGACAATTCTTTTCAACGAGTGGGTTGTCAACCCTATGTCGTCTGTTGGGGTTATACCGCATATCTTACAAATTGAAACATTTTTATTTTAGCATTTATAGATGGTACACAATATTATCTTTTCAATTTTATTCTAACCATTTTAAATAAATATAGAATAAAATACTATACTATAGCTTTGAAAATTTTAGGAAGTTTTTACCTATAATATTACCTTGATATATCGAAAAAAAAAGGTGTAGTAAACATAAATCTATTATTTTTTCAATAGATGGCTTTGGTAATCTGTATATACTTAACCCTCAAACTGACACGTTAACTTTCTGCTGATTTTAAAAGTAGAAAGAATTTAACTACATCCATGAGATTCCAGGCTAACCTCAATGGACTATTTTTGAGTGTGTTGGAGGGGAAAAAAAATTAAAAAATTAACTAAAAGCATGTGGAATTTGTTATCTTAATCTTGTACATCATCATGGTGTTGCCAGAGCCCTATGCAATTCTTTAAATTTTATATGGATTTTTTTTAATTTTTTACTTACGGATTAGGTTAGACAATTATAGTGTCCAAATTTTAAGTTGATAGTACAAGAAACAAAAAAGGTTTTTTTAAGAAGAACTTTCATTTGGATCACGGTTTGCATGGGGGGTACCCTTCCTAGTAGTCCGAGGATCTTGAAATTTTCACGATTTGTGGATATGGGTCAGAGACTTATAGTGTTAAAATTTAATTATTATTAATTTCAAAGGGGGTTTGTATGGGATTTAATCCCCCCCAGTTGTCCGATTCGGCTGATTCACGAACTTGACCGGCGTTTGGTAAAAAGATGACCTATGTACAAAATGTCAGCTCTCTAGCTCAAAAACTGAAGGACTAGGAGTACGAACAGACGGAAAGATGGACATGGTTAAATCAACTCGTCTCATCGAGTTGATCACAAATATATATACTTTATGTGGTCTGCGATATTTACTTCTGTGTGTTACAAACTTCATGACAAACTTATAATACTATTCACTAATGTGAAAAGTATAATTAGGTCATGTTTTTGGGCATATTTTAATTAAACAATAATTACAGTATTTTAATACTATAATATATATAATAAGATTAATACAAAAATTGTCTGAAAAGAAAACTGAGAGGTATGAGATACAAGATTGCTCAGCTTCAGACAGTGTACGAAGTAACTATAAGTATACCAACTACAGTTTATTGTAGTTTATAAAATTTATAAATTTGTTACAATAAAAAAAAATAAAATAAAAAAAAAAAAAAAAAAACTATTTCTTATAATAAATATAAAGTTGATAAAAATTCTAAGTTTCTTAGAATTAATATCTCTAAAATATAGAATAGAGAATTATAATACTTACCAAATTTTCAGGTGATATCTTGCAAACTGTGACAAAAAACAATTGATAATATTATAAAGCGTTGGGGCTCCTGAAATAAGAATTTGAAAAAATAAGATAAAATGCTTAGACTGATGATGATTACAACTTTCATAGATTATAGTATGTTACTTCCTGTCATCTAACTGTATAATTATGAACTTCATAGGTAAGACAATTCTATATAACAATATGTCAAAATTATAACTATATAACAACAATAGATAGAACGATAGATAGATAGATAGGTAGATATGAGTATATAGTACTATTTGTATTTATGTGCTTGTATAGGTAAACATAAAGATGTGGATGAACATTTGTAATATTAAATGTATCTACTACAATACAATAATGTTGCCATGTTTATATAAAAAGTGCAAAATCGGTCACGCACTTAGGACAAACATACAAATATTGTATCTAACAGAAAGTTGCTAAGCATATTGAAAGTTTAGTAGTTCCATTAGACATAACATACAAAAATCAAATAACAGATGTAAAGTCAAGTGATATATGAAGACGGAGAGACGTTCGTCTACATGGAAATGGACGTGGGCCAGCTGTGTAAAAAAAGCTTTACAATACAAAGTATTGCTACTCTGGACTCTTGGTTTCCGTTTGTTATTTCGCTTTGGGTAATAAACACCTTAATTTTTCTCTTGTTATTTTTCTTTCTTTTCTCTATTGTTTCTGTTTTTGTTGTTGTTGTTGTTGTCTCTGTTTTTGTTGTTGTTGTTGTTGTTGTTATAAACAAAACAAATAAATGTTTAACAAAAGATCATGCAAAGTGTTGAATGACATAAACAACATTATGGAACCATTGAACCCCGAAAATTCGGCACTTGGTGCTTGCTGTATAGATGTAAATGCAACATTGCGTATTTGGGGAACACATAAACACTTAATGAGCCCCGGATGCAGTTGTGGATTGAATTTGGTTGAGTTGTTTGGTGGTTGCTGTTAATGTTATTGTTATTAAAATATCATGTGGATTTGTGTTAAGTAGGCGACTGAGACAAATTTGTCTTAATCAATATTATTAAGGGCCAAGCCCATTTTGTTTTCACATTTCACATAGATTAACTTTATCATTAGGTGTCACTCTTTCACTCTTTAGTTTAGTTTAGTTTAGTTTATTTTAATTGTATCTTATACTAAAAGATATAATAAATAATCTTACATGAATAAGATTGATTGCAAAAGTATCTTAAGATACTCTGAATACAACCCAAAACATTTGAGAAATTTGATATACGATATTTGTCAAGCAGAAACAAACTTTGGATTCTCACCTACATTTTGAGTTCTCACTGTAAACTCTTCAGTTATCAGATTAATGAAACTTGAACCTAACAAAATATGAAGCGCTACTTATGAAAAAGAAGTTCAAATATCGGGTGCTTTTTTTTTCTTTCTTTTTTTTATGTTTAATTTATGGTTTGTCATTTCATTATAAATAGACTAACGACATCTGAACAATTTCTGTAATTTGTGCAGATTTTTCACGAAATATATCATTGCGCTCTTCGCCCATTTTACTGTCGACATAATCATCTATCAGAGCAATTAAATCGAGCAACCATGAATCGTTTGCGCACCACTTTTACTCTACTCTACTATACAACACGCATTCTCAGAGACGTCATTCAGTGCATACCGAAGAAGCAATTGCTGCTGTAGAGCTTAGTATTGAGGAAGACCCAAATGAGTCCATTCAATTGGAGCTGTGTCCATCTACTTTATGGAGGATTTTACAAAAATCAACTCGTGCAAGAAGAATTAAAAACGAAGTTGCTTTTGATGCTGAATTTCACAAGAAAATTTTGTTCAGCGATGAAGCTAATTTTTAGTTGAATTTCTATGTCAATAAGCAGAACTTCTGCATTTAGAGTAAGGAAAATCCTCATGCCATTGTTGAAACCCCAATGCATCCTGAAAAAGTCACTGTTTGGTGTGCATTGTAGACCGTTGGACTCATTGCTCAGTATTTCTTCAAAAACGATGTTGGCCAAAATGTTAAATGGTTTAATGGTGACCGTGATCATTGACTTTTTTGTACCACAATTGAATGCCCTTAATGTTTAACATTGTGTAGAGTCTCTTTCCACAAAGTGAACATCATAATTAGCTACGAGAGAGAAAGTCACGAACACCATTCACCCGATTACGACAGATCTGCTACTAAGCGCTTTCAAAAGAACAGATAACAAAAAGACGACCGGCCTAGATGGAATCCCCAACAGTGTCTTAAAGCTCACAATACAAAGGAATACAGAGGAGTTCCATGGAGTACTGAAATACTTGCTTGAACGATGGCACATTTTCCTTCTGTTGGCAGCGTCTGAGACTGGTGCTGACACTGAAAGGGAGGAGCTGAAGCCGCCGTATCAGCTGTCATCTTACAGGCAACTGTGTATGCTGGACACAATGGGCAAGGTACTGGAGCGTATCATATGTTGACGTCTTGAACAGGTTACTAAGGGACTAAATGGGCTACATAAAATTGGTATAGATTTAGGAAGAACAGGACTATCATCGATGCAATAAGCCGACATTGCACGGAATGCGATCGCTGGCAAAATATAGCTCTGGGGCATATTTAAAATGCCTTCAACTCTGTTAGATGGTGCAACATAGTGAGTTCTTTGGACAATCTCTGTGTATCAATGTACCTTGTCAGAATGGTGACGACATACTACCATTGCTCCAAAAAGTGATCGAAAATTGGACTTCCCGATCGAACTTCCTCCGAGTCAGCTGAGGTGGCCATATGTCGGAAATCATATTCAAATAAAAATGGCAAAAAATTATCTTTCGAATAGAGCCAAATTACGCTAAGCAATTAACACCATAAATCTATGTTTTATTTCAATTTAAAGTTTCATATCTCTTAAAAAAAAAAACTTAGCAAAATAAATCCTGAATGGATCCTTTCAAAATATTTACTACTTATATGAATTCTTATGTAATACAGAACTCACAAAATACAGAAAAACTTTAGATGATAATTACTTTTATTTGCTTTATCTTAAGAACTGAAAAGAAATGGTCATCACAACAGATAATTTTGGTACTTGCAGTGTAAAAATGCATGCTGAATGGAAGCGAGACTCCTTCCTAATTTGTATCCTTTGAATGTAGTATGTGAAGGAAGAAGTCCTTTAAATACAATATCTGTCAATTTAAGAATGAACAGAGGCATTTTAAATTCATTGTGGACAATATAACTTTGTCAAAATCTATAGAAAAAAGAGATATAAGGTCGATAAAAGTAAAGGAATATTTGCAATATCATAAACAACATGAAACTAGTTGTGTTCTTATTCAGTTGAGCGGCAGCCCATAAAGTATCTCATACAAACTAGTTAACATATTTAAGTAAAAGTATCTGAAGAAATTGCATATTAAACTAAACTAAACTAAGTAGAATAAAAAGATCTTGATGAGCAATGATGTCGGTGAGTAAGTTTATGTTAAAAGGATTTTAGTTTTCATTCCATGTGGATTTTTTTTTTTTTTTTTGGAATTTCTTATATTCTGTGAGTTTTTATTTTGGGTTTTCTTCGGTTAGTTTTTATGTTCATAAATTACAATCGTGCTTACACTCATATGAGAGAGAGAGTTCAAAAAAATTTGTATTGAACAAATGAAATGGGCAATAAACCTTTAAAATTTATGCGAAATATGCCAATAAAAGTCGCAAGTGTGTATATTCTTTTATATGTTTTCCTTTTTGTTTCCATTCCATTCCTTTTCATTTCATTTTGTTTATTTATTTTTGGGATGACATGGCATGACGTGTTACTGCTAGTAATTCAAGTCGCAGGTAGTTCTTAAGTTTTTCAATATTTTATGTTGGTTGGTTGTCGGTTTTTTTGTATTTTGAAAAGTGTAAATTTCTTTACTGAGCGAAGTAAATCAAGAGTTTAGATACTCTTACTAGACCAAAAGATCTTTTACAATATTCAATGAAAAAAAAAGAAAGGGTTATGAAAGTTTAAATATAATTGAGAATTCATTCATCATCATCATTATAATTTTACATTTACTTATTGTATTTAGTAGTAATAAAACTTAATAGAGAAGTCTTAGTAATAAAATTAATAAGAAAAAAATTTCTATTTCATTTATTCGAATTTTCTCACATTTCACTTGATTTGCTTTGATTTTTTTTTTTTTTTGAAATTGAGAAACTTTTGCTTTTATTTCTTTTCTGATTATTATACAAAATAGTAAGTTATTTTCAGACAGCGTTAAATTGAATGTTGATTCAAATTACAACAATACTATTTGTGTTAATTGTAACGTGCTTTTTTCTTAGTTTCGAATTGAAAGTTGACTACTAAAAGATCATTAAAATATCTGAAAGAAAAAAAAATATAAAATCATTGAGAAAAATGGCTAAACAACAACAAAAGAAGAAGAAAAAAAAGGTAAATGGTTTTTTGATATTTTTTTCTACACAAAAAAAAAAAAAACAAAAAAAAAAAACAAAACAAAATATACGAAACATGAGAAATTCAAGAAAAAGAAACCCTAAAAGCTTTAAATATATTTTTTTATACTCGTACATACAGATATTTCTATACACTTCACATTTCTGGTGTATTGTATTGTATATAATATTATGTAGTACATATATGATCACTTGAATCTTTCGAAAGAACTGTGCATTGGAGACCACAAAGTAGCATGATAAGCAAAGCACGCAGAGGGGAATCCCAGTGATGCATGCTGTGTGCATAAAGTATCTGAAATTTTGTACATGGCATCTTTTTATCTCTTTATGTATAGTGATAATATTAGCAGAAATTGTCACGATCTCTGACAACTATGGTAGAAGCTAGCGATGCTCGATATATATCGATATTTAATTATCGATATATCGAATCAAACCGATATAATTGCATCATCATATATCGATGATTATATAATAATTATAATCGATATATTTCATTCAATATATCGTATCGCAGACAAGATTTAGAGCTCCAGTTAGTAAATTTAATGAGAACCTTTTGGAAATATGGGTACATAGTCAATATAGTGGCTAGTTTTGTGTCATCTGAAAGACTATTTTCGAAGGACGAGGAGGTCTTATCCCAACAACGAAATCAATTGCCAGCTAAACGGGTCAATAAAATTTGGCTTATGCATAAAGCTTAAGAAAAAAAATATTGAGATTTTTAAAATATTTATTATGTAATAGTAATTGATTTTTGCCCCATTTCTTGTTTTACTTATTTGAGGCCTAACTCCATAAGACGCTTTTCAGACTATATGATCTTTAGGCTCGACGGGCATATAAGTACTATGTATTCATTCTTATGATTTAAGCTCCTCCATAACCTGCCGTCGAAATGCGTCAGATGAAGTTTAGCCTTTACTCTTTGAATTTTGATACAAATCTTATAATTCTATAAAATGGGTTGGCAATACAATTTATGTATATACTTATGATATATCGAAAATATCGATATTTGTCTTCGATATATCATATCGATATATATATCGACATATACATAGTTTGATATGAACATCCTCACAAGTAGAAGCCTTAGCCTTCATACAAGATGCAATTCAAAATTATAATTGTCCACTGTTCTTTTGATTGATTGCCTATACCACCGAGAATATTGCCCAAAATTTTTGAAACACTCTTTAAATTATAATTTCATAAATTTTTTTTTTTTTTTTTTTTCATATCTTCCATTTAATTTAAATCATATCTGTTGTCAATCCACTTATGTAAAGTGTATTGAAACTTTCATTACCCTGTTTATGCGACAGCTAAGTCGATCTTTCTTCGTTCGAACTAAGTATGTACTTAGACCGCATGGATAAACACTTCTATAATGCGATTTTAACACACTAAGTGGTTTAAGAAACCTCTGTAATAGCCCTGACATTATCTCCACCATCAAAATGCAGAGAATTCAATGGGCTGGCCATATAATTAGAGAAAACGAAGAATTCCCATCACAACAAATTCTGCGCGCCACATGTTTTACTAATAGACGAAAAGGTCGCCCGAAACTTAGATAGATCGACGAATTCGACGATGAATATTTTAAATCTGCGAAACTGAAGGACTCTTGTGAAAGACTGAACCATTTGGAAGCAGACGTTACAACAGGCAAAGACCCACCCAGGGTTGTATGGCCATTGATGATGATGATGAGTGGTTTAAGGAAGCTCGCATTTTTAATGCGATTTTATTTTATTAAGTCGATCTAAAATGTCGCATAAATGGGGTAAATGAGAGCAAAGTTTTGAATTTGGTTAGTATTATTAGGGTAAATGAGACCAATGTTTTGAATTTGGTTAGTATTATAGATCAATCTAAGAAAATCTTCAGTTCATTATTTGCAAAATGGGGACTAATTGAAAATTGATTATATCAAAGTGACTTTAACACATTAAAAATGAAAACAAAACGTCTTTCATTAGAAAACAGAAGTTGATGGTGCATTAGGCTCCAAAATGGTTATAAGATCCTTCATAATTTGTTATGCTAACAATACATTATTGTAAATATATTACTTGACTTTGATTTCTTTGAAGACGTCACTAATGAAAGAATCCACATTCAAAGTTTGCTATATTTAATTGATTTACATTTCCAAGATATTTGCATAAGCAACCAGATTAGAATCCCTTAAAAGGTTTTTTTTTTGTTTACAAACATAAAGAATTGATTAGGAAAAAAAAAAAACATTTCTCATTCCAAGAAACGACACAATGAAATATCTGGGAATGACACTAAACAGGCGTCTCACCTGACAACCCCACATTTCGACTAAACGAAGGCAGTTGGATCTGAAACTTCGAAGAATAAACTGGCTCTTCAGATCAAACTCGAAGCTCTACCTGCGAAATAAGCTGTTACCATACAAGGCCATTCTGAAACCGGTATAGACTTACAGTAACCTGGAAATACTTCAGAGGTTTCAGTCCAAGCTACTGCAGAGGATTGTAGGTACACAGTGGTTTGTCTGGAACTCGGTTATACACCAAAACCCGCAGATATCAACGATAAAAGAAGAAATCGTCAAGCAACAGACACTTCATTAGGTTGGAGGACCATGTCAATCACCTGGCAATAAACTTGTTGGACAACAGCAGCCAAACGCGATGTCTGAAAAAGCAACACCCACTAGATCTTCCATTCCGCATCCTGGATGAGTGATTAACTCATCCAAACCTGCTTAAAATTGACTAACAACGTTCAATAAAATTCGATGGTTTTTGCAAATATAGAAAAGAAATTTCATTAAATAATTAGAAATTCCAGTCCAAAGTTCTTCGCACTTTAGTAGGTGCCTCCTTCTATGTTCGCAACGATGTCATTCATTGCGACCTCAAGATCACTACAGTTGCAGAGACCATCACTGCTTATAGCCGCCGCTATGAACATCGACTAGAGAACCACGTAAACGTCCTCGCAGTTCAATTGCTGGACAATAGTCAGCAACGCCGCAGACTAAAGCGCTATCATCCTTTGGATCTTCCCTCCCGCTTCAACCAGTAACGTAATACCTAAAACCTCAAGATAAATGAATACCTCATACAATTTAGCTATTGTCTACACATCTTGACATATTCTAAATAAATAATACATAATAATAAAAAAAAAAGTAATAATAATTGATCTTCTTATCAGATTCGATCAAAAAAAATCTTTAAAATTTCGAGGTAAGGACTGCAGCATTGAATGCGCCCATAGTTGAACCTAGTATTATAATACTGTACTGTATTTACCAGGATAAATTTCCCAACTAAATGAAGAGTTACTATATCAATCGTCTATACTAACTATGTATACGAGTATATAAACGATTTGTTTCCTTCAGCAAATTTAAACTATATGGATTCTCTATGTTACAAACATCATAGGGTTATAGAAGGTGATAAAGCATTTTACACTTATGTGAAGTGTACTAAAAAATATTGTACAAAATTATTTTTTAATTTTTGTGTTCCAACATAAAACGATGACCGCTGCTACTACTTAGCATGTTGTACTGATGTTTTTAAGTTGTTGTTTTTTTTCTCTTTTCACCATGATTCTTTTTCTTATGATTCTTTGTTCATTTTTATTTCGTTTTATTTAAAATGAATAATAAGAATAAGAATATTAAGAAAAAACTGGAAGCTTCTGTTGTTGTTGTTGTTGCTATTGTTTCTGTTATTGTTGTTTTTGCTTGGCCCCTGTCTGAAGCCTTCAAAACTTGGAACATGAAATATTACGCATGCCGCCAGCACGCACTACAAAAAAAATCCACGTTAAGTTAAACTTAAACTTTGTGGCGCGATTTTGACCTTTTGCTGCTTCTACTGCTGCTGCTGCTGCTGCGACTGCTTTATATTTTTTGGTTTTCATTTTTAACAAATTATTGTTTTGTTTTTTTTTTTTTTTTGGTTGTTTTCTTTATAATATTATTTTTCCATCCACTTACCACCTTCAACCTCTGTCCCTCTTTTCCTTCCTATCTCTATATATTACCCTTGTTAGACAAAGCATCTACGAGGGTGGATCAATAAGTCCTTAGAAAAAAGCATTTAACAAATTTTTTTTTGGTAAATTTTTTTTTTATTTTTCAACATAATCTCACTTAGTTAGTTAGTTAGTTAGTTAGGGAGTGTAGTGGTGAATCCATGTTTCATCTACAGTCACAAACCGACGAAAAAACTCATTCGGATTACGTTGCATGAGCGACAACAGAGCTTTAGAGGCAACCACCACCCTATTGCGTTTATTGTCGACTGTAAGCAAACGCGGCACCCATCTTGCCGAAATCTTTTTCATACACAATTTGTCATCCCTGATATCAACTATCTGACTCAACTTTAATCTTCGATCACTTAACACCATATCATGGATTTTATTGATCATTTCTGGCGTAGTCACCTCTACAGGGCGTCCTGAGCGTGGTTCATCCTTTGTTGATGTACGGCCACGTTTAAATTCATTTAACCAGTTATAACAACTCAACCAATCTGGCTGAAACTTCACAGCATACCTAGACGGTAGTGATGCTGCATGAAAACAGACCGTTTACAGTAATAGTCGCGCTATCTGTTGGATTTTCTAAGGACTTATTGACCCACCCTCGTATTATTCTGTTGTTGTTTTGTTGTCTAGTAATATGGCAAAGTCAATTGTAAGTAAATGATAATAGATCACATACAAGATCAGTTTTATTAGTGCTAAGTATTACATATGTACATATAATACTCGTACTATATAAGTATGTATAGTCAAATCACAATGAATCTCAAATACACTTTAATTTACAATAGATGATTAATATAAATTCTCAGAGTTCTACTTATATAACTTTATAAATAGAATAGTAGAATAGTACCAAGAACTTTCAGTAAAATTTTATTAATTTATGTAGAATAATTGATGCCAAGAACACTCTCAATCACCGGGATCTACAGATCTCAATGATATCTAACGAAATCATTAGATTGCACCGTAGACATTTACTATGAGTTGATGCTCAATTAGTCCCCCCAATGATCTTTCTCCTTACTAAGTAAGTATAACCTTAATAGACTTTTGTGGGTATATCATGCCAATTAAAAGGGTGTCACCGGTACCAAACGACTTATGTTTTATGTTCCATGTATCCTTGTTGGAAGTGATTTACTCAATATTTAATATTTTGGAAATATGTATTAAAACTGCGCAGTTTTGTTGTTATGTTTTTCATTGAACTTCAATTATCATTAAAAAGAAACTGCGCAGTTTTTTTTTTGTTATGTTTTTCATTGAACTTCAATTATTTCATTGATTTTTTTTATGAAAATATTTAAATTTTTTTTAATGAAATAATTACACAAAATTTAACACTCAAGCATATAATTTTAAAATACAGTTGAACTTCTCTATAATGAAATTATTAGGACTTCTCAAACATTGTTTTTTTATATAAGGAGTTATAGCATTTTCACACTGAACTGATTCAATGTGAATCGATTTTGCTTTCAAACCGGCGATTCTGGATTACGAAAACACTCCACATTTTGACAAATGACAAGTGAAAAAAAGAGCGGAAATCTATCGAAAATGACAGTTCCTAAGCGAAAATGATCGAAAATTTTGCAACATTATTAAAAATTTGTCAGCCCTGTTTTGATTCACAACCGATTCCATTGTTGAATCGATCTGAATCGATTCACATTCTACAACAACAATTGTCATTTTTCCTTGTGATTATTATTATTATTATTGTTGGGGGATGTAGCACTGCGACCTATAAGATCTATTGTGCCCCCTTCATGGACTTAGAGTATTTCTCCTAGCCCAATACCCTCGATGATTTGTAGTATTGGTCCTACTTCACAAAGTCTGATATCGTCCTCGGATAGGGTGAATTCGCCAAGGTGTTTGCTTCTCCTGAGCATCAGGGCAGAGCAAGTTCCTATCACATGTAGTGCGGTCTCATCATCTTCCCTGCAAAACCTGCAAAGACCATTAGATGCGATTCCCAGTTTTGTCCTACAATGTCCTGTTAATAATCCCGTAATGATTCTTTCAATTCTTTGTGATTGTCGATTCAATATAGAATCGATTCACATTCAGTGTTAAAAGGCTATTATTCTTCTTAACACTTGTTACTGATTAAAGAGAGGAATTTGTTATAAAGGATTCATAACTTTACTATAAATAAATATATTAAAAAGGAATCAATCTTCATTACTATAGGATTATACATAGTTCATTATAGAGGAATTTGACTGTATATTTAGACTTGCTTCTGTTTGATTCTTCTTTACAATAATATTTTGTAGTTTTGTATTCTGTTTTTCCGTATATTTTTCTGTAATATTTCATATCTCTGAAATCATTTTGTTTAAGTCAATCTACTTTGTTCTGTACACAATATATATTATTGTATACGAGTATATGAAAACAGAAAACACATGCTTGAATAAGTAGTACTTGGTACTTTATTACTCACTCTATATGCCTCTTTAGATACAATACTACATACATACAAACATACATACATAGACATATTTCTTTTGTCTGTTTAATCATAATTATGTATTTCATTCAAGTGCTCGTTTTATTTTGTTATTACTCGTATTTGATTTATATATTGTAAGTAAGTTTAGATTCTCACGTTTTCTTCTGTCTGCATAATAATACATTTTTGCTGTTTTTTTCCCTTTCAAAATATTGTAATATGTTTTGTAGTATTCATAATACGTTCGTAATATTTATAAGCGATACTTTTGAATCTAATTACTATTTTAGTAATGAAAGTTTTGGGTGGCTCATTTGTTTGTTTTGCTGAGTATTCAAAACGATCTGATATATCGTACGTACGTAGGCAATGATTGTTGATTGGATTTTAACGTAAGTAAACCAAATGAATATTGAAGTCGTGATTGGAACTAAGTACAATAAATCTAAGATTTGTAGAAGCAGTCAAAACAATTGACTTTAACCTGGCAAAAACAACATTGAAGAAGGTGAAGACCATGAAGTCGATTGATAGCCACAATTGTATTTCGATTGTATTTCAATAATATAGACATACTTAGATTACTTTATAATATAATGAAAATACAAGTCGCCATTAGGCTTTGGAATCAAAAGAAGAGTCAAAAGCATTTAATCAGTTTCAAAAATATGTACTTAGTAAAAAGAATTATTAACTTTGGCTATGCCGAAGTTGGAATAGTCTTCATGCACCTTTTATATCTTTTGATTATTGTTCTAAGTTTATGCTTTATATGGAAGATACCCCTCCTAGTTATCATAGGGTCTTGAAATTTACATGGTTGGTAGATATACGTATAGTGTCCAAATTTCAAATCGATAATTCAAAAAACAAAAAAGTTTTTCTTTTAAGAACATGAATTTCAATCTAGGTTTATATGGGAGCTACCGCTTCTAGTAGTCCGAGGGTCTTGAAATTAAATTTAGTGTCCAAATTTCAAGTCGATTGTACCAAAAAAAAAAAAAAAAAAAACAAAAAAGTTTTTATAATAAGAACTTTAATTTGGATCCATATTTGTATCAATTTGTACCGTTAGTGTTAGTGGTCCGATTCGACTGATTCCGATTAGCTGATTAGCTTTCTAACTGAGGGACTTCCAAACATACATACAGTCGTCTGTTTCGAAGCGCTGATCAATAATACATATACTTTATTATGGGGTCTCCGATGTCTCCTTCTTACTTATAATACTATATACTGCGTGAAGAGTATAATTACTGGAAGATTATTAGAGAGTATTGTATTTATAATAATCCATTAGTTCCGATTGAAACTTAGAGACAACCGTATTGTATTCGTTTGAATTCGTTTTTATTATCAGCAAGTTTTTTTCAATTGAAATCCTTAAGTTAGTCACCCTAGAAATTGCCTTAAAGATTTCATTGCAACTTTTCTGTAAAGTTCGTGTTAGGCAACTCAAATTTCTGCATTTGATGAAAAGGTCTATTGAGGAGAACTTATTGGACGACATAGTAGTAGTATACAGAAAATATTACGCAAACAGAAGTTCATGATAGATTTTGTAAATGTGAGTAAAAACTATCAATGAAGAAAATGTTTCTTCTAACTTTTTTTTAATACATAAATCTTAGTTTTCTGTTCTACAATACAAAATAGTTTGTACTATGTTAATTATGAAACGACTCTCGTAGTATTTGTTGCACTTAAAATAATTGGGTGCCGTTGTCATTTGTCTTCATCATCAATGTCTTCCGTCTTTTCATGTGTGTTCTGTGTGTTCTGCATAATAATCAATGAATGGAAATCTAGAGCAATTATTGCATTTGCATGCCAATGATATCCACCTTCAACACCAATTCATCATTACCACCTCACCATCACTATTTAACCTACTTCTTTTCCACCTCCTTCATTTTTTTTTCTTCCTATTTTCTTTTCTCTTACTCATACATTTTCTTGACCAATTACACCTAAATATTGTATGTAGTAAGCATGGGCAGCGTACCCAGCTTTTTGTTTAGGTGGTGACAAATCTGGAAATTCCTATAGCTCGTGTTTATACGATTGTCTGCTCTCTAGGCCACCTCAGTATGTCCATGCTCGATATTAAGCCTTAGTTAGAAGCTTCAAGAAAATATTGTATAATAATAGAAGTCAACAGGGTGGCAGTGACAGTTTACGATGCACGACTTGAGGTTACCACCTCCTAAGATTAAAATTTCATAAGGAGAAAAAAAATTATGACAATATTGTCGGTAAATTTCAAAAGAATCTAGAAAACCAGCGGCAAACGTTCAAAACTTTTGTCAAGTAACGCAAGTTTGCCTATAAAATTGTTGGCGCCACTAAACGCACCTCAGAAATGCTATTATAAAAAATAGAAAATACAAAATATCAGAGAATATGACGATAATAATGACAACGACGACGACGACGATGATGACAACGTACAATTGTGGTGTTTAGACAGAGAACCAAATGGAAGCCTGTAAATATGTAATTATTGATTAAATTAACAAAACCAAAATGGCAAAAACAACATCATCACAATTGAGTTTTTGTTTTTTTCTATTTTATAAACCGCAATAGAACAACAACAATAACAATTACAATTACACTAAATGATTGACCGACTGCTGGTTTGTAAGTACGAGTAGTTTTGAGGTTTAACAACATTAACTTTGGTCTTACAAATTTGTAATTCCCCTTTTCTTAAATGGCTCTCATGAAGTTTAATATAATTCCACCATTTTAACACAATGAGCTTGGACAATTCTAAGGTTTTGAAATTCGGAGTTTGCTTAACGTTTACTCGAGTTCCGCAAAACAATATTGTCCCAGCTTTTCAACATGATTATTTTGACATATCATAAGCATATGATATAGAGTTCAAGGGTCCTCGGACTACATAATTTTAAGAACTTTTGATTTACATTTATCAATATGTTTTTCCAGTGATTCAGTGATGGTGAGTGAGTTGATTTGTTTTGAGATTCAGATGTCACATTTTCATTTTTCTACATTGATAGATAAAGGCTTTTGAGTTCTAGAGGTTAGTTCTCTCATGACTATGTGCAAATCGTTCTCTAAATACTATTGTATATACAATACTTAACAGAAACGTACACAAATAATGACTATTAGTGATGCCAAAAACTCAGTAAACAAGTAGTCGTTAGTCGAAATGCTATGCAACGGAATTCCATTTGTCACTGATTTGATATAAGGAACCGACTCTCCTCTCCGAGTATACATCGAAGAAACTCTAGGATATTTATTTCACTTTTCGATCTTCCGTTGAAATACCAGACGATGATAGCGACGACGAAGATTGAAAAAAATATAAAAAAAGACTAACTTTGGCTATGCCGAAGTTGTAATACTCTTCATGCCCCTTCTAGCAGTCCGAGAGTCTTGAAATTTAGAAGGTTGATACGGGTCAGACACTTATAGTGTCCCAATTTTAGTTCCATAGAAAAAAAAACAAAACAAAAAATACTAATAAGAAATTTCATTTGGATCCCCGTTTGTATGGGGGGTAATCACCCCAGTAGTCCGAGGGTCTTGAAATTTATATGGTTGGTGGATATAGATCAGGCACTTATATTGTCAAAATTTCAATTTCATAGTAAAAAAAAACAAAAAAGTTTTTGTAATAAGAACTTTTTTTTGGATCCCCGTTTGTATGGGGGGTACCCACCCTAGTAGTTTGAGGGTCTTGAAATTTATATGGTTGGTGGATTTGGACCAGAAACTTATAGTGTCCAAATTTCAGTTCGATACGTCAAAAAATAAAAAACTTTTTTTAATAAGAACATTGAGTTAAAAAAGGGGGTTTGTATTGGAGGTACCCCCCCCCCCCCTAGTAGTCCGATTCGGCTGACTCCGGCAAATGTGCAGCGTATGGTGAAAACAAACCTATGTACAAATGTATTTCAGCTCTCTAGCTTAAAAACTGAGGGACTAGTTTTGCGAACAGACGGACAGACGGACATGGCTAAATCAACTAGTCTCATCGAGGTGATCACAAATATATATACTTTATGTGGTCTGCGATGTCTCCTTCTGTGTGTTACAAACTTCATGACAAACTTACAATACTATTCACTCCCGTGAAGAGTATAAAAATTAATGTTAAATTTGTCAATACAAAAAAAAACATTTTTTCTTTATTTCCATTGATTTAATTTTAAAAAATCCTAATTTTATGTTTCTTACGAATCAATGTAAATTACATGAGTATTCCTAGGTAAATTACATGATGTAATTTATGTCTGTTACATGTAAGGTACACAATCGAGTTTCTTTCAATAAAACCACCAAATTTTGATGAAGTCTCGTTCGATGCTCAGTCCAAAGTCTTACAAATAACAAATAACAAACAACAGATTAAAGTCCATAATACATTCCAAATTATTGAGAAGAGTATGAAAAAAAAATTAAAGAAAAAAAAACAACTATCGAAGCAAAAAGTACTTTAAGAAGCTTAATTGGCAATTACAATAACAAACTGACAAGTCAAATGAATGAATGCATAGACAGACTAAATGACAAACAGACAGTCGGACTAACTGACTAACTGACTGACTAACTGAATCACTGAATCACTGAATCAGTGACATGGACAGTCAGATGGTCAGCAACTTATACTACTAAATAGCATATACGAGTATATGTATCTTTGTATATATGTATTTACATATTTGCAATCTATATGAAAATAATGAACAACAACACAACAACCACAAAGTAGGTTGAATTCATGTCAATAACATTGCATAAATAATATGCAAAATTTGAAACAATTTACAATCAATATATCGGATTTTCTAGATTCTCGATTCAATTTATTGTTTAGTAACGGCAGCACTATGAGCAATTAGATGATGTCATAATAATCAAGAAATCATATTGTTGTGAAATAACCAAAAATAAAATGAAAAGGAAAAAAAAAAAAAACACTTGGATTAATGTGTATAATTCATTAATCGGATATTGATCTAAATAGATCAAGATTATACTACTATTGTACATACACAAATCTAAATGAATTAATAATTTAAAAAATTTGCCATTGCCACACACGCGATCTATACAATACATATGTATAACCAATGATATTTTCAAGTACCATTTAGTACATACAATACTATCTTCGATAGTATAATACAATATTTTGCATTGCCAGAACTTAATAGAGTAATAAAAAATATTGTCATAAATCCTCTATAGGATAAATTCTCTAACAGACTAAAATTATTTTAAATTAAATTAAATTAAATTTCTAAATAAATTATCGTTCGGTATTAATGATTATTATAGTACAATAGTTATATGGTGAATATATAGACACATGCCTCTATTCCAATTTCAATTAATGTCAGTGGATACTAAAAAAAAAGAAAGAATACAAATCAATTGGTCACTTTGGTTTCATCGAATCTTATATACCTTATATTCATTCTAGTTGAGAAAATAAGAAACTAGTCCCCATATGAAAATTACATATGTCTTAGGTTTTGAACAATCTCTAGTTGAGAAACTTCGATCAGCTAGAGATTGTCCAAACCTCCTATTATAAAAAAACTTTTGGCCTTACCAAAATCCATATTAAATGCGCATCCTAAGGTTAGAGTTGGGAATTTATAAAATTATCTCTAGGATTTTTAAGGCTACCTGGAACTATTTAATTAAAGTTCTTTAAATGGAGCATTGGCGGTTGCCTAAAATTACCCTCCTTAGGCTAATCTATTTCCATCGTCTAACGACAATGATAATTAAATATAATTGGGTAACCCAATTCAATAGTTTTCTGGAAAAAATTAATTTATCAAGTATGTGGGATTACACGAAATCCAGAAACCTGGCTTGTTATAAAAGCTTTAAACGCTGCTTAAAATTTCAAGACATTCTCAGTGGCAGAAATTCTTTATCCCTTAACTGTAAAATTCTAAGATCACTGGAGGATAAGGCCAATCATAATCAATTTTTTATATGCAAACATTTTACACAATTTCGCCTATTTTCCATTTATAAAATTGACTAAATTAAAATATATGCAGATATTGCAACCTCAATACTTTAGAATCGATACAGCACATTATCCTTGATTGTCCTCGGTGTCTGGAAGTTATAAATTACTAATTAGGCAACCTAATAAACCTAGCTAATGGAAATATTGATACTTAAGCCAACTTCATGGACCCGCATCCGATCAAAATGTTTTTCTATTTTTTTAGTCGAAGAAATTAAAAATTATAATTCTTAGTGTTACGGCGGAGTAAGGGCCATCCTAATCTAGGATCACCCTAATGTGGTTTCTTAATATTGTAATTAAACTTTTGTCGAATATAACCGTTTTATTTGAATTGAATTGAATTGAACTATATAGGTTTAAGTTGTTAGTAATAAATATTCTGAAACTGGAAGGCCGACAGAATATTTATTTACTTTTTCTTGGTGTATGAATGCTAGAAGTATGGACTCTTCTTCTTGGTGTCCGATTGCTAGAAGTGTGGACATCATTCTAGAGCGACTGTGGAATCACCCCATAATGATCCAGAACTATCCCGATGAGCTTTAAAGTTGATATCAATTAACCCAAATATTTGTTTGTTCAAAAACATCTGTCATGGATTCTACTTACAATCAGTAAGAATCAGAAGTTGTATGTGATGTGAATTTAATATAGACCTCATCATAACTGATATGGGGTTTCAGGATATGTAGATGTGTTAAATACCATAATCTGTGGGTTATAATTGTGGACTTAATGGAACAACATGTAGAAAGAATGGGTTCATTGCTTTATATAGACAACTCATTGAAAATAGAAGATATTTAAATATTTTAGCAAGAAAGTTTCACAATTGGCATACGTAAACCAAATAACCGGGGAACAAACCCCCATCACACACAGAATAGCAACTCTATTTACCCAAAACGAGCACATAAACCATGGTATTGCATCCGAATCAAGTCGCATTTATCTTAATCTTCAGAACAAATCCTTATCCCAAAGATACTGATCTAATTTGCCGATTTCCTTTAACATCATTATTCTATCGACTAGAGACTCTTCAGTTTGTAGACCATTTACGAATATTGGTATGGCCTATTGAGGAATTTACGTGACTCCATCATAAATACAGCAGCAAATGTCATGCACGACGTCTACCATATCTAAAAAATCTCTCCTCAAAAAGACATCCATAAAAGAGAAATGAAAACTCTTCCAATATTTCCAGGAAGAAAAAGTTGATATAATTTATATATATTAGATCTTTCAATGAGGACTTTTGAATGATCTATCCAATTTTAATATCACTTAAAAAAAAAAAAAAACTTTGCTTGACCTTGCAACCTGACATCTACAACCTCTTTTGCCCTCTGTAAAACCCTTGCCTATTATAATATTCATTTTAATAAAGAAGAGATTATGGAACTCATTTGAAGAATAACTCTCAAATAAATATCTTCATCGACAGCCAAGCAGCTATAATGCCTTTATAGCGGCTGTGATGACAAACTCCAACTGTATTCAACAATATACAACCAAAATTGACGAACTCTGTATCGAGAGACGCATCACCATATTTTTGGGTACCGGGACATAGAGGAATTGAAGGGAACGAGGAAGCAGACGCACTCACCAAAGCGGACGCTAGCCAACCTAGCCAACCTGAGGCAAATGCGTCATACATACGTCCCTCTCTGTCCACGCTAAAAGCGGAAATCGACACAGCAATGATTCAGGAAGCGAAAAGTATGTGGGATGGAACACTCTCTTGTGGAACCGCAAAAATCATTCTTCGCTCTTTTAATTACAAGATTACCTACTACAGTTTAGCTCTCCCAAGAAAGGATTGCAAGTTATTAGTCGGAATACTTATGGGACATTGTTTAACGCCTTCATACGCAGCCAAATTGGGCTTGGTTTAGAGTGATGCATGTACAACATTTTTTTTTTTTTTTCTTTTTTAATTCCTTGATATAATGTACGAATACAAGATATCGCTCCTAATCGGAACATAGGGCAGAAAATGTACAACATGCAACGAGGTAAATGCTAGGGGGACTTTAGAACACCTACTTTGCCAATGTCCAGCTCTCTACAAATCACGCTTTAGCTATCTTGGATCTGCGTCTTACCTCTCCTTGGAAATCGAAGCTGATCAAAAGAGCTGCAACTTATTGAAACTCGCTAAAACGTGTATTAAGTACAAAAACTGAAGTTCTCCATGCTTCTTCTTGGCAACACTAAGGACTGCTATTGATGTATGTGGGATCTTTTTTGATCGGCCAAGCGAAAATAGCCTACTGTAGAAAGGATATATGTATGTATGGTAAAATATGAACATAAAGGGATTTGGGCCGAATGTATGATATGATGAAGAAAGTGGAGACCCTTTACTTCTCTGATAATCGAAAAAAAACTAAAATTAAGGTTTGTGTATGCTCTCAAAGTGATGAGCAAAAACAAAAAGTTATGGTTAAAAGTGGAGCCCCTCAATGTGTATGGGCTCTGAGTATAGCGTAGAATGATCCAATCTGATTCATAAATGGTGGAAAAATACTCTCTTATATAGGAGGGGGGACCCAAAAACAAACGGGCTGTGGTGGGGAGGGAGAGTGGGGGAACCTATTGTTTGACCACATGTCCGTTAGTGTCACGCCATTTGCGTCAGTGGTCGCTGTGAGTGCATCGGTTCGCCTGTGAGATTTTTTTTAGTAAAACAACTTTTTACATTTCGGCGAAAACGTAATGGCAGATTGTCGAGAACAACGCGCGGCTATGAAATTTTGTGGGGAAATCGGCCGCGGAAACTATTGTAATGCTTAAGACTGCTTATGGGGATGCTGCCCTAAGTAAAACCAGAGTTTACGATTGGTTTTCACGTTTTAAAAATGGAGAAATGTCTATTGAAGACCAACTTCGTTCAGGACGCCCCTCAACGTCAAGAACTGATGAAAACGTCGACAAAATTAATGCCATCGTTTGTGAAGACCGTCGCCGAACCATTGATCAACTCTGTGAGATGTCGGGAATATCATGGAGTTCAATTCAGAGAATTTTATCCGAAGATTTGCACATGAGAAGGGTTGCAGCGACTGGTTCTTCCATCATGACAACGCTCCGGCCCACACCGCCCTTTCTGTGAAGCAATTTTTGACCAAAAACGCCATGACACCGATTGTCCACCCCCCATACTCACCGGATCTAGCCCCCTGTGACTTCTTTTTGTTCCCCAGACTCAAAAGGAATATGAAAGGAAAGCGTTTTGCCACTGTGGACGAGGTGAAACAAAAATCGCTGGAAGGCTTAAAGAACATCCCGATAAGTGAATTTAAAAACTGTTTTGAACAAGAAGAAGGAAGAATCGTTTGGAGAAGTGCGTTATGGTCAATGGAGAATACTTTGAATGTGATCAAAATTTTTATAAAATTAATATTTTATATTAAGAAATAAAGAAGTTATAACGAAATTCCATTTTTTTTTTTTTTTTGGGTCCCCCCTCGTACATAGAAACTCATACATAAATACATAAATTTTTTGAATAGATGAAAGAATACAAATTAATCAATCAATATAATCAATCCTATACTATAATTAAAAGACTTAAACATCTATTGAATGAATGTTTAAATCTTTAAATGAAGTTCATTATGGATGGGGGTCATTCGCTTATTCATTCAGTCATTCATTCATTCATTAAATCATCCACAATTTGTAATGATTTGGATAGTTGGGATTTTTTTTTCTTCAATATTAACAAATCAATTTTCTTTCTTCTACTCTCTACTCTCTACCCTCTCACTAATTTCTTAATTGATTTCTTTGAGTTTGATTTGAAATGAAATAGTAAAACAAAGACCAGCATTACGTCAAAAAAAAAAAAAAGAAAAGGTCAAAAATGGGTGACTTTTACATAACTTAAGAGTTGGCGAAACATGGTGAAGAGATGAAAAAAACGAGGCAGGAAAAAGCAATAATTTGTTTTTATTATTTTAAAGTTTTTAAAAAAGCATAAAAATAAAGAAAGAAAGAAAGAAAGAAGAAAGCAAAAGAAAATGAAAAATTGTTAAAATGCACGCAATGAATAATGAGACAAGACAAGACAAGACAAAACGAAATGAAACTAAACAAGACGAGACCACGACAAATCGATCGATGTTTGTTGCAGATACTTAGTACTAAGAGAAACAATGATAATAGGCAAGTTGCAACACAACTTTGGATAACGACTACTAATACTACTATGTATGTGAAAGTGCATATCTCCGTGTGTATGTGTGTGTGTGTGTGTTTATGTGAATGTGGGCAACAAATAACTGTCAATTGTTTGTTGTACTAGTAACCTAGACTTTTGCTTGGACTTTATCTGTTTAATTGGCTCATCAGTTGCATTGCGCAACCCAAGCAACCAAAGCAACATTTCACATGGACACACAACGAACAAACGAACGAACAAACGGATATATATATATATATATATACTATATATTAGATACTCACTGTGATCATATATACTATATATGTATGCACTTGCATTTGGAGCAAAATAAAAATCCCCAAGTAAAACCAGAATTCAGTAAACCAACAAACTACTAGTAAACTAAACTTCGTTCATACATATAATCGCAATTCACAAACGTGGGACGATGATCTTGCGCTTAATGATGATAATAACAATAATAATAATAATGATATTGATGATGATGATGATGACGATGATGATGATGATGATAATATCAATGATGACTACGATGTTGATGTAGAATATATAGAATAATAAAAAATTGTAGGTGTCAAGCTTATGATGATGACGATGATGACGACGACTCTATGCATGTGAGTATTTTAGTATCTTTGTATCTTCTACTATATGTCTGCTTTACTTTGTGGTGTTTGTTTGTTTGTTTGTTTGCTTTTGAAACATTGATATTCTGTAATCAGTTAAAATGTTGATAAATAAAACCAATAAAAAATGGCAGAAAACAGATACAAAAATGTATCGAAATGAAATGAAATGAAACCAAAAGACAGAAAATATTATTATATGTATAAATAAAATAAAATAAAATAATAATAAAAAAAAAAAATAAATAAATTAAAAGAAATACTTTAGTAATAAAAAAGATAAAAATAAATAAGAAAAAAAAAATAAACATCTTTTTACAATAAAAATTAACACCACTTTGCAAACAACAAAGACAACAACAACAACAACAAAATAAACAACAAAAAGTCTTCTTTGAATTCTGTTTTCTGCAAATTATCTTTAAGATATAAACTTCAAACTCATGAAAGTAACTGAGCACTTAGTAATGTGAAAATAAGGTAAAATAAATAAAATAAAATAAAGTAAAGTATAAAGTGGTGGTGGTGTTATGAGTTTATCTGTTCTGTTCTATTCTGTTCTGTTCTGTTCTTTTCGGTTCGGTTCGATTCTGTTCTCATATTCATATTCATACTTATAACTTAAAAAGTATCTTTTGCTGACTTTTGTTTTATTATTTCATTTGGTTTTGGTTTTTTGGGTAAACTTGAATTTTATGCAATGTTTTTTTCTTTTTTGCTTTTTTTTTTTTGTTTTTGGTTTGAAAAAAAATGATAAATCAGTAAGAAATTCATATGTAAAAGTTAAAGTCATAGTAAGTAAGTATTTAAGTAGTATGAGAAAAAAGATACTTTTTTTTTTTTTTTTTTTTTTTTTGTATCTGTAGAATTTACCTTGGCAACGTGATAACAATCAACGCGCGCAAAATAAACTTAAACTCTCTCACACACAAACACACACACAGACACACACACACACACACAGACACACACACAGAAAATACACATATAAACAAATAAATATATGAAAACAAATATGTACATAATATATGCTATTACGAGGTATGTCTATAAAGTAATGAGATTTCAAATCCTTTTCATAAAAATACTATAGGGTTTTCCAAGGGGTGTTATTTTGATATTCAAAGAAAAATGGCATTTTTTGAGATAAATGATCGGATGTTTATTTCATTATAAAGAGGAGCCAAATGTCCACCACGACCACGCTTACAGGACCATATCCTTTTCATGAAATTTTCTCTAACCAAACTGTTTCCCCAGCCTCATTTTCGAAAAAGTAAGGTCCAATGACCCCGCCGGACCATAAATCGCACCAAACAGTCACACGTTGAGGATGGAGAGGCTTTTCAACAATAAACTCTTGGATTTTCCGAGCCCCAGATGCAACAATTTTGCTTGTTCACGTAGCCACCGAGGTGGAAATGGACCTCATCAGTCAAGATGATTTTTCGATTTCAAATCATTTCATCATTTTTATAGTGAATTTTAATAATTTCAATGCATTGTTGAAGCATGTATCGTTTCATTTTTATTAATGGCGTAGTTTCTACTTGTCAAATGTCAAAAAATGACAGTTTCAAAAGTGAAATCTACCGAAATAGTGGGCTATTCAAAAGAACACCTCTTATTGGATGGAAAACCCTTTACTATAAACCATGCAGACAACACTCTGTGTCTGTGATTCTAATAGATTTGGAATCTCGCGCGAGCATCTTCTCAGACAGCAAACAATGACAAGATTAGGAATAGACACTTCAATATATGGCAACACAGGTGGGTTAGGGAGGATACACTTGCTCATCTCAGATATTAAAAAATTAAATTAAGCGTAGTTCTGTCGACTGTGGGAGGGTTCGAATTTAGTTTTATGAAATTTAATGAATTCCCAAATGGCCATGGATGCTACAGACAATATCTGCACAGGTTTGAATAGACTTTGGATCCATACTGTGATCTCTGCAGTGATGTCGTGGAGGATCCGAAGCACTTGGTATACAATGTATGCGCACCTTAAATCTCCTTGCAGTTCACAAGAGTTTGTAAGACGCATGTAATATCTTCAAAGAACTGGGTATAATGCGGGGCGCTCGAATTTACAAGCGAATAATGGTGACTGCTTAATTAAGCCTACTATCCCTCCCCAGGAAGAAATGCTTTGGCAGTGCCTTAGGGATTTAATGGGATTTGAGGCGATAGAGGGTTTTTTAGTCGGTAGACTTATGAATCCAGACATAACTTGTAGCACGGGCCATAAGTATCTTTGGAAGATTTTTAACTGCTTGTTCGTATAACAAAAAAATACACTTTAGTTTTTGTATATTTTTTACCAAAAAACATGACAAGTCTATTGAAATAAATTAAGAAATTTCTTTTATAACAATTGGAAACTATGTATTATCTTTTATTTAAAAATGTGGTTGATATTAAATGTGCTTAGGTTTTTAATTGGATTTAAATGTGTTTTTTTCCTTTCATATTAAAATCATATAGAACAAATAGATGAAAAAAACCAATAATATGATCTGAACTGAAGTGATCCAATCTGATCAGGTTTCAGACTGATTTTGATTTTCATTTGCTGAAACTGTAGGAATTGATAAATTGCAATATTTTACATAACATTGTCTATCTATCAAGAGGTGAGACTATTTGCCATATTCGATTTTTCTTTTATGGAATTTGTTTTAAACCATTAAAGCTCCTGAAAAATAATGAAAAAATATTGATATAGTTAAGAGACAAGGTTAATCCTTCATTATGCATATACTGTTGATTTCTTAGCGATGCCTTATGGAATTTTTTTTTTTGCTCAATCATCTAGTTTCTCAAATAGTAGAACAGCAAGTTGTTCATTTTCTTGTGACGACTATGACCCTTGGGACTAGAATAGAATTGGCCATGTAAATGAATTTTAAATGATCTCTCCTGTTTTTTTTTTTTTTTGAGGATTTGTAATTTTAAAATTATATGTATGTTCAGACGGGTTTCTCTTTGCTCAGATCTTCGGGCAATTACCCAAGTTTTCCATACATCATTGCATATTGTATTATTTTATTACCATCCCTCGTATACCATATGAAAACAAATAATACAACAATACACACAGAGAAAGAAGCAAGGGGAGAGATATACAGAGAGAGATGCACATGAAAAGACAGTTGAAAGAAAGAGAAACTGTGAGCAACACAGAGTGATAGAAAGAGATAAATGTGCAGTAGATACCCATGCGCATACAGATAGATAGAAGATTCTTTACTTTACTTTACTCTTTACTAGTTTAGTAAGCAACAAATTGCATTGAATTTATTATTTTCTGATTAGAATAAAATTTAAAATGAATATTTATTAAATTTATAATAATATGTAATAATGTAATAGAATAGAAATAATGACTAAGTATGCAGTAGTAGGAGGTGAAGGAGGTGAAAGAGTTAAATAAAGTGAAAAAGCTTACTTCGTAGAGAAGGGGGAAATGGTGGTGGCATTTAGCAGATACTTTATCAGTAGCGTGTTTAGAATAGAAAAAAAAGAAAATAGAATAGAATGAAATGAAATGGAAATGATAAGATTATTAAAATGAAAATGAAATACAAAAGAAAAATAGAAAACTAAGAAGACAAAAACAAATCAATTATAATTTCAAAAAAAAAATTTATAAAAACATACACACACACACACACACACACACACACATCAATACAAATTGCATTCAATTATTAAATTGTTTCATTTTTTTTTTTTTTTTTAATTTTTATATTTAATTTTAATTCTAAAAAAAAAAAAATTCTTTTTGTTTTTTATTAATATTTTTATTAATTAACAAAACAATATTAAAAAATACTGAAGAAAACCAATTTAAAAAAAAAAAAAAACAAAACTTAATCACTGAATTTTTCCGATTATTATTAATGTATTTATTTATTTATTTTTTTTTTTTCTAATGAAATAAAAAAAAAACAAACAACAAATTTAATTTTCAACAATTTCAATTAATTGTTGCAATTATTTTGAAAATTTGATTTGGGATTTTTCTAGTTTTTTTTTCTTGTTTTTAATTTTGTTAATTTCTTTTTTATTTTGATTAAAATTTAATATTCTTTTTATTTCTCCTTTAAAAAAAAAAAAATTAATTTATTTTAATTTAATTTTTTCACTTCATCATAATTTTGTTATTTCCTTTTTTTTTTTTTTTTTTTTTTCATTTATTTATCAACATTTTATAAATTTATTTTTGTTTTTTTTTTTTTGCTTATGATTTCTTTTCTGCCGTGAGCTTTTGCGCACCGGTTTACTGCCAACAACAACAACAACATCAACAACCACAATTAACTTTTTTCCTTTCTTTCATTCATTTTTCTCTCTTTTCCGCCCTTTTTGGTTTAATACCTTTTCTTTTATTTTTTATAACTTTTTTATTGAAGTTCACATGAAGGAAACAAAAAAAAAAACAAAAAAAAAAAACAAATAAAAACCAACAACAACAACAATAAGAAAGTTAACTGCTCTGAGGCCATAAAGTAACAACAACAACAACAATAACAACGTAATTCATAGTACAACAATAATAACAATAGTAATAGCAGCGGCAACAACAACAACAGTAACAACAACAGTGAATGAAGAGTAAAATACGAGAAACACAACAACAAAAAGCACACTCACACACACACACACACACACACTGACTCACTTATTTACTTGTTTTTTTTATTGTTTTTGTTGCCGTCGTCGTCGTGTCGTGTTTTTTTACCATGTCTTCATCATCGTAGTAATTTGCCGAACATTTAACTTTAAAAACAAGCAACAACTCGCCGCACACACACGCACAACTCTAATGCCGATGCCGCAATGAAATGTATCTCAATATAGTATCTCGTACAAAGTATCTACAAACCGAAACCGACTGCACGTCGTTCAGCAAGCAAACGCTTTTTGTATTTTTATACAAAGCGACAACGAAAAGTATCTAAGTATCTCTCAGATACACAATCATACAGTTTTGTTGCCTTTGTAAAAAAAAAAAACAAACAGTTAAGGCAGAACTTGCGTTGAGTTAGAATTTGCGATACATGCATTGAATTACATATTATTATATTTGATTCCGTATGAAGTAAACTATTCCATAGATTCCATTCTTCGTCGTCAACGCATGCATCGGAAAAGTTAGTTAAGCAACTTTCAACTTTGTTGCAGCGAAAGTTTTGTGTGCACTGGTAAATGAAAAATACATAATTGTCTTGTGAACAGAAAAGAAATGTTTGATATTGTGGTGAATTATAAAAAAACTGATGATTTGGTGAATAACAAACAACATTTTGATGTTTTTGTGAACGCCGAACGAACACCTGTATGATATGTGAACATTTATTTTTAAAATTATTTGAATGCCGTTTACTAACTTTTATAATATTATTTGTTATTAAATATAAAACAAGAAGTTGTTTTCCATTTTTAAAATCTAATAAATTGCAAAAAAAAAAAAATGTATTTGTCTCAATACTTTATGTTATGACCTAATTAATTATACATTATTTTCTTTATGTCTATTTACTTTTAACCGAAATGCCAAATATGTTTTCTTTCTTATCATCACTATATTCTCTCTGTTACAGTTTGAGTATCAACAAAAAAAACAGTTTGAGTATCAACAAAGAAAACAGTTTGAGTATCAACAAAGAAAACAGTTTAAGTATCAACGAAGAAAACAGTTTGAGTATCAACTAAGAAACCAGTTTGAGTATGAACAAAGAAAACAGTTTGAGTATCAACAAAGAAAACAGTTTGAGTATCAACAAAGAAAACAGTTTGAGTATCAACAAAGAAAACAGTTTGAGTATCAACAATGAAAACAGTTTGAGTATCAACAAAGAACACAGTTTGAGTATCAACAAAGAACACAATTTGAGTATCAACAAGGAACACAGTTTGAGTATCAATTAATTTTTATTAATTTGCTATTTTAGTATAATTTTATGTGTTGTGGCCAAAACCATACACATTCACGAAATTTCAATGCAATCAGATGAATTGTATGGCAGCGCATAACATAGAGAAAAATTTAAAATTAACTTAAAAAAAAAAAATAAAAAAATATTTGGTTAATTCATAAAGTGCACCAATTATAGGTGTAGGTGCAACAAACTTATCAATTAACATGGAAATTTCATTAGTTATGTTCCCGTTTTGCATTGAATTAATTAGAACGCATTTAATACCCTGAATATCCTTATTATTCACGATTCTTCTGGGCATAGACGATATCAACTTTCAACATATATATTGCTTTTAACAACTAAATCTTTCAAAGAATAAAAAGAGAAGTCTAAAACATCCTTCTGGGGAAATCATGCGGCCGAAGCCTTTTTAATCTTCGCCTAGTAGAGCAGCGAATGAGTGTGGATGCCAGCGGGTTAGGATGATTTAAAAGCTTTAAATGATGTCGACTGCTGAATTTATTGATCACCTGCATAACAGTTGGGAATTTAAGGTTAGTTTGCAATGTGGTATTTCTTATAAGCCAAGGGGCACCCGGGATTCTACGGAGTGTCTTGTTCCTGCAGTTTTGTAATACTATAGGCAGCTGCAGTGCCCCATATTTAAATGGCATAGCGCCAAGTAGATCTCACCACATGTAGATATATTAGTCTTTTGTTAGATAATGAAAGTTTATTGGAAGTGCGGAGGAACCAGTTCAGTTTCCTAATCCTTTAATAGCGGCGAGCCGCAACCATCTTCGTGTGAGGCGTTTGTCCATGATCACACCAAGATATCGGATTTGCTCCGTCTGTGGAATGATAATTCTATTGTATGTTATAGCCGGACAAATGCATTTTCTTAGGGAGTAAGTACAGTTATTTGACTTGGTGGAATGGATCATTATATTCCAGCTCTTGGCACAGGCGTCAAATCTAATTAAATAATGATGATTTATTTTTTCCACCGCTTCATTGGGTGACCCGGAGTTGTAGACTACATATCGTCGGCATATGTAGCAATTATTGCTTGGTTATCAATAATTATTGCCTTGCGGAACGCCAGCCCTCATGCGTCTGGTGGTAGATTTCCTGTCTCCGACTGACGCAGAGAAGGAACGTTCATTCAGAATACTGGTTGCCATGCAGGAGGGTTTTGCTTTTGTAAAGTAATCCATCAATCCAGACTCTATCGATGCCTGCTTAGCATCTATGAAGACTGCGGAAGAATATTGGAGCTTCTCATTTGCTGTTAGGATGTTCTGACCCGACCCGATGTAGTTGTTCTGGCGTGCCATGCTGCGATCTGAAGCCAAATTGGAGATCAGAAATGGCTACCTGAATGCGATTTTCTACATTCTACTCAAAAATATTCTTTAGAATATTTTTCTCTGACAATCCGGGCTTTGGGATCATGGTGATCATTTCCATTGAGTGGGGAAATGGAATATCCTCAGCATGCAGTTGTAGATAAATGCCAGAAACAATACTCCCTTCAATTTGGGAGTTTTCGCCACTTTGTTGTCAATTCGGTCATGACCAGGGCTTTTCTTAGACTTCATCCTCTGGATCTGAATCGCAACCTTTTCTGGTGTGATGAATTTCCCTCGACAGGTTCCCTCAACTCCTCATGATCAGCTAAATTAAATGGTGTGAAGCGTCTCTGCAACTCATCCGCAAACGATTCAGTTTGTTCTGACTTTGTCCGCAGCCATAATAAAAATAATAATATAAGTAATAAATAATCAATTTCTTTCTTCAATGATTAGCAATAGCAGAACTGCTTACAATTAACAATTTAATTTTTCGTAATTTTACATCAGTTGCTTTCCGTTTGCAAGAAGATATCGTAGTAGTTTTTCCTGTGGAAAGCGTATAACGCATGTAATGCGCCAAACGTCGCAATACCTGAAACGCTTGGTATATAGTGAAAACCACCAATCTGGCAATCATGTGAAATTTGTCCGTTGGAAATCAAGCCAAGCTCATTGGTCTTATTGTCTCATATTCAAACACAATATTTTTAATTTGTTTGAAGTGTAAAGTGTAAGTACATATTTTTGGTTTATTTAATATTTTCAAAATAATAATAAATAATATATTTTTTAAATAAAAACCATAGTTAGTGTAAGATATGTGTGTTTGCTCAATTGATCCAATCCAATTTGATCCAATTCTTCCACAGAAATAACTAATTAACGACATAATGAGACGACGCTTACAACGGCGAGGGTAGCGCCTAAGGCGCAAACATCAAATACAACTGGTGCAAGAATTCCTACTTAGGCAGACGACAACCAGGCCTCGTGATACCCGCGCCCTCCAAAACTACCAGCCACAGCCGCAGACTGGGTATCAACAGCAACCGGGGTACCAACAGACGATGCAATACCAATACCAATTACTGTATCCGGGGTACCAACCGGTATACATAGTGTACCCACACCCGGAACAGCACCAAGAACAATCACAGCCGGAACAACACTACTTGATTTTGAAAAATAACATGTATTCCCACATATATTGTAAAAAGAAAGAACGATATTTATTTTCTTTTGTTGATAACTCAAAATTCAAAAATAGATATTTGACAAAGACTACTTGATCCACCAATATCAACCAAATCTGTATATCGATTTTGATGAAATAAATGTTATATGCCACTTACAATAAATCTTCTTATCTTTCAGTAATTCGATTTTGAATCCAATGAGTGGTTTTTACTTGATGAGCGCACAAACAAACAAACATACAGAGAAAGCTTACAATTTTATTATAAGTAGAGGTAAATAATATAAATAAATAATATTTTGATGCCCTATGCTCCAACAGGAGATAAAGGAAATCATATATATATATATATATATATATATATATATAAATATTATCCATATCCAAATTTATTTTCGGTCATTGTCAATTTCAATCAATAATTAGCCAATCCAAGATCCAATCCCCATCCTTCGTCCTTATAATAACAATTGATATACAGACAACCCTCGTATGAGGCGGTTAATGTGTTCCTGCACAAAAAGTTCATTTTCCATACAAATCGGCTTAATTTTACTCAAATTAAAACAAAAAAAAACTTAAAAATAATTTTAAAAAATTAAGACATTTTTTACATACAGTAAATAATAATAATTTGAATACTAAATTTTGTCTTTAAAAACTTATTAATTTTGAAAAGAATTCTGTTAGCTTTATGTACATATTTGTATATTCTTATCACTTATGCCAATAAACTTACAGTTTTGTTTTCTTTCTAAAAGATAGTTTACATGAAACTGTGCGCCCTCGAAACAGTAATTATCATCAAACTGTGTACAACAACAAAAATAGTCTTAATCAATGAAATGTTGTAGTAGATCGATCCTTCAAGTTGTCTGAAATAGAAATATAGTTGTGTTTGAAGGTTGTTCGAACTAAATCACATCATACAAAAAGAAGTTGTATCATGCACTGCTTTTTATACCCCATTTACACAGGATCATGATGCGACCATTGATTCAAATCACATTCGACAACAACCACAAGACATAATGACGGCATTCATGGGTTATTGTTGTTGAATGTGATTCCAATCGAGAATTGATACGCATTTGCAAGAGTATATTCAGTGGGCGGGGGGCAGGGGGGGTGTCTTGCTGCTGCCCCCCTCTAAAAGTTAATGACAGCAATTAATATTGAATTAAAATGGACCACTATTCATTATTTGCGGTCCCTGATCTTTTCAAATATAAAAATTTCCATTAAAAGTTTGAATTTTCTTTGCGTTTTTGTTTCATCAAGTTATTCTTTCTCCTTCTCATCTTATCTGTCATGACCAAATTGGCAGCGCTATAGTTTTTTCTTAATAAACATTACATTGCATTAACATTTGGTTAAAACAATTTCGTTCTATATCACAATTTTTGCTAATCAGCTGTTAATGTATTTGAAGAAAAAAAATCTAGACGAATTTGCAGCAAATGTAAATTTACTATAATTTTCGATTGTCTTGCTCTTGAGCAACTGATCATTGCACAAAACAATTTGAAGTAAATATTACATTGTAATATATATACATTTTTTTTTTAATTTTAATAAAATAAGTAGCAGGAATGAAATAGTGGAGATGCAAGAACTGTTTGAATATACTGTAAATTGTTCATTATCATATATTTTTCACAAAATTTCCATTTGAATTTCTCACAATTTGCCACAATGTTCCATTTGCATATACAATACATATTACAAAAACAAAAAAAAACTGTTCATGATACAAAATCGCCTGTCTAAACGCCAAAGTGTATCATCGTAATTCAGTTCTGTGTAAATGGGGCATTAGTTAATACATAATACATAAGTATGTCGAACGTCGAACAAACTTCAGACAATTGCTGATGCTGTTGCAATTGCTACTACAGTGGACCATGCCATATTTGGGGTGCAGCCGATTCAATATTCGGGTGTGCTGGCTGTTGTCAAGCAGGTTAACTGCAAGGTGATTGTCATAACTTTCCAAGCTGGAGATATTTTTGTTGCTGATTCTTGCGATCTCCTCACGGATCGTGGGTGTCTGTAGATTTCTGTGTAAATTTGAGTTTCTCACGTACCAGGGTGCTCCAACAAGTCTACGCAGTAGTTTTGACTGAAACCTTTGTTGGAGGCAGTGCCCCAGAGCTGTATTCCATAAGTCCACACTGGTTTAGGTATGGATTTATAGAGTAACAGCTTGTTTTTCAGGCTTAGCTGCGAGCCTGATCTTAAGAGCCAGGACATTTTTATTAGTTTTAAGTCGAGGTGTTTCCTTTTCAATTTTATGTGAGGCTGCCAAATTAGTCTCCTATCGAGAGTTAGTCCAAGGTATTTAGCTGTTGTGCTTTCCGGAATCGTGTCTCCATTAAGATTTTTAGAAGGGCAGCTCTTGCGATTCATGGTAAAGGTTACATGAATTGACTTCTCTGTGTTCACGGCAATGTTCCATCTTTTGAGCCACGGTTCCAGAATATTTATCTGATTCTGCAAAATGGTTGAAGCTGTCCCAGCAGTGTCATCTGCATATGTTGCAACCAGGATTCTTTCATCACTTGAAATAGGTAGGTCAGCAGTGAAGAGCGTGTAGAGAATGGATGCCAGCACACTACCCAGGGGTACTCCAGCTTGGATGGCCTTGATGTCCGATTCTTTATGAAGAAAGGACTTCAATACCAAGTAATAAAGTGCCGGTGATAATGTTTTGAGTTTGAACAAGATCCCGGGGTGCCACACTCTGTCAAACGCTTGTCGTACATCCAGAAAAGTGACTGAGCAATACTGTCGGTCTTCGAAGGTGTTGAGGATTTGTTGAAAAACGCGTTAACACTGCTCTGGGGTCCCGTAGGATCTCCTAAACCCAAATTGACATGCCATATAAAGTGACCGAGCTAAATTAAAAAAAACTCGCAAAACGATGCCCAAGCGAACGTAAATTAAATCCAGGATCAGTCCAAGGTAAATTTAAGTGCTTCACCACATCACATTGCTTTCTGTTGCCTACGATTTTATCGACACTTTGGTTATGTGATTAGGGGTCATCCACATGTAACGTCACATGAATTTCATGATTTTTTACAAAAATCCCCCTTTCACCACATTAATTTTAAATTTTGACATGTGGCGTCACAAAGATTGAAACACACTTCCCCCTCCTTGACATACTTCGTTGACCCCGCCTATAACATGTGACGTAATATGTTCACTGCTTTGAGTTTAATAAAATATACACCTACAACCTTCCTGATAAATCACTCCGTCCATTGGTGAAAACCATAAGAAAATCCTTTAGATAGGTTTTGAGTTTATCGTGTTCAGACAGACAGATACGGCAAAAGGACTTTGTTTTATAATAATAATGTATATAGTTACTAGCGAAAATGACGTGGAGTTGCATGCAGGTTATATGAAAATTTGCTGGATGTTCAAAAGGGTTAATCTGATCTATGCTTGCAAACGACTGCTCTTCTCTTTAATCATGAGAACAGAGCATAGTCAGATGATAGACTATGTTATATCTTGAAAAACAATTATAAATGAACAATCGTAGTGAATTGTTTTGCAGGAATCCTATAGTTGTTTTTGTGGGATTGGATGGCGTAACACTTGTAGCAAGTATGTATTCTTATATCAGTGTCAATGATCAGAAATGCCTTCATTCGGATTAATGATTGAGCCTTAGTTTTGATATGAAATCCATGTTTCAGGTCCCCCCTTCTGCCTAATTTACCGATTAGTTGTACATACATCGTTGTTGACTTCATTAAGCGCCTCCTGAAGAACCTCGCTCATTTGCCTTTGTGTTTTGGAAGAAAGTTCTATACACATCTGCATCAACATCTGAACAAAATTTCAAGAAATAAGTAATTTGATTAATTCACATGGTTGTTTTTTTTTTTTTAACTGAAACTGTTGTTTTTATTTTAATTCATTTCATTCAGAGAAAGGTAAAGTTGTTTGAATTATATTCCTAATCTCAATGAAAAAATCGCACAGAAGATTAACGTTAAGACTTTTGGTAGCGCGCACGGGCACCTGGACCACCAAATTTCTTTGGCTCGCAGCGACGCGGGTCTCCAACTAGCAAAGTTCTGTCGTACTGAAAAAGAATGTCCTTAATTCCCTTTTTGGACGCTTTATCAACGAATTTTTGTTAAAAAGCTACCAAGGCCTTGGAGATAGCCTGACGATTTGCATAGATCTGGGCAACATGTCCACCTCCGCTAACGCGCACTCGAATGTCAACGCCGCCAAATTTCTCTTTGCCGAGTAATAAAAGCAGCTCTTGTAATTTCTACTAGAGAACTTTGGGTTCAATTTGATCCAAGGGACGCCCATTTACTTTCAGCAAACCACTGCCGCGCTTGCAGTACGCAACTGCTGTGGCAGTTTTCTTGCGACCAAATACCTGGACAGCTTGAACTGGTTCTCTACGCTTTTGCTGCATTTCGTTTGCTAAGCTAAGTAGGTTAGATTATTGCGTCTCTTTGATTATTGATGATTTGATTGAAGTAAGTAAGGTCTTACTTGAATTCTTATAAATGTTGTTATTATACATTTATGGTTAGATTAGGAAAATATCATTTCGACCTTGATTGGGTTCAGTTTCTAGTATTCATCAAAAATTCCAAGTGATAAATTTGCATTTTAAGTTAGATTTTCTATATATCAGAGTCAGAGTCTTATCCAAATTAGATCCTCACAGTGGCATAGAAAATGTTTTGCTGTCTTCTCTTATTCATTTTAGTATCTTCATTAAATGTTTCACACATCTGTAATATGTATTTTTAATCTTAATCACGAGATCTTTCCGAGTTTGTTATGTTTTGTTCAGCACAGCAGCCTTCATAGCAACAATTTTTATAATCATCTTATCTTTGCTTTCACAATCTGCACAATCTGTATGTAATATAAGAGTTTGTAAGCATTTAAATAGAACTGTAACATTATTGCTTACTTACTTTATTTTAGATCTACTTATCATTATTTGTACATAAACCTTTGATCACAGATCAAGAAAAACCTTTTGATACAACAATATTCTTTTACGAGAGCTAGAAGCCATGCATCTCTTATATGTATTTTTGATTCCAATTGCTATTGGTGCGATTTACTTTGAAGTCATTGTTTGACTTTTATATATATGGAACTCTCACTAATGAGCTCTTTTTCTGATGAGTTCATCTCCTTCTTCATTCCAAAGATACTTATTGTTGTGCCTAGGTATTCAAATAAGTTATTTGCAGCTAATCTTTTTATAAATGATAAGCAATTCCAATAGACTTGCTATGAATTGATCTTGAAGGTATTAAGTGCTTGTTGTAGAGTCCTGCTATCAGACTGAGTAGTGTAGATGTGCCTGTTAACAGTATCACACTCCTCTATTCCTTTTCATTTTTTATGAAATTGCAACAATTTCACAAATGGAATTAATTACTATACATATTTATCTTAAATATTATATAGTTTATTATATTGGCCACTGATGACCGAAGTCTTGAAAAATCTCATTTTAACTTTTCGTCATCATTAAAACTAAGAAAAAAATAAAAATTTCTTAAAGAGAAAAACAAGAAATAAACAAAGAAAGCTTAAAGAAAATATGAATGTATGTACTTATGTAGTACTTAGTGTTAGCCTTAATACAATTACAATTAGATACTGCTAAGGATGATTGCATTTATTGATCATGGAAGACTATTAGCAGCCAATAGCCATCATCAATTGTCATCATCTCAGTCGCACGGCTTTCACTTGTGCAGCACCATGATCCGGCAACATATGTTTGGCACTAGCCACACATGTATGTTTCAGAGTTCGATCTATTGGACGTTTGACACACTCATCGAAATAACATTTCTCCACATTATGCAAGAATTCAATTAGTAGTTTAGCATCATTGCCATTGGGCCCAATAAAATATTCACATTCATAATTGGATTGCTTCAGATCACGAACACAACAATCAAGGAATTCAGCATTCGCTGAGTACCATTCATTGCAACGTTGCATCGGAATGCCTAAACGCAAACGAACGACACCAGTAAGCCAAGTATCATCAATCCAGAATATGGGTACCTTGGCGGCAGCCCTAATCAAACGCATTGCTGTCGCTGAATTGGTAATATACAACCAACCGGATAAATATGCCGGATACATAGCATCTGGGTATTCTTGTCGTGTCACATACCATTTATTGGCTCTATTACGTATTGGTGGCTTAGAATCTAAAACATAACCAGCTAATAGGGAAGCTGATGAACTCAAACTGGGTTGCTTTACTTCCAATGATTCAAGGTAGCGACGCAAATGGAAAACATCATAGATAATATCATCGTCTAGTTTTATAATAAATTTAGCTAGTTTGCAATTCGTAGCAGCCCAACGGAGGCCCATCACATGCTTATAGCTAAGATTACGATAGGCTTCAATGAAGTTGCCTTGTAGCAAATCACCAAAGCGTTTTTGTTCATTGGCAAGTTGTTCTTGGGTGATGAAGTGTTCACTGCCTGGCAGAGAAGCCAACAGAAATATACGTTGCAAACCCATTTCAGCGAGTTTACTCTGTGGAATTGCTTGACGGTGGGCAGCGCGTAGCGCATCATGACCAGCATATGAGGTGACTATGAGTATAGCTGAAAACACAACACAATATAAGTATGTACATATAAATAATATAAGAATTAAATATGTACTTACATATATACTTACCTAAAAGTTCTTTATCATATTGAAGACACAAATCGTTGGGTATTAAATATTCAAAATTTGTAAGGTTTAATAATTGATGGCTGCCACCAGCCACATCAACCACACCAACATTGGTGTGTTCCATTAATTCTTGTCTTACTACTTGACCCACTACATTATAACTAAGTTTCTTCTCTTGTTGATGTTGATGATGATGATGATGCTGCTGCTGCTGCTGCTGCTGCAGCTTTGCATTATATATTTCGATCTCGTCATCAGCATCAGCTTCAGCATCTTCATCATTATTAACACCAGGCAGGTGTATAATGTATGGATCTGTTTCTTTGCTATTGCTGCTGCTATTCCCATTTGAAAAATAACCAATGCACAAGATAATAATTAAAACTAAAGTCAAACTGATTATTATTAATTTACGTCCACGCATGCGCATTATCCAATTTTGAAGACAATTTCAATACAAAAACAATACACAATAATATCAATAATAATTACACACACGAAGCACTACAACAACAAACAACTACATTGTTTGCCTGCTCTCTAACTCTCCGACTCATTCACACACTCGCTCATGCGCTTCTAGTGATGGAAAACTATCGATAATACTATCGCATTTGATTTCATTTTGTTTCAGAATTTAAACCGAAACATTTTTTATTGGCCTGAGAACATTTTTAATTTAGAAATTGGCACGAACATCGATAGTGTTACAAACCATCGACAGTCTTGTTAGAAAAAAAAAAATATCGATACTATCGATAGTACCATCGATAGTTGTTCATCACTACTCGCTTCTTATTAACTCATATTAAGAAATTACCAGTGCTGCCACTACATCAAATTCATTACTATAAATTCGAATATGGCAAAGTTTTCACTGCAGCAAGTAACAAACGAACAAACGAAATGAAAAGTAGCGAGTTTATATTTTGAGAGCCGCCTAATGTCCTGTTTGAATTTATGCACAATAATTATTAACTAGTACTTGTTATTAAAGATTATCTTGAAAAAAAAATGTATAAATAATCATATGTTCCACAAATGTTCCATACGCACCTCATAACTTCTTGTTTTCATTTTATATTTTATTATTTAAGGCGTTCAAATCAAAAAGAATTTGATGGTTTTCATTTTTGTGTAATTCAAAAAACTTTATCATTTCAAACGAAATGAAAAGTAGCGAATTTATATTTTTTATTTTTTTGCAATCAAATAAGGTAAAAAATTGGGTAAATTTTGGAGTAAAAGATAATAACCTATAAACTTGTGTAAGTTTTTGTTTTGACATTTTATATACACATCATCTCTGTAAACTCACGTTGAATTTGGTATACGTCAAATAAGATATTCAAGGTTTTTTGCTGTTTGATTTTTGTCTGATTTCTCCAAAAGGAACTCAACTGAAAATTACACACGTGACATTTTTTCTGTTCGAAGAAAATTTGTATACGATTTTCTCCAAAACCTAAGAGGATATTGATAAAATTCACTATATTTTCATACCTAGCACTACAAAAACTCACCGGTGCTCCATGATATATTCGCAACGATGATTTACACCATAGGTTCACAAACTTATTTCGACCACCGTCCACTTTAAGCTTTAAGAAAATCCTAGTGCCCCTAAAATATTTAACATTCTTTTTATTTTTATATAGAATTGGTCTGTTTTTGCCCTCTAGATTGACATAACGCCCCCGAATTTTCTCAGAGGAGCATTCTACTGCCCCCATGCAAGCCTCCAACGCCCAAAATGGGAAATTAACACTCACTTTAGAAACCTATGATTTACACAGAGACCTACATATGCCAACGGTCAAGGTAGTAGTTGACCGCTTTAAATAAACCTTAATGTCCATTTAAATTTAAATGTTAAATATGCATTGGGTGATCAATAAGAATAATCATCTATGATTATATTTTCAATAAAGTAAATAATAAATTCAAAATTCAAATTTTATTATGTTGAGACTATTAATCAATCATAAAAAAAAAATTGTGCAACATTAAAACTTCTCTGGTTACGATTTCCTTGTTAGTTGCATAATTAGACTAAATTTAAGGAATTTATTTGCGGGATGTGATCCGAGACATAACATAAGGGTTTGTTCCTATTGCTCGAAGAAATGCTACAATTTATTTATACTCGTAAATACCTTTGTTATAATATTCTTACTCCAAAAATTCTGCTTAGATGACTGAATTTACAAATGTATGTAAATCTTTCAAAATTTATTGGAGAATTCAATAGATTCTTATTAAAAATTGTAATTACAAAATTATTGTCGATGAAATGATTGGTTGAATACCATTGAAAAGAAGCCAAAAAATAAACAACTTTATATTACCTAAACTTTCCCATTTCAATTCCATTCTATTGAAAATACTGTGTCACTTGTTCTCACATCATGTCAACATTTTGAAAATATTGAAACCCACAAACGGTAAAACGAAATGAACTTCTATAATAAATTCTCTTATGTGATGCGTTCCCAATGCATTCATAGGATAGTTTATTATTGAATAAATCTATCGTTTGCTTTTGCTATGCATCTCGCTCACACACCCTTGCTGCAAATTGTTTAAACATTTTGTTCGATAACGTTAAATTTTGCATGATTCAACCGTGAGTGACAGTGATGGAAACGGGGCTTGAGCAAGATAAAAATATGTTTGATATTTTTGTGATTGATCAAGAATTCTCGACCGTGTGTGGCGTAACTTGTTCATCTTCTTTTATATATGTATATAAAATGAATTACTGTTTGTTGGTTATCTATGGACTCGCAAACCGCTGAAGCGGTTTTTTTTTTTGATATTATATCTACGTTCGTATGGTTGATGTCTGTGTCATGCTATAAGGCTATAAGTTCATGTTTTGTATGGGTGTTAAGTAATCCGATGGTCTTGAAATTTACATAGTTTGTGGATATTTCTAAGATACTGATAGTGTTATCAGTTCCATATTCCAAAAACAAAACAAAAAAATTGTTTATAAGGACATGAATTTGGAACTGGGTTTGTATGGACCTGATTCCGACACATGTCCAACAAATTAGTGGATAAACTGAAAGAAATTTATCCAGAGGCCATTTTTAACAACCTTCTCTCACAAAATTCAATGCAAATGATGATTGATTCAATCATGCTTGCTCGTATATGTGCACGTTCAAGTCAAATTTATCGTATTTTCATCACAAATATTATCATTCGTAGAGCTGGCAAAATATCTACGGCCGCATATATCGATGATTTGCCTGCTCTAATTCGTTTTGTTTGGGTCGTTCTCGTGTTCGGTTGTGTGCGGAGTAAAGAATTGATACAGTTTCAGCGAGTCGCGACGGACGGTATTGTGTATGGGTACGAATTGAATTGGATTTTTTTTTTTGCTGTGTTCTTTTTGTTGTTGTATTGTGTACGGTGGTGTTGTGAGAAGAACAAGAATGAGATGAATGGTCGTCGTCGCGGCGGTTGATCTAGTGACCAACTGTAGTGTGCGTATTCCTGTCTTCTCTGGAAGGAAAATAAACAGAATTTGTTTTATTTATTTTTTTCTGTGCTCGTTTTTTTTTTGTTTTTTTGTATTATTAATTTCTCTGATTAATTTGTGTACATGCACAAATATGCATGTGCATACGCAACATATGCATAAATGAAACAACGGTAGTCAGCCAGCGTCAAATATTTAACCGTTTTATTTGTACGTTCTTCATACAATACAATACAATTGTATGTGTGTTAATTTTATTTTGTCTTATTATTATTTTTTTTTTTTTTTGTATTCTTTCCTTGCTAAAGAAAGCTTAAAATTAAAAAAGCAAACAAAAATTTGTACAATAATTTATACAACTTAATTACCAACACAAACAACTAATTGAATGAATGAAATTATTAATTATTGATGAATTGATTGATTGATTTAATAATCAACAAAAATAACATTTAACAAAATAAAAGATTAAAAACTTAAAATTACTAGAATAATATCAATAAATAAATAAAAATTAAACAAAAACTCAGCAGCTTAACAGCGCTATCGAACGCTAGTGAGAGAGTCGAGTTGTGTCGTGTCAGAGAGTATAGAGAAGAGAAAAGAAAAGCAGCCATCAGTCAATAGACCACCAACGGCAAACCCAAACAATAGAAGAGCAAAGTCAGCAGTGCCATCAGCACCACTAGCCAGCAGCAGCGGCGGAGGCAGAGGCACTAGTGACAACAATTTAAAAAACATCACAAAAAACAAAAAACCTAAAGCAAGCAAATACAAAAGATGAAGAAAACATCTTTTGGATGCGAAAAGTGGAAGAAGAAGAAGAACAAGTAAAAAAAACAAAAACAATGCAAAATCAAACAAAAAAAATTAAATTCAACAAAAGTTTTTAATACCAAAATCTAAAGAATCATAAGAAATCAAATCCAATCAAACCAAAAAGGCATGTGAGCTAATCATTCTATAGAGACTCTCTGTGTGTCTCTCTATGTCTCAGCGTGCGTGCGTGTGTGTGAGTGCCGCTAAGTTCAAATGAGTTAATATGAGTGTGCTTGTGTGACCGAAAACGTATACGAATAAGAAGAAGAGATGTAAGAAGCAGCAGGCGGCAGCAGCAGCAGCATTGAAAGGAAAAAACAAATAACAGCCAACAAGAACAGTAATATAACGGCAAAGTGTGTGTGTGTCAGTGTTTTTTTTTTTATATATATAATATAATATAATATTAATTAATAATGATAATGAAATAAAAAGAAAATTAAATTAAATTAAAAACAAATGAATTGTGAATAATTGACAAAGAAAAAAACACAATTGGTTTTTACTGCTGCTGCAAGGCAATCAAATAAGAGCCTTTTTTATTTTCTTCACATACATTTTCTCTTTCATTAAATGCAGAAGCAAAAGAAGAAGACAATTGAAAAAGGAAAAGAAGCAAGCAAACAACACAACAAAAACAACGACAACAAGAAAAGAAAAACAAACTTTGAAGCTTTTTTTGTGTTATTATTCTACTTGGTGATTTTGTTGTGGTAAAATGAAATTTTTGTTGGTCTCTTTTTTCATTAATTTTGTGTTAAGTGTTTCTATATACAATACATACATAAGTGTGTCAGTGTGAGTGAGCGAGTGCATGTGTGTGTGTGTTGAGTTATTAAATTTTTAAATCATTAAATCAATGGTAACTCCATTTTATTAATTCAGATTTAGTGTGTAAAACAAGACAAGGCAAACACCATTCAGTAAGAAGAAGAAGAAGTAGATAATTGAGAATAAGAATAAAAACCAACAAACAACAGCAGCAGCAGCCTTTTATTTTTTTTTTTTGTTCAACTGAAGCTTTTGCGTTTGTTGTTATTATCTTATTAATTTTTTTTGTTTTATCCTCCTCCTCCTGCTGTGTTTTTATTTGTCAGAAAATGCGGGGGAAAAGTGTGGATACATCACCATCCATCATAAAATTACATTGAGAATTTTGAAAAATTGAGACAAAAAAAAATAATAAAATAAAGTTGCCGATAATTTGCAAAAACTACAATTTCGATTTCCATAACCTAAAAAAAAAAATGTTAGAAATTAGACACAACACACAAGTCGGAGACATAATCGGTTTTTTGACTAAGAAAAGAAGAGCAAATAATTTTTTTTTTTTTTTTGTGAATTTCCTTGATGATAACGACGGCTATTAAAAAAAAAAAAAAAAAAAAAAAAAAACTAATGTAAACAAAATATGAGTGCGTGTGCGGTTAACAAATCAAGCCCCTTCCACTGTCGATATTAGTGCATCCCCCTCACCATTTGAATAATTTTTTTTTTTTTTTTTTTTTAAGAAGAATTGAAATTATACAAAAAACCACTCTATTTAAAAGGAAACAATCAATTTATTAAATTTAAAATAATAATAATTTTATTTATTTTATAGGAAATTAATGCAAGCAAAACAAACATATAAGGAACAAATATAATAAAAAAAACTAACAGAAATTGAAAAAAAAAAATTCTTAACAAAATTGAAATTACACAAATTAAAAAAAAAAAAAGCAAAAACTAAAAATTAACAGAAAATTAAAAATAATAAATGAAATTTGATACTAGAAATTATGAATAAAATTAAGAAATGTAAGTTGAAACAGAAAAACAAACATTTTATATTTTATTAAAATATTAATAAATAAAAATAATTAAAAAAAATATATTTCATTTTATTCAAAATAGGAAATTAATAAAAAACAAAACCAATAAGAAAAGAAAATAATAAAGACAATAGACATCATCTTAAAATGACAGATTGTGTGGAATCGTTGCTAAATAGTATGGCAAATAAATTTAATGCCGATTGCACGACAGACACAGAAGCCAATGATTCAATATTGAATCTTGATTTGGCCGAGGACAAAACATTAAAATGGCGTAATTTGGCAAATAATCAATTTGCATGCAAAGATAAAGAAAAAAAGAGAAAACAAAATCAGCAACATCACCATCATCATCACCATCAAGTAGCAAGAACGATGCAACAATAACAACAACCACATCAGAAGCAGAAGCAGCAGCAGCATCAAATGCAGATGAGGATACAGCAGAAAAAGATGGTGCGGGAGGAGGAGGAGTAGGAGATGAAAATGAAGTTGTTGAAAAAAAGAATTGTAAAAATAAAAGTGCAGTGGCATCAAAATCAGCAGCATTTTTAGAAGATGAAGAAGGTGTTGATGTGGAGGAGAAACAGAAAGAGGACGAAGAGATGAAGGAAAAAAAGGATGATAAGAAAAAGTTGAGAAAGACACAACCACAATCATCAGCAGCACCATCTAAACAAAATTCAAATGGTGATGATGGAGAAAAATCATCATCAAAAGCAACAGAAAAATCCACATCAACATTATTATCAACGAAAAAGAATAATCATAAAGAGAAAGATAATAATAGTAATGATGATGGTAATAATAGTAATGATGATGATAATGATGAAATTAAAGAAGTAAGCAGCAACGTAAAAGGCAAAGAAAAAGAAGAAAAAATTGATAAAAAACCAAAAATGATAAACGAAACAACAGCATCAACCAAAAATAATGATGACAAAAATAAGAATGAGATACATGATGAAGAGAAAAATACTGTTGCTGCTGAAGATGATGATGACATATTGGAACTGGAAATTGAAACAATATTAACAACAAAGTTATATAAAGAGGAGGAGGAGCAGCAGGTGCAGGTGCCCATAGTAACAACACAACAGAAACAAAAAGAAAAGCAAGTACAAATAATTGTTGTAGATGATGGTAAAATGGTTAAAGAAAGAATTGATGATGAAGGAGAAGTAGAAAAAAGTGAAAATGATATGAAAAAAGCAACAGCTGCTAAGGACAGCGGCGGCGCCAGCAGCAACAAGATCTTAACATCAACATTATCATCATCGGCAACACAATTCAAGTTTTCTCAAGGTCAGCAAAATAGCAGCAAAGGCAACAACAGCAGCAACAACAACAATGAAAAGAATTGCTCTGAATCTGATGAAAGTAACAGCATCAGCACCAACAATAACAATAGTAACTGTATTGAAAAAACCACGGTATTTGAGAATGAAAAACAAACAAAGAAAATAATTGAAGATAAATCAAAAACAAAAATATTTGAAAAAAATGAACCATTAACAGAAACAACAGCAGTAGTAGCTGCAGTGGCAGCGGCAGCAGCAGAAGACGAAGTCGAGACGACGAACTTCATAAAGGCGTCGCCACCATCTTCATCATCAGCAGCAATTTTAACAACAAAAACAACAGCAGCAACAGCAATAAATACAACAATAACAGCAACAGCAACAGCAATAAATACAACAATAACAGCAACAGCAAACAAATCGTTGTTATCGACAACAACCACGACTACTACGATGACAACAACAACGATTATGAATACGAATGAAACCGACGATGTAGTAACCACCAATGTAGCCAGTGAAACGGCAGCTGCCGATGTTAACAAAGCCGAAGTTGATTTTAAAAATGATGCTGGCGCTGATGTTGCTGCTTTAACGAAGACCATAACAACGATAGCAACAACAACAAAAACAGACGCACCAAGTGCAGCAACAACAGCAACAACAATAATAAGAGAAGCAGCGATTACAGCTGCGTCGTTAACGACGAACACAACAACGACGAAAACGTCGGCAGCTGTAGCAGTGACGACGACGACAAACGAAGCTACATCAGCAGCAAAAAAAATAAATGAAATCATGATAGCAGAGGAGGAGAAAACGAATGCGCTGCCGCCACCAGTGTTGACTTTGGTTGAATTTGAAAATAAACAAAAGCAACAACAACAGCAACAAGAAGAGGAAAAGCATGAACTAGAACTACGACGAACAGCATCAGTAAAATTATCAACAAATGAAAATAAGAATGAGGAGGAGGATTCTGCTGCTGTTATTGTTCATAATGATGAAAATGATGATATCGACAAAGTGCAACATCATCATGCAACAGCGACTGCGCTAGAAATAATAAAAATAAAAGAAAATATACCATCAAATGACCGGATAGACAATAACAATGATAATGCTGCTGTTATTTCTGTTTCTGTTGATGCTAATGATAATAATCATCATGATAATGATGATGATAATATACATAGAAAAGAAGCAGCCACAGTAACATCATCTGCAATAGTAGTTCAACAATCAGTTGCAAATTCAGTGTCAAGTATTGCAACATCTGCAGCAGAAGTAACACGAACAGGAACTCCATTTGTTGTTTTACTTTCACGTTCCTCAATCTCAAACTTGTTATCATCTTCAGCGCCAGTAGAAGGGGCAGCAATAGCAAATTTAACATCATCATCGTCGTCGTCGGGCAGAGCAACAGCAACAGCACCAGTAACCACAACAACAACAGTGACGACAACGACTACAGCGGTTACAGATAAAAATGTAAGTAGTTTTTGGTTTAATAAAAAAATTCACCTATACATGTGTATCTATGTATACCCATATATTTTTGTGTGTCTCTGTGTGAATGAGAGTGTGTAAATGTTGTACATATGTGTTTTTATAGTCATTTTTTTTTTTATTTCTTTCTACTTCTTTTTCTTCTCGATTTTAGTGACTCGTTTTCGTTCGATTTTTGTTTTCAATTTGTTTTTTGTTTTTTTTTTTTTTTTTTTTTTTGAAACAAGTTAAACAATCTTGAGCTTAAAATTGTTTAAATTTATTCAAGAAAAAAAAAAAAATAAAAAATAAAAAAAAATAAAAAATAAATAGATAATTTTACATAATTGTAAATTGATTTGATTTGATTTAGTTAAAATCATATTTTGTATGTTTCTTTTGCACTTTGTGCTGTCACCTTGATTTTTCTTCTTTTCGTCTATTTGTTTGAACTGTTATTAAATGTTGTTGTTTTTGGTGTTATTTATTGTTGGTTCTTTCGTCATCGTGTGAGCAAGCGAGTGAGCGCAATATGATTGCGAGAGCACTCAATATTAGCAATCACAACAACAAGAATAATTACTATATAAAGTATGTAAATATGTATGTAGTATATGGCAAGCAAGCAAGCAAGCAATATCGTGCTGGTTGGGATATTAAGTCAGTCATCCATTCAATTAGTCAGTCATTCAGTTTGTCAGTCAGTCATTGATTCATTCAGTTAGTCAGTCATTCATTCATATAAGTAACATCAGTTAGTCATTTATTCATTCAGTCAGTAAGTCAGTCAATAATTTATTGTTGTTGTTTTGTTATTATCAACACGACTCGACTTGTATTGTTGCAGTGGTTCTTAAACATATGTATTCCCAGACTAGACACCTGGTGATCTGCAGTCCCATTAGAACGGGGCACCATGACAACAATGTTAACATTAACTTTACAACCCCAACTTTAATTCCATTTTACCAATTAGATAAGCCAATATTTATTACAAATAGATTCCCTTGAATGTCTATGTCCCGGAATCACCCGACAACAATCGGTCAAGAATCACTCACACCTCCACCGAGGCTTAAGTTGTACATGATCTTTCATAGAGTGAAGATCGATCTTCTTTTGTCTATTACGAATTGAATTCGAAAAAAACAAAAATGTTTTTTTTTTTTCTTACGTTTTTAGTATACTTTGACCTATGCACCAACGAGTTTTTTCATCCATGGTGGCAATTTTATTCGACAACGACCAATACATTTCGATGTATCTATATGTATTGGAAGATTGATAAATGTTGGTGGAGAAAATAACCCACAACAAAACTACAGATTACATGCTAAATATATAGTGTTACAAAAAATAAAATCGTAGAGATCGGCAAATGCTGTCAAGGTGTTGATCTCTATGATGTAAATATGTATGTCCCTGTGACGTTTTGATGAAGGAAAAATTAGAAGACGAGGAAGAAGAAGAAGGAGACAAAATTACTATAATTGAAGGAGAACAAAGAGGAATAAATGTTGAACGAATGGACCAGTGATTTTGTACTGTAGAATCTCGAAAATGTTAACCGAAATGTCCCAAGGGTATTTAACTTTTCCGAAATATTAACTTTTCTCAATGGTTTTCAAAAATGGTAAAAAGTAAAATTATTAATATTGGATTTTTGGAAATAACACGCTAAATTTATTTCTTGGATTTGTTTGACGATGGAAATGAACACATGTTTTTGCAGTTCGAAACAGAAAAGAAATTCGGGGAATACCCGAATTAGAGTTGGCACTTGTTTGTGTCGCCAAACAAAATTCATACGCTCAGAAAAGTTAACTCAAAAGTTAACGTGGACACTGAAATTCGATTAACTTAACCGAGAGATTAACTTCTGTGCGAGTTAACTTTTTCGAGATTCTACAGTATTAATCCCCAGTCGATGAGCTTTGGAACATAAAATTATTATCACCAAGTTCGATTTTGAAATGGTGAAAGGTGCATTAACAACTGTTTTAAAATTCTTAAAAAAAAAATATACATTGTAGAAAAATATGTAAATCTCAAAATCGAAAAAGGGGCTAGTAAATTAATAGGGTTTGGGGGGGTCTTGTCTAGTGACTTTTCCTAGCCCATTGTGATGCCTGGTTTGGATTACTCTCAGCTTCAGTGTTCTTCGAACTTACCGGCATGTGAGAGCCTATAATAGTACCACCGGTATTGCCTCTCAAGTTCCTTTCACTTACTGAGCCTCTTTACTGCGATCAGATATACGATTAATATGTAAATCCAAAATTAAGTTTTAACAACAGCATCAAATGCTTTGTAGAGTGGATAGTTGTTATGGGAGATACGCGAAGAAAAACTTTTTTTAATAAGGTTATTACTGTTCAAGAGGGGGCGTGGGAGAATCTCCGAACCCCGCTGCTGACTACATAAGTTTAGAGACCCCGCTCTGTATTGTTGCTCTCTTATTACCATTTTAAGCTTTTTGTATTAATACAGAATTATTGAATAAAAATCTTTGCATTTTCAATTATATTTACAATTACATTTATCACATCTATTCGAAATACTATGTATATAGAAATGATTAACTACACAATCACAGAGACACAGTTAAACGTTTTTCCATGATTTTATGCAAATTAATTTTAATCTTAGTTCAGTGATTTCCAATCTTTTCTTCATCACTGTGTTTATCATGTCTGAAAATAATTAGAGCTTGTAAAAATTGTTAAAAAAAAAAAAAAATTAGCGAAAACTGTTACGAAATTGTTAGAAAAAAATAAATAAAAAATTGGTCAAAAAATTGTTAGTAGAATTGTTAAATCAAATTATTGAAGATCATTTGAAAATGATGAGGTATAATAAGTGAGAAAAAGATAAAAAAAAAAAATAACCATTAATATTCATTGTCTGTATCATCGTTTACAAAATTGTTGTATTGAACCACAATAAATATTGCTAAATTTGTTGATTTTGTACTATAAGTGATTGACGTCTATCGGACAAAATGTATCGATAAATTGAAAATGAAAGTTCTACATCTACAGATGTCATTGGTGCATAGCGAATTTGTCCAGTCTATTTGCCGTATTACTACACCGCTTATGTCGAGACTGTCTATCCCACGATCCTCGTGCTTTCCTTCTCCACAAAAAGAAATTGCGAAAGAAAAATTGAAATTGAAGAAACAAAGCGGTTTTATGGTCACAAGCATAGATTCTGCACAGTGTAGACTAGAGATGAAACAGATATCCGTATCCGGACGTATACAAAATTTGGGCCGGATAGGCTGGATACCGGATATCTGTTTCGTCTCTAGTATATCCGGTATCCGGCCGTATACTAAATTTGGGCCGGATAGTCTGGATACCAGTACCCGGTCGTATACTAAATTTGGGCCGGATAGGCTGGATACCGGATATCTGTTTTTCATCTCTAGCAGAATCTATACTTGTGACCATAGAACCGCTTTATTTAATTTAGTATACGACCGGATACCGGATAATAAACAAGTATCCGGCCAGATACCGGATTAAAAAAAAGCAACTGTGTTTAAGCTTTATGGGTCTATTTTGTGCCAGTCTCTTCACTTCATTCCAGCTAAGGCGTATGGCACGGGTTTCCAACTCTAACAGTCGTCTCCAGGTGTTCGCTGGTTCCAGTCAATCGCGGTCCTTGTTAGGTCATCGCTCGCCCTGCGCAGAACGTGGCCGATCCAGCTCCATTTTCTTTTTCGGATCTCTAGATATACTGGTTTTTGAAGGGTTCTGTCCCATAAGGCGGTGTTAGAGATAATATTTGACCAGTATATTTTTAAAATTTTTCATAGACATCGGTTTACGAAGACTTGTAGTGAGTTTATATCAGTTGCTGCCGCATTCCACGTTTCGCGCCCATATAGTCAAGGTGGTTTGACATTTGAATTGAATATTTTCAATTTTGTGCGCTGTGATATGTGCGATGCGTTCCAAATTGTTTGCAGCGAGCCGAATGCCACCGTTGCCTTTTTTATGCGACTTTTGATGTCTACGCTAGAACCGCCAGTCACCCAGGTAGCAGAAAGATTTTACCACCTCCAGTTCAATGCCGTCAATTGCAAATTTGTACGTATTTTGTGTGTTTATACGCATGGCTTTGGTTTTCAGGATATTGACCGCCAGTCCGGCTATCGCTGTACAACTGCTTGGATTTTCGTTGCCATGTCAAGGCTGCGAGAGCAGGCAAATGTCGTCTGCGTAGTCGAGGTCCGCCAGACGGCCTTGCAGACCCCAAGCAATACCGCTTCCATGTGACATAGTGGTTTTCATAATAAATAAAATGAATATTTTTTATTATAAAATAAATAAAAATTAATACTCGTACTGTACTAAGGGCAAAATATGATGACTGAATACCAATTTCTTTGCATTGAGAGGCAACAAACTTTTTCGCTAGTCTTCGTATACAAGGCCTGCTTCTGCAAAAAATCTTTCGCTGTATACGCTGCTGCTGCAGAGCGCTGAAAAATAAATTCTAGGAAACTTTGATAAGTTTAGATATTGCACAATATGCACCAAATATAAGGATCACAATTGTGACTAATACTCACTGACTTCATATAAAAAGCAATCTCCATTGCAATCGTGTTCTTTTCTTGATCATGAGACTGAAAACCATCATCATTCGCTACATCATGAAAGCAGTCCCAGAACGTGTCGTGAGCTTTGTGTGATACTGCTGACTTTGTCTCTTGAGGTCGAAGGATGTTTTATTGGAAATAATTCAAAATTTGGTGAAATCAATTCCTGTGCGTTTGCAAAAGGTCATCGACTTCTTCTTTTTTCCTTTGCTCCTCTTTTTTCCGGAACAACAATGTGTTGTCAAAATATTGAGTTGTTCGGAAAGTTATTTCGTTTTAACCTATGATTTTTATTTACAATTTTTATTTTATGGAATTATGTATTATCCATTCTGATCCAATACCATTTGCCATCTTTCATGATTTCACACTCATAAAATTTTTGTTTTTTGCTGGCAAAAAACTGATCCAGGTGATTTTTGATTACCTCATTTGAAGTAAAAGTTTTACCGTCTAAAAAGTTTTGTATAGACCGGAACAGGTAATAATTAGAAGGTGCCAGATCTGGAGAAGAATGCTGGGTGTGTGACAAGCTGTAAAAACTTGTATGAGATCTCGCATTGTCTACACATTTTCCATTGACCAATTCTGGCCTTTTCTGTTTAAGTGAATCATTTAATTTGTCCAGCTGATGACAAACAGTACACTTCAGAATTGATTGTTGTATTGTCCGTTAGTAGCTCAAAAAACACGATTCCTTTGAAATCCCACCAAACAGATAGCATCACCTTTTTTTTTTTTTGATGAATATCGACTTTTGAGGTGCTCTGAACTGAGCCAGTTCATCTTTTTTACTCCATAATCTCTTGCGTTTAATATTGTTGTAGATACTCCATTTCTCATCCTCAGTGATGATGTACTTCAAAAACGGATCATTTTCTTGCCGTTTGAGAAGCAAATCGCAGATGTCAATGCGACGGCACAAATTTCTTTCCGTAAGAACATGGGGAACCCATATGTCCAGCTTTCGTCTTCATCAGCTTTAACTGGCCTTTCAGAACGTGGTGCATCTTCAACATCAAAATTACCGGATTGACATTTTCGAAAGCAGTTTTGACACTGCCGTACTGTCAACGCTTTCTCTCCATACACAACGGATAATTATTTTCTTGCTTGAACAGCATTTTTACTTTTTCGATGGTAAAAAAGTAAAATATGCCGAAAATGCTGCTTTTCACCTTCCAAATATGGAATATTGTGGGTACCAATCAAAAACTATTGCGTTTAATCAATCGATTTTTTCACTCAAGTGTTGCCAGATGAGCTGTCAAAATATATGTAATGATTTGCGGCTTAAGTATTTTTGTCTTTGCTGTGAAAAATACAATTAAGTCGTCTGTTGCGAATAAAACGAAATTACTTTCCGAACAACCCAATACTTTTATCCATAATTATATGTTTATAATAGACTTTTATGAGCTGAAAGCCATGGCAGCTATTGATCTTATTTTCTAAATAGTTTAAGAATTTATTTGTTAAACCACTTCTAATAATAATAATAATAATAATAATAGACTTTTATAAGACAATGAATCACTAATTTGGCTCATGAATGAAAAGACCCCACGAATGTTCGCTTGTAAGACGCAACAATTGGATATTTTCGGACGGCTATCCGGCTACATGGTTGGCCGTATATCCGGTATCCGGCAAAACAGTTATCCATTTCATTTCATTTCATTTCTAGTTTTTGGTTTTTTTTCTATGATTTGAAATTTTTATTTATTTATTTTATTCGTTGAGGACCCAAAACATTTGCCCTAGTTGCCTTTAGGAAAATGTACTACCACCTATGGATGTTGTTCGGATAAAAAGACTCCTTGACCTCGACTTGTGTGAATTCTTTTTGTTGTGGAAGAACTTTGTTATTTCCATATTTATAAATTATGAAGGAGTTATAAATTTGCAAATAAACAATTTGAATGTTTTTCATGCTCTACAAATGAAATAGAAATAGGAAATCTTCTCTTTTTGTCTTAAGTTTTAACAATTCGTACTTTGACCTTATTTTGTTATTAGTGTGATGTGCAAACATATACATAAGTATATACTATACATATGACTATGCTGTGCATGTATGCAATATTAATCCTTTATTTATACACAATAATACACATTTCAATAGAAATATGTACAACAGCAGTGGTGTCCAAAATATTTGCAACTTAAATTGAGTTTCTACTAAAAGTCAATGTTTTAATATAAAATACCACACCAATTAAATTTTGTTGATATAATCAACATTAATATTATTAATTCTTAACTGAAACAAAGTTAAAATTCAAGTGATCAAAACATTTGCAACTTTTAAGAAATGATAACAAATGTACATTACAAATTATAATTACTTAACTGTAGCACATCTTCTAGGCATTGATTGGCATCAGCTTTTCAATATAATTAGTTGGAATTGCTCTCCACTTCTTTTCCAATTCCACGAAAAGCTCATCACCATTTCTGAATATTTTATTGCCTATTTTGCGCTTAACCATCATCCACATATTCTCAATCGGGTTGAGATCGATCGGGAGACTGCGCCGGCCATGATTTTACAATTCTTGATGTATGCTTAGGACCATTGTCGTGCTGAAATGTCTAATGCAACGGCATTTCCCATTCAGCAAATGGAAGCATAAATCTATCTAAAATATTCTTATAGCATACGGCATTCATCGTTTCCCTGATTCGATAAATTGGACCAATAACATTGCCCGAGAAACACCACCATCACATTACCTCCTCCGTGCTGGGATTGTGCTAGTTGTGTACCTGGGATTGTATATCTCACCACATGGACGACGAACATAAGCTCTGCTGTCTGATCCTCGCAGGTTGAATTTGGATTCACATCTGACCATAATATTGTTTTCCACTGCTGTTGAGTCCAATTTAAGTGTGTGAACGAGCAAAATTTAGTCGCGCTTTTTTATTTTTTTACCGAGGCAAATGGTTTTTTGGTACATCTGTAGCTGTCTAGACTGAACTGCAAGGCAGGCACTCCTTTTTATAGTGGATTAGTTAACTTTTAGTGGAATTTCACTTTTGACTTCTCTGGGAACTGCTTTGGGATATTTTGTATAAAAACACTTGATTCGGTGATCTTCTCTTGTTGTTGTAGCTTTAGGTCTTCCTCCTCTATGAATTGAGTGGATATTGCCGGATTTGATAGTACGACATTTTTTTATTTTATAACGTTACTTTTTTTGTTGTTGAACGCTAGCAGGTACTCAAATTTATGTGTGCATATTTAAGAAGAGAAACAACTGAGGTTAAGAAAAAGTGAAAAAGTATAGTAGTATAAAAAGATCATTTTGGGGATGTAAATTCCCTGAGGAATGCATATTTCAACTTTGTTGCAAATGTTTTGAACACCACTGTACGAGGGGGGGATGTTCAAAAAATAAGGTGAATTTTCATTTTTCTCAAAAAATATTTATTTATTATTCATCAATTTCTATTTTATCCCCTTCAAAGTAGTCCCCCTCAAATATAATACACTTGTGCCAGCGTTTTTTCCAATCCTCGAAGCAGTTCTGATATGCACTTTTTGGTATGTCCTTGAGCTCTCTCAGCGATTCGATTTTTATCTCCTCAATCGTCGCAAAACGCCGTCCTTTCATGGGTCTCTTCAATCTTGGGAACAGGAAAAAGTCGCAGGGGGCCAAATCTGATGAATACGGTGGCTGAGGCATGATAACGGTGTTGTTTTTTGGCCAAATAATCTCTCATAAGCAAAGATGAGTGAGCAGGTGCATTATCATGATGCAAAAGCCATGATTTTTTTTTCCACAATTCCGGGCGTTTTTTTCGTATTGCTTCACGCAAACGGCGCATAACTTCAAGGTAATACTCTTTATTTACCGTACGACCTTGTGGTAAGAACTCCTGATGCACTACGCCATGGTAATCGAAGAAAACAGTGAGCAAAACATTGACATTTGATCGAATTTGGTGTGCTTTTTTTGGTCTTGGCTCTCCTGGACTCTTCCATTGGGACGATTGGGCTTTGGTTTCGATGTAATAACCATATACCCATGATTCGTCACCAGTTATGACCCTTTTAAGCAAATCTGGATCATCGTTGACTTTATTCAATAATTCCTGAGCGATGCTTATGCGTCGTTGCTTTTGGTCAAAATTCAGAAATTTTGGAACGAACTTTGCTGCCACACGCTTCATGCCCAAAATTTCCGAAAAGATTGCATGCCAATTGAGCCAACTGATATGCCGACATCCTCAGCAACTTCTCTAATTGTGATTCGACGATTCTCCATAACAATTTTCTTCACTTTCTCAACATTTTCATCGGTTGTTGATGTGCTGGGACGTCCACAGCGAGCGTCGTCATTCACATCTTCTCGACCTTCTGTGAAAAGCTCGTACCACTTGTAAACATTTTTTTGACTCAGAGTACTCTCACCGTATGCCACTGTCAACATTTCAAGTGTTTTTGAGCACTTAATTCCATTTTTTACACAAAATTTGATGCAACTTCTTTGATCCATTTTTTTTTTCGATAGCAGAAAATCGCCGAACACGCAAAACACTTGTCTTCTTTATGCCTCTCACAAACAAACTAAACATGCTATATGGCTAAAACCGTGAACATATCTTCGAGACGAGTGTACCAACATAAAAAAAAAATAATACACGTAATCGAAAGTCGAATGTACGTAGCCAGCGAAATTTGAAAATTCACCTTATTTTTTGAACACACCTCGTATATCTGTTGTCGATTGTCGTTTAAATATAAGTACAAATAATTACAAATGTTCAAAGATGATCCACATATTCCATGGAAATGGAATTGAAAAAAGGAAAGAAATTTATGTTGCATGATATAAAAAAAAAAAAAAAAAAAAAAAATCTTTTTATGTATCATGCTGCATACAAACATAGGAGGAACTAAATACTTAGTCTGTAGGTGATTGCTGTGATAATTTTAATTTAGTGTAAGTGTTTATAATGAAACAAAATAATACAAATTATTATTACCATATAAATATATATATATATATATATATATTTTTTTTTTTTATTTATTAAAGGAGATGCGTGGAAATAGTATCAGCTCTCAAAGACGTTCACGTCGAACACCAAAAACAATTGAGGAAACTCCTTCGACGACAATACACGTATCATCATCATCATCAACAGATGATACAAATACAACTGATATTATAACAGTTAATAATACTGCTAATATAATAGTGGATATAAAAAATAAAAATGAAAATATTAAGACACCAATATCAGAAGCAGCACCAACGCCAGCAGCAGCAGCTCCAATACCAACAGCAGCCCCAACACCAGCAGTAGCTCCACCACCAAAACGTGGTCGTGGACGTGCCAAGAAAATACAACCAATGATGGAAGCAACATCTTCAACTTCAACATCAGCTTCAACTTCAGCATCAATAATAACAACTGCTACTGATCAAATCAAAATTGAACCTATGACAACAACGACAACAACAACATCACAGGAAGCAAATGCCGCCGCCGTTATGCCAACAACATCAACATCATCAACAGAACAACAAAGGAAAGTTGGTGGACGCAAACGAAAACACATTGATGTTGTTGATGGTGGTGGCAATGGTATAACAAGTGGTTTTGGTGGTGGTAGTGGTACAATGAAAACTGAAGAACATAGCGGCGATTCTGAAGAACAACAGAATCAACAGCATTTAAATGGTGATGGTTTTAAGAAAATGAGACGCAGTGTACGCATTGAAAATCGTATGGATGGATTTAAAACACTGGTAAGTAAGACTTACCCACCTCATACAATTCTACTCTACTCATCCATTGAACAGAAAGAAATAATGTGATAATACTAAAGCGAAAGAATTGAATTGAATTGAAATACTATTATGTTCTCTATTGATTCCATGCCAAACATGGAACAGCAGAATCATCATCATCATCATCATTGAATCATATCTATGACTGAATGTTTCTGTTGCGTTCTACATGTGGTTGATGGTTGCTAATTGATAAGAACTTTTTACACTTCACACATGTTCGAGTATGTCTAATATTATCACTTTAACTTTGATGAAAACACACAAATTGTAAGACGCCATAAAGTGTAATAAGTATTTATATTTATATAATTTATTGTTGTGGCCAATATTGCAAGGGTAATCGATCAAGGAATTAGTTTAAATGAAATTTTATATATGGTCTTCCTCTTTTATACTTTTCCCCGCAATGAATAGTATTATAAGTTTCTCATGAAGTTTGTAACATACAGAAGGAGACATCGGAGATCCCATAAAATAAATATATTCTTGATCAGCGCGACGAGACGAGTTGATCTAGCCATGTCCGTATGTCTATCAGTGGGTCTGTCTGTATGGCTTTTTTTTTTTCTTTTCGTAGCCGTAGTGTGGGACTTTAACCCACTAAACCCTCCCTCATGTCCGACGGTTAGTCCTCCCAGAATTTCATCGATTAGGTAGTGCATCGGGAGGCCGTTGTGAGTATATTACTACTTAATCGTTAGTTTTAGTCATTCTGTCCGAGTCCGGGGGCAGTGATATCCATTGCTTGTCGCGAAACTCCTTCAGCTAGTTCAGCAGATCTGCGTGAGTTCTCCGTGTACCGCAGTGTATCCAATATGTTCGCAGCTGCTGCACTTGCCGCATTCCAATTTCTACTATCCTCGCAAATATGTGTGACCAGATTTGAATCCGTCACTTCTTCGTCTGTATGCATGTAAACTATTCCCTCAGTTTTTGAGCTAAAGAGCTGAGTTTTCTTTTCACCATACGTAGTATATTTGTCGGAATCAACCGAATTGGATTACTAGAGGGGTACCCCCCTTAAAAACATGGATCCAAATTAAAGTTCTTATTAGAAAATCTTTCTTGCTTTTTGTACGATCGACTTGAAATATGGACAATATAATTGACTGATCTATATCCACCAACCATATAAAGTTTAAGACCCTAGGAGGGGCTTGAACAGTATTACAACTTTGGCACTATTATAAGTAAGTAAACACGACAAGACATGCTCTCAGCATCCCGCAAACTATAAACAGGACACTCCGCCATCTACCATTTACACCGAAGTGATTCATTTAGAATCGATTTTGCGTTTACACCGGCGATTCTGATTCTTGAACAGCTGTTTTTTTTTTTTGCTTTGGTTGTACCTATAAATAAATCGTAGTGGCTAATTGTGAGAAATTAAAATGGAAATTGTGTGAAAAATACGCGATTAAGAACAATTCGCAGTGTATACAAATAATTCTTGCAGCTTCCTTTTTTATTCCTCCTACTTATTTTATTAAGATTTGAAAAAAAAAACATTACAATTTTAAATTTTCTTCAAATTGTTTGTGCCATGATCAGCTGTTTTTTGTTTTGATTTGAAAGAAAAAAGGAGCGGAAGTGGAAGTCTGTCGAAAATGTCAGTTCCGGTTGGAAATTACCGAACATTTTCCAATACTAGCAGAAATTTGCCAGCCCTGTTTCGATTCTAAGCCGATTCCATTGTGGAATCTACCAGAAGCGATTCACATTTTACAACAAAAACTGACATTTTTCCATGTGGTTGTTGTCCGATTCAATGGTCGATTCAACAATGAATCCATTCTTGCTTGGTGTAAATGCACTATAAGATCTCATTTAGCTCAAGGCCTTAGTTGCTTGCTTCAGCTTTTATATTGTATTTTAGAATTAAGTTTTCTATCTTTACAATAAATAAATAAATGGACAATATAAGTGCCTGCCTATCCATCAACCATATAAGACCCTCGGGCCTCTAGGAGGGGGGCGTGAAGAATATCACAACTTTGGCATTGCCAAAATTAATCTGTTTTTATTCCTCCATAAAAAGCAGTGGCGGCGCTAGACCAAATATAGATAGACAGATGTCGGCAACATCAGCTTTTCGAGGCCTTTTTTTATTTAACAGTCAAAAGAAAACGATAAATCGATTAAGACTGATGTATGATGAGAATATATCAGTTTGAGTTAGTAGTTTGATTAGCAATCAAATGTTGTTGAAAATTACATAAATAACATTAAATCTTTTAAATACATAATTAAAAAAAAAAAGTCTATAAAATTGCCACTGTTGCCGCTATTATTAAGGTTAAGGGATGCAAAATTATGGGGGGAGGCTTTGTAGTTTATTATACATATCTATCAATCTTTCAAACAAGTTATACCAATTATTTTGCAATTTCCTAATCAATCTCTCCTTTGCTTGATCTATGTTTTTTCCAGTGTTTGTTTCCTTTATAGAATTCCATCCATTTAATCGTGAACTCTACGTATCCTTGACTTTGTTTATGTCTGCAATATCTGACTCCAGTCACAACATCCTTCTTTTTCCCAATGTGTCTGCAAATATGAATAAAGTCTACATGGAAAGCAATAAATTTTGTCTTAAGATATGAAGTAAACCCACCATCTACGATTTTGCAAATCCGTTAGTAAAAATACCCACTTCCCCGGATTTACATAGGTCTGTAAATGACTCTCTTAATTGATCTGATTGTTTTGATTTTCTGAATCGCAAATCTTCTCGCTTTGTAACTCTTCATTGTAATCAGAATTTTGGATCACAATTGGTGGGGCGTACGGAAATATATACGAATAACTAAAGTTTTGATAGAATTATTAAACTTTTTTGCGGTCCCCCTCAAAAAGACATAGTCCCAATATGAGCCATGAAATGAGTTGAAATTTTGTTCAGAGTCTCTTATTTTCTTTGCTTGTCTTAAGAGTGAGTATATCTCAGTGTATTGTTACAAGAAGTGAATAGCTTCCTCACTTCCTCTAATCTAATCTAATGTCTTAGTCTAAATACTTTAAACCTTAAAGTTCTAATGGGTGGATGGGTGTATGTCTTAAAAAAAAAAAAATTATTGACCTTGTAGAATTTCATAATATACTATTATTTATATTTTAATTATGCATATGGTAAAAGTGATTCAATTCATTCTAATAGTTTGCATCAACGTTTATTTAGTTGGTAATTTGGCAGTTCCATTACCGAAAATTAGGTCTATAAATTATGGTATTATAACCATGTATGCAATAAAACTTATACTTACTTAGTTTATTAAACTAATTTTCCAATAAAATTAAAAATGCAATTTATCCAATTGATTAATGATGGATCAAATCGCTGAGGCGGTGAAATGAAGATCAATTATTTGAGTGATGTTGATGATCTTAACTACTAAGATTTGTAAGCTTTATTGTGCTAAATTGGTACACAGTATTTTATTGAAAGTATTGCCCATCGCTTTGCTATGACTTTTCCCCACATTTCTGGCAATGCATGGACTCTGTGCCAATAAAACTGTTCGTCTTTGGAGGCCCAGGAAGCATCATGCCAATTTTTGATACCTTCCATTGAAGTAAAGCGTATTCCCGTAAGGCCGTTCTGCATTGACCGAAACAAATGGTAGTCTGATGGTGCAAGGTCTGGACTATAAGGCGGGTGGGTTAGGATTTCCCATTCGATGCTATTGAGATAGGTTTTGATCACGTTTGCGACATGCGGCCGAGCATTGTCATGGTGAAAGCTTAATGACACATGTCTGGTTACGGCAGTTTTTCTGCAATCTCGCACGCTTTAATCGCATCAGTTGTTGTCTGTAGAAAATCTCGTCGATCGTCTGAAGTTCATAGTACACGAATCCCTTCTGGTCTCACCAAATGCAGAGCATAATCTTGCTGCCATGGATGTTTGGCTTTTAGCGTCAATGGTCCGGGTTCGCCGTGCTTAACATACGCCTTCTTGCGTTTTTGATTGTCGTCAGGAATCCATTTTTCATCGCCGGTGTCGATACAATGCAAAAACAAATTCCCTTTGTACCGTTAAAGGGTAATTTTGCAAGCAGTGACACGCCGTTCGATATCCCTTGGTTTGAGTTTGTGAGGTACCCAGTTTCCGACTTTTTGGACCATACCAATCGCTTTCAATTGCTTGTTGAGTCACAACTAACTTTTCCGCAAGTTTTTATTGGGATTGGCACGGGTCTTCGGCGTCTACTAAAGTTGGTGGCCTTCTTTCGCGCTCTTTGTCAGTTGTGTCAAAATTACAACTTTTGAAAAGTTGGAACGAATAGTCTCAGGTTGAAATTGATGGAGATTGTTCTCCGTAAGCATATTATAGAAATAGAATATTTTCAATACTCTCTAATTGGGGAACCTTTGGGTTGTGGGAGTCGATCGGTGGTACTCTTTAGAAACCAATTATTTAAGTTTATATTTACGAAGCAAAAAGGCGAAAGTCGGGATTAGGTTGGGTTTTGATGTTCAGAGAGGGCAAGACAAAGTGAATTATATACTGACTACCGTATTTGAATGAACCAATGACGGAAGATCAATGGATTGAAGAGATGATTGTCCTAACCACAATTGATGTAATAAATTGGTAGATTAATTCTTTCTCGAAACATTATGTTCTCATATGTATTTCTCTTATGAAATTTTGAGTCAGTAAGTCGGAAATAAGTTTGTGTTGTTGTATGGTTTTCAACAAAGAAATGAAATGAAATTGTTGTTGTTGCAACAATGAGATTTTTGAATGGAACCTTGACATTTTGGCTGGAACAAAATTCGCTCTCAGAATTTCAATTTCGTGAGTCTTTGGCAAAAGCTTGCGCACTACGATAAATCAAGGAGATTCACGTTGTGTTGTGCGTGTTGTCATATTATAATGACACTTAATCAATCAATTCCACGTTCATGATGACAATACATTAATTACATGATCATCATCAGGGGGGTTATACTTGGTTTCCAATAACAATAACAATAATTTATTTCAATTACTAAAGATTCCATAGAAACAACGAACCACATGTAAATTGCTTATTGTTTTTTTTTTCTTTTTTTTTTTTTTTTGTTGGATAAAAATCTTTAATATAGATTAGATTAGATATTGGTTTAAATAGCAACAATTTAGTAGAACCACTACACTACACATCTATAAACCCAGAAAAATTCGTAAAATGACACCATTCCATACAGTTAGAGCATTGGATAGAGGCAGAACTCTTACCAATCCTCTTACTGCATACGGAACAAATCCAAATCCTAGGACCTGGATTTTTTTCAATACCAGCAAGGATTAAGAGGATTTTGAGCAGATGCGCTGGTAACAATTGCTCTCCTCGGGAAAAAAAAGTATATATGCATACATACCTGAGATGAGTGGCCCTTGGCCGACTGTTGTTGTCGGGTACTTCCGGGACGCAGAGCCGACAACTCGAGAGAAGTAATAAATAATAACAGAAGAACGCCCTTAGAACAGTGACTGGTTGCTTCCAGATGGCCAGTATTGACCATCTCCACCAGGAAGCAAAAGCTTTATCGGTTCGCCAACATAATGAGCTGCTTTCTAAGCAGTTTCTGTTGGCATCACATATGAGTGCACACCCCAACTATAGCACTATTATGGGCGTTATTTCCCCTAGGCATATTCGTAATGACATCAGAATATACGAGGAAGAATTGCTTCCTTTATAGGCGATACTCTTGACAGTGGTCGCTATAAGTCTGGTCGTGATGAATTACATCGGAGGGCAGTTGAAATTGCATTAGGGTCACACCAGAATAATGTTGTGTTAGGAGGCTGTCCTCCACCTGTTGATGATAGTGAAAAACGTCTCCCTCGTAGTACTAGGACCACCTTAGCTCAGCTAAGGTCGGGTTGGTCTCTTATCCTCCAGTGCTACAGGAAACGTATTGGTCTTTCTGATAATGATCGCTGTCCGCAGTGTGGTGGTTCTCCTCACAACACGGTTCACCTTTTCAACTGTCCCTTAAAACCGACCCAATTGGCTCCAATTGACTTATGGCTTCGACCGATAGAGGTATCTTCCTTTTTAGGGCTTGATGTAGATTAATAACTTTACCCATTGTTAACGTAATTTTTAAATTTTCATTCTTCTATAAAAGTTCAGTTATTTATAGTATTTTTCTTTTGATCAGAGATCAACAAAAAAAAAATCTCCTCTTATGCATATAAATAGTAGAAATTTGCATTTGCATTATTAATTTTCTATTAAATTTATTCGTAAATACTAAGTGGTGTTTTTATAAGCAACAAGAACTATATAACAACAACAATAATAATAATAATAATAATAATGAAATCGGCACTGATAAGAGGCGAGAATAGAACAGAACAGAACATAACAGAACACCAAACCAACCATCATCACATTAATAAGCGAGTGAGCGAGGGAGCGATAAGGTTTCAATTCACATTGTTGTATTTAACATTAACAATGAAACGCCTTTGTTAATCACTTGTAGTATACAAGTATTTATATTATGTTATGTTATTTTTCTTGTTTCTGGTGTTTATCTGATCCATGTATGTGTTATATACTCGTATAATGTATTTGTTTTTCTTATTTTTTTTTATTTTTAGGATGGCATATCTTTAGATGAAATCAAATGTGAGACATCAATAGCTACATGTGGTACTTATGTTCTGCCCCATGCTGCTGAAGTTCAAGGTTCAAGTGCAATAACACATATTTCCAATACAACAGCAGCAGCAGCATCATCATCATCATCATCCTCGTCATCAGGCAATGTTATTGGGGGTGGTGCTAATGTTGTTGGTTCATTGCAATTGTATGAAAAGGCAACACCAAAAAAACGTGGACGTAAAGCTAAAGTTATTATGACAGCAACAGCTGCTCCCACCGCCACCACCACCACAGCAAATACATCTGGAGGAATAACAGCAGTGTCAATGATGATGATGACAACAGCGAATACAAAAATATCATCATCAACATCTGCTGTCGCTGCTGCTGCTGCTGCTGCCGCTGCTAAATCATCAACACAATCATCCTCTGCTCATCAAATAAATTATGGAAATATAAAACTTGAGTCTAAATTATCAAATACTAATTCCACTATAGCCACCAATGGTGGTGGTGGTTCTGGTGGTGTTAGTGGTACCAAGCGTATGGCAACATCAGCACCTAATATTGATGATAATCTTCAAATACCAAAACGTTCTAAGCGACGCATAAAGCCAACACATAAAATACTTGAAAATGATGAATTACGCTGTGAATTTGAAACAAAGCATATTGAACGAATGACAGCTCAGAATTATGAAAATGCTGCTGCTAGAAGTGGATCAGACAATGATACGCAGTTTGAAACTTCAGCATACCAACAATTGGTGATATCGCCAATTGCAACCGCCAGTGGTGGTGGTGGTGGTTCATCGTCAACATCATCATCACGTGTTAAGAGTGAAAAAACTGATGGCATTTGGTCTTCAGATATGACGGCAACTACATCTTCTGCTGCTGCTACTGCTGCAACAACAAATTTAAATTCTGGAGAAACTGGAAGTTGTGTTTCTGTCACTATGAAAAAGAAATCACCTACGACGAAATCACAACAAGATATTGATAATTCTGATGCAGCAATAGAAGCGAAAAATGCATGCAAACCGAGTCCAGATTTGGATGCATTTTTAAGTGAAATTAAAGCTGCCAAATTAAATTTGAATCGCTCACCGGAGGATAAGAAATTGAATAAGAAACAACTAAGAAAATTAGTTAAACAAAAGGAGAAACATTTGAAAAATCTTGGTTTGAAACGAAATAATAGTGAAGAGGCGAGTGATTGTGGAAATTCGAATACAGATAATGAAGAATTTGTGCCAACAACACGTGTCCAAGTGGGTAAGCGTAGCGTTACATTACGTTTAAGAAATGCCAATAAGGATAACAGGGATACAAATGGTGAAGAACCCCAGCAAAATGGTTATTCAGCAGCAGCTGGAACAGGAGCAGCAGCAGCAGCAAATGCAAATGCAGCTTCATCATCATCATCATCGTCTGCACTAACAACGAGAGTTAAGCTTATGGCTAGGGCTATTGCAATGGTACCACCATCACCACAATTAATATCAGCAACAGCAACATCGACCTCACTACTACCATCATCGTCATCAACAGCAGCAGCAACAGCAGCATTAGCAGCAACAAAACAAACACGTAAAAGTGCAATTGCTGCACGTCAAAAATATGTTGCTGCCATGGAGCAAGCAATTGCTGCTAGTGCTGCCGAACATATGGCATTAGAAATATCCGCTGAACAATTGCAAACATTGAATGCTGCGGTTTTAACTGGTGTGGAGGCTGCTGCTGCTGCTGCAGCAGCATCATCATCATCATCATCATCTAAGCCATTGCCGAATCGAAGTCACGGTCGTCAGCTCAAGAGTAATAATTATATTTGCTTGTGCCAAAAGAGTTCACATTATTATGCTCGTAATACACCAGATTCATCGTTTTGCTGTGCAATAGATAATATCGATGACCAGAAGATCGGTTGCTGCAATCAATTATCGGGTGAAGTATTGAATCTATTAAGGCCCAGTCAACGTGTCGGTTATATGATACTATGTGATGAGCATCGTAAACGTTTAATGGCACACAATTGTTGTGCCGGTTGTGGTCTATTTTGTGCACAGGTATGTAGTATTCCTCATTCCTCCTCCTTATAATGTTACTTCCTTCTTATTTTATTCATTTATATAAAGTTGTTTTGGTAATGACATTGATTGATATTTCATTGATTTAGTTTTAACTTTAACCAACTAACTTTTTTCACATGGTAAAATTAAGCAATTTAATGATTGTCAATACATATTTTGTGCTCTGTCTGTGTGCTGGCTATTTTGAACTGAGCTGTTGTTGCTTTTGAAAATCCTGTTTTGGGCGGACTAAATACGCCAGTTAGATAACCACTCGATTAATCCAGATTGCACATGAAAGGTACGTGAAAAAAAAGTTTGGGAACCGCTGTTCTAGAGTGTGATCATTCATGCGGTAGCTTTTTCAATTAAATTTTTACGGTAAAAAGACATAATTTTATATTTGTCACAATTTAGCACACACACAATATTTCCCGCCATTGTCAAACATCTATCTCACCCTTGCCCAACACACCAGGTTGAAATCCTTCGTTTTCTAAAAACCTATCAATTTTCTATGCTAAAGTGTTGACATCCATCGCCGTCAATTCTACGAATCCGAGAAATTCTTCTTCGATTGTTTTATCTTCATAAAAACAAATTTCTGTGAAAATCTGTTCTTCTCATCTGTTATTCCACTGTAAGCAAAAGGAGTTTTTTGCTACCTGTATGATTTCACTATTAATACTTTGGTACGAGTGGCAAATACATTTACAATATAAAATAAAAGTGCTGCTTCCACCAAATACTCACAAAATTGGTGTTATGTCAGGAACAGAATAATTGTAGTGAAACGAGATGAGTACACAACACCCAATTTTGAAATGAGAGATGGACTTCCTCAAGGAAGCGTTGTTGGTCCCTTATTGTACTCGGCGTACTCTTCAGACATACTAACGGACCCAGTCCTACACAATGCCTCTCTATTCCCAATTCTGCTCTATTGCAGTACGCTTATCAGTTGTGGGAAGTCGTGTTATTGTTGTTGTTCTATTTTCGTTGTATAAAAATAATGAGATAACAAACATCTTTGTGCTATGCATTGCAACGAAAATAGTACAACAACAATAACTTGATAGTTAAAAACCAGATATTCCGTAAAGTTGATGCTATAGTACTGAAATTACTGATAAAATTGTTTTTGCTTAAATTCGTGATCCTCATACTCATCCAAAATTATATAACTTAAATAAAAGTCATATGATTCATGGTCCCTGCGGTGTTCTTAATACTAATTCAGTGTGCATGCGAGAAGGAAAATATTCTACAAATATTTCTAAAGATTTCTCAGAACGTACTCATGATAATGTGAATGGTTATCGAGTATATAGACATCGTGATTATGGTATTTCAGTTGATGTTCGTGGGCATAGTGTTGATAATAGGTTTGTGGCTCTTCTTCTTAGATTACATATTTGTATATCCAAAAACAAATTATGTGTAATCTCGAGATACATAATAACAAAATTACACACAATTTGTTGTTGGGTATGCAAAAAATCAAAATGTAATCTTTGTAAGGGAGTGATTTGTCCAGTCTATATCATTTCATAGTTTTTGGCATTACGTAGATGAAATTGTTATTATTTTTTTTTTCAAAAATTGACCAAAAATTGTTATAATAATTGTTTTAACAATAAAAAAATAATTACAGGTTCTAGAGAAATAGAAATAGTACTCAATAAACGCACAGTGAACCTATTAGGTGTTTAGAATATACTAGCTAAGGTGCGTAAGTTAGGGTATTAATACCTCCCATAGGTTAATGGATGTAGCGGCATACGGTTTTAGTAATTAATCAGTAGCCGCTATTTATGACCGCTCATCGAACATCAATTGTATTCGATTGATTTTGATTTCATGAGCTAAATAGGTGGATAGTAACAAATTACAATGATACTTAGTCTTGATTTGAGACTCATAAAAGCACATGGTGCTGTTGTAGGTCTATGACCTTTAAAAACTAATTTAAATAATTGTAACTCCCAATTTTTAAATGGACATAGTGCAGTTGATTTACATAACAATTTCAGATGAGAATATTTTTTTTGTTACATACTTTTTAGAGCGTGATGTTTTATAGTGGCTTTATCACGAAGATTCAGTTTTGTGGTTTACAGTGGTATTTTAGTATCACGAACAGCTGTTACTTGTTTTGATTAAACATACAAATGAAACGTTGTGGCTAATTGTGATAATTAAAATGGACATTTTGTGAAAAATATATGAATGAGAACAATTTGGAGTGTATGCAAATAATTCTTGCAGCTTCCTTTTTCATTACTGATACTTATTTTGTTAATATTTAAATAAAAAATTACAATTTAAAATTTTCTTCAAATTGTTTTATGTAATGATCAGCTGTTTTATGCACGGCGCGCAAAAAAAATGAAGAAGAAAACACATGACAATCACAAAAAACGACGAAATTATGAAAATGTTGCCAACCTACGTGGGAAAATTGCCCAGCCCTGTTAAGACTGACCATTCAAAAAAACCGAATCTTAGCGTATCTATTTGAGATTAGCATCTCTCGATCGAATCACTCTACAACAACAACCCCTCATTTTTGTCATTTTCCCTGTTGTTGTCAAATGTTATTGTCAAATGAAACTCAAATCATTGTCGCATCTTCATAGATTCGAATCTTAGCTCACTGTAAAGCCTCTATTAGTAGTCGGGTTTTAGTTTTTGAATTTAAGTTTTATCATTATTATTTTGGGGTTATAATTTCTTTTTCGTGATAAAGGCATTAGTAATTTTTTTAATTTAAAACAAAAACGTTAAATAAAAAGTTGAAAACAATGCGCAATAGTTTGCAGCAGTGTTCAAAATTTTCCAGACCTGGTAACTTTAATTTTCGCTGACATTTAACAGAAAAATACCGCTTAACTATCGCTAAAGCAACCCTGAAATGTGGTTGTTGTTATTGTATAAAGTAAGCGTGGGAAAGGAGCGGGTTCATAACACAAAATATTTTTTTCGAACTAACTTTTTATTATCTGGTGTGTGCTGGAAACCGCTTTCCTCTCAATTCCAACCCAAACATTCAATTTCATGGTGTGATGGAAACCGCTCGTGACGTTTTTGAAATCGCCTAATTTTTTACAATTTCCTTCTTATCTCAAGTTGTTAAAGAAAAAAAATATAACAATAACTGTAGTTTATTGTTTTCCTCGCTAAACTGAATTTAAAGAATGCAACATTTTAGTTGTTTTAAGGTTTAAATTTGCATATTACGAAAATCAATTTTCCATTGAAGCAAAATAGACGAAACAAGCAAAACCAACCAATGCTGAATATGCCCACCTGCTTGCACGTAAATTTTAACATTTTCGAAGATTCCAATTTGTCTTTAATTCATTTAATTTATATGTTAAAGCTAACTACATTTGCTGGTAAAAAAGCTGTGATGTTTTAATTTTGTTTTCAAATTGTGTAGAAAGTGATAAGATCAATAAGAATTTTTAATAATCTCATTGGTAAAAATCGGCATGTTTACAATGTGTTAAAGCAGGGTACTATACTCGTACATGATTTTTTTTTAATGAGGAAGGAATTTTTTTTTCGATTGGTTTTTGTAGAGAGAGGAATGTGAAAGGGAGTGAGCAGTGTCAAAATTTTTGCTTGGCATCTGTGGCTGAGTGTAAATCGTAGCAAGAGGCTTCAAAGAAAAATCAACGATATGTTCCGCCATAAACTCGATACGTGTAAGACGCCCCTAAAATGAACAATATTCAATCAACTGTTTGTTCAAACATCAATGTTGAAAAAATGAATTCGGTGCATTTTCTATCACACCTACGTTTTTGTTGGGCGAAAGACATCAAAAACGTTGGTGTTTTCTATCATATAGTCGGTCGAGCATGTTTTTCGATAATTGGACAAAAATGTTAAATATTTGTATGCACTGTTATCGCTCTGTAAAATGGATAATCTTGTGTTGTGTTGTTTGCTCGCGGAAATTTTGGAAGACGAAGAAATTTACGGACAAAGAAGTGTGTTAAATTAATTGCGTGATCATAGTGATCAATTTTCAATGTCGGACAATAGTTTTGTGAAAAATGATCGATTTACAAAAATATTGTGCCATCAACTGCATACATTCGCAAATACACATATGACAAAATCAGGCTTGTCAACTTGGAGAAAAAATCAAATTCAAAAAAAAAATTTTAATAGTCAGAATTACTCGTAGAACCCCTAAAAAACACCTGTTTTCATTTTTGTATAATATTTTTTTTTCTTCTAAGTTGACAAACCTACATAAACTAAAGTTTACAGACTGGTAACATACACTTTAAAGATTATTACAAAAACAGCTTTTTTAACAGCGAAGCTTTCAACTAACTTTTTTTGTGATATTTTTTAGAATAGGTGGGTAAGCCCTCTAGAGAGTGCTATATTCAATTTAGTGCCACGTCACATAGCCTTTAATAATAACCAGCGGACGATGAAGACACTTCCAACGATATCATTTTTTAAGTAAGTAATTTAGAAGTAAAATGTTTTTTTTTTTTAGGTCGGTCGCGAAAAGCTTCAAACCTCGTACCGGGCCGCGGTCAAAAATGTTTGAGAAACGCTGATCTATATCATTAATAAATACGATAAATTCTAATACAATCGAACATTCTTTTTAAATAAAAATGTCAATTAAGAGTGGCAAATACATTTACAATATAAAATAAAAGTGCTGCTTCCACAAAATACTCACAAAATTGGTGTTATGTCAGGAACAGAATATTTGTAGTGAAACGAGATGAGTACACAACACCCAATTTTGAAATGAGAGATGGACTTCCTCAAGAAAGCGTTGTTGATCCCTTATTGTACTCGGTGTACTCTTCAGACATACTAACGGACCCAGTCCTACACAATGCCTGTCTATTCTCAATTCTGCTCTATTGCAGTACGCTTATCAGTTGTGGGAAGTCGTGTTATTGTTGTTGTTCTATTTTCGTTGTATAAAAATAATGAGATAACAAACATCTTTGTGCTATGCATTGCAACGAAAATAGTACAACAACAATAACTTGATAGTTAAAAACCAGATATTCCGTAAAGTTGATGCTATAGTACTGAAATTACTGATAAAATTGTTTTTGCTTAAATTCGTGATCCTCATACTCATCCAAAATTATATAACTTAAATAAAAGTCATTTGATTCATGGTCCCTGCGGTGTTCTTAATACTAATTCAGTGTGCATGCGAGAAGGAAAATATTCTACAAATATTTCTAAAGATTTCTCAGAACGTACTCATGATAATGTGAATGGTTATCGAGTATATAGACATCGTGATTATGGTATTTCAGTTGATGTTCGTGGGCATAGTGTTGATAATAGGTTTGCGGTCCCATACAATCCAAATCTTTTAGCTAAGTTCAATTGTCATTTGAATGTTGAAATTTGCACAACTGTTAAGAGTGTCAAATACATTTACAAGTATGTTTATAAAGGGTATGATTGTGCGACTTTAGAATTTGGTGTTGAGAATGTTGGACCGAATGAAATCGTGATAGATGAGATCCGAAATTTCTTATAAGGTAGTTTTTTTGGTTCCACTGAGGCTGAGTTTTTCTAATAAGAACTTTCATTTGGATCCTGGTTTGTATGGGAGGTACCCCCTAGTGGTCCGAGGGTCTTGAAATTTATATGGTTGGTGGACATCGGTCAGAAACTTATAGTGTTCATATTTCAAACAAAAAAGTTTTTCTAATAAGAACATGAATTTATATCCCGGTTTGTATGGGGGGTATCCCCTAGTGGACCGATTTCATTGATTCTGTCAAATGTACTGCGTATGGAAAAGAAAGCTCAGCTCTCTAGCCCAAAAAATGAGGGACTAGTTTGCATACATACAGACGGACAGACAGAAATATCGATTTGTTTAACGTGAACACCTGTCGTGAAGACTTATTATCACGGTGCCAAGCACAATAATTGATAAACTTCAATCAATGTCCCCTTGGATATATATCCGCAGGTACCAAAATTCGAGTCATACTTATTTTGGTCATATGACTCACTCCTTAGTCTGGAGTTAAGACCTATCTAAAACCTCAGCTGATCTATGGGTCAGAGCACCCGGTTGTATAACGCAACTCCACGTCAGGTTAATACTCTACCCGCATCTGGGCAACAACCACGACCACCACGATGATCCCATATAGGAGCCTACCCGCTGGCCAGGACGGAACAAGTTCCGTGGGCACCTGGGCGCCCGTGGTAGCAGAAAAAAGCCTCTGGTCAGACTTTCGTACCCGAGGTACTACCAAATTCATACTCCAAACAGTTCTTGGGTTGGTGCCCCAATTATAAACAAAACTCTTTAGAAAAGAATGCGGGTATGAACCCATAAATGGTACAGTATACACTATATTCATGGATATAGCTTTCTCACTGTTAGAAGCGAGGTCTATTCCTACCTCTTCCACCAGGTTGGCAGCATTCATATGATCAAAATCAACGAGCATATGTCCCTACTGTCACAAGGACTTTAAACAAATGGAATAAAGAGTGGGTTGAGATCACCACTGTTCCAAACGCCCGTGACCCCCGGACAACACTAACCCCTATACACCCCCTGAACCCCCTTCTAAACACAAACGGACTCCTAGGCTTTAACTTACCAACCCTATCTCTGGTGGAGAGCGCCTGACTAACATCATAACCCCCATTAACTCTAAAAATACCGAACTCATTCAACTCTCTCAAATCTTCATACAGTGGACAATCACAAAGGACATGCACCCACGTCTACTCAGTAGAACCACATTCAGGACTGTCAGTTAGGCCCCTTAAATTCAAAAAGGCATTAAGAGGACCATGACCAGTTAACATGAATCCAAGCCAGAGGTTAAAACCGTAGCCTGGTCGACTTCCCACAAATTTTGCATCCTGTATGAAGCTGAAAGCTACCCTCCCATTCACAGAATTACCCCATCTGACTTGCCAGTCAGAAACAACGCAATCATTCAACAATCTCTTACACTCATTTCGACCTACAGACGGACAGACAGACAGACGGACATGGTCAACTCGTCTCGTTGCGTTGATCAAGAATATATATACTTTATGGGGTTTCTGATGTCTCCTTCTGTGTGTTACAAACTTATAATACTATTCACTGCGTGATGAGTATAACAAGTAAAAAAGAAAGTTTTGCTTGTAATTTACATGGTTGGCTTGTAATTTACATTTGGGTTAGATACCTATAGTGTCCAAATTTTAGTTCCAAAGTACAATGAACAAAAAGTTTTTTAAATTAGAACAATAATTTGGATCTATGTTTGTATGGGAAGTAGCCCTCCTAGTGGTTCATAGTACGAAAAACAAAAAAGTTGTTGTACAGCCGAATTCCGATAATTCGTAATTGCAAGGGAACAGCATTTATCACGAATTACAGGGGTTTTCGAATTATCGAAATTTCGATTTAACGAGGTTGAAAAAAGAAAAATGCGAATTAACGGGGTTTTACATTTCAGTGGATTTCACATGTTGTCTAACTTTATTAATAGGAAAATAAAAATAGAAACATAAAATAATATTAAGAGAAAGATCAAGCTTTAAAAAAATTTGTAATTTTTAATTGCTTAAGGTTCTTTTTTCTTTCCTATCTCTTCAATTGAGTTTTCCAAACTTTTTAAACAATTAAAAACATTTTGTTGGACATCATGATTTGAAACATTATATTGAAGTTGTTGAATGACGGCAACTACTTCTGTCAGCGTACCGGATACAGCCACGTCAATATCAATATTCACGTAATCATCGAAAAGGGCAACATTTTCAGAGTTCTCAGATATACGATTTCATAGATAATCTATGTTCAATTGCTCGTCTTGAAATAAATTTTCGTAGAAATCTTTATTAAAACCGCAAGCACGGAAGCAGTTTCGAATACAATCTGTGTTGACACTATTCCACGCTTTATAAGCAATTTGCATTGCCGTACATTTAAACTCTTGTTTCTCATCAATGCTATTAACCAGATTAATAAGCGCGTAAGGTGACAAGAAGGCGACAAAATAGTCTATAAAAGTTAACGGCAAACTGATAACAATTTGTTTTTTTTTTTTTTGTACGTTGTGCATTGTTAAATTGCAAATAATAATACGAATTAGCGAGGGGACCAAAATGTATGGAATTTTTACGAATTAACGATTTTTTTTCAAGGGACCAGCGAATTATTGAGGTTTACAATTTATCGGGGTACGAATTATCGAGACTCGACTGTAATAAGAAAAAGAATTTTAATTTAGGTTTGTGCACAGTAGACGAAATAGTCAATTTAGCGGAAGAAAATTAATATCTTGAAAGAAATTAATTTACCTTTAAGTTTACATTTTTCCTGGAATAGTACCCAATTATTCAGCCTATTGAAGAATTTTTTTCAATTATGTACAATACATATATATTTATTCAACTTTTTTTTATTTATTTTTTAAGTAAAAAGATGTTTTTTTTTAAGTTTAGTTTAGTATGTAGAATAGAAAAAAAATTATTCCGAATATGAGCTCTAATCGGAATTGGACCTTTCAGCTTCTTTCATCACACTAAAAGAAAAACATTTACATCAATATTTAAAATAATATTTTTATTCGAAAATCAATAATGAATTCATTAAATCATCCTTTGTTTTTTTTTGCGTGAAGGCTTGCGTGTGTGGTTTAGTCGGAAATTTTCCAAATCTTTGTTTCTGGCTTCAATGGCTTCTTCTGACATCATATCAATTGAGAGCGGACGTACAGACGAAATGCATCTAAATTCACCGCGAAGCCATGGAAAAAATCTTCATTTAAACCGGTTATTTGGGAAGACAATTGGTAATTTGCAAAAAATCTTCTAGGGATATTGCCACTATTCGTATTTCCTGAACTTTGCATTGGAATATCCACCAATGAATGATATCAGTATTTCTTTCATCGGCTATGCTCTTTTCAATGCCGCGAATCTTCCATTTTTTGATTGGAAGTCGAAATGAAATGTGTATAATACACTCGAAACATCGAATCCAAACATGCAGAATAAACCGAATTCATACAATTGTTTATTTGTTGGTAAGCTTCTAATGAAATTTAGATTGTTGTTTATTTTCTACAAATGTCGCATGTTTGCGATGATGATTCAGCCAATATGCAAAAAACTTTGATATCAATCATAGTCACTTATAAATGACGCTGAACATGGAAAGAACTCAATTCAGTTGGTTTGATTTTCAGAATTTGACCTCTAACATTCTCTACCTCGACACAAACCAAAGCCATAGTTTCCTTTTCGAAGAGTCTGCAGTAGCGTGTCAAGAATGGCCGCGGATATTTTAGAATTACCTGATTGTACTTTCAATGATACAATGTAGATAGCAAACAAGTGTTTATCAATTATATTATACTATATTATGAATTCCATCAAATCCTCATTTTAAAACTGCAACTAATGTTTCATATTTCTGCCCATCAGAAGTTATGTGGCTAAATGTCTCCTTCGACAATTCTTCCAATTGTGTGGGGACTTTAGCATAAGATTATATGACCTTGACCTCATTAGAATAGCACCGTCTTTTGTCAAGTCGCAGTCTCGTATGTTGGGTAAACGTTGGATTTTCGCACCACCTTATATAAGCTTATTTGAACTCCATGTGTAGTCTCCATCAATGTGCAAAGCTAAAGCTTCCTGTTGAGTCAAACACTATTTTGTATTTTCATTTTCTTTATTAACAAAAACAAACTTCGATTACTTATTTTTTAATGTACAAATTGTTAATATCACTTGGTTGATGTGATTAATTAATTATATGCGAAACAAAAATTATCAAATGTCGAGTGTTATTGCGAGACGAAAAAATGATTTTGTTATATGTTGCTATTGTTGTTATCGGTGTTATGTTGCTATCAATGATGATACTGCTACTGTTGTTGCTGATGTTATGATGATGATGCTAGTGATGTTGTTGTGATTGCCTATGTTACTGTTAGCGATGTTGTTGTCATAGTGTTGTTGAATTGTTGCCGCTGCTAGTGCTGGTAGTTAGAAACATCACCACTATAAGTACGCATTGGGAACTCGACGAAATGTTAACAGCAACTAACTAAGCAATCACTGAACATAGCTTCAAGGTTTTTTGTAATTTATTTACGCGCATCGGAATTAGTTTCCAGTATTAAATTAAATAAATTTAATTTTACGTTCAATTTTAAATATTTTACTTTTAATCTCAAATTCCTACTTTAAGTTATTCTTAATAACTTTTAAGTTAAGTGTATGTTGTCATAAATAAATAAATTAATAAATATTGACATAATTTGTGATGCATTTCGTTTCTCCTATCTGACTCTCGCAGCTCTCATGAGCTCGTCGCATGAAATTGTATCGACTAATGCTGAAACCTTTGTGGTCTTATGCTTCGTATGAAAATCAGCGAAATCTTTTGCTGGTAGTTTTGCATTCTATGACACCCTTTCCACTTTTCAACCAGTTTACTACTAAACCTTCACAATTGTTTGTGAATTGCATTGCACTCCTCCTCGCAGTGGCGTTACAATAGGCGGGCATGACGGTAAAATGCAACGAGCCCCCAGATGGAAGGGGCCCAGGTCTGAGACGGTCGTGATCACACTAGAATTCTAACATTTGTTAATTCAACATTTACACAGTTATACAGTTAATTTAAGTTACCTACAAAAATACACACACAAATTAAACAAAAGTGGCATATCTTTTTTACTCAAGGTATTTGTTTTATCGGTTCCGCGATTCATCGCGATTTAATTTCTTTCTTGAAAAATTTTATTATATTGCTCCTAAGTCTGCCGGAAAACTAGAACCTACATGGCTGTCATACTCTCTATTGGTTCAAAAGGCATATTGCGAACCATGATGGTTATTCGCAAAAAGAGTACTTAAAGATAATCAAAATGTTTGGATAGAAGACAATGAAAATTCTAAACATATTGTAGAAGTCATAGAAAAGCACGAGACATCTACAAATGATTTGTATTCATATTTGGTATATCAACAATGACAGTTCCATGGAAGACTAGATGAAGAGGAAGAGTCGATAATCAGGAAAGAAAAAAATTTTTGGCGCCAAGTAATTACTCCTTAATGTTACTTTAACACTTTCAGCCTGCAATTTAGCTTTTCGTGGTCATAGAGAAAATGCATACAACAATGATTCAAGTCCTAAAGGAAATTTTTTGAATATTGTTGAGTTATTAGCGAAATATGATCTTGTTTTGCAAGAATTGTTCCAAAGGGACAGAGTAAATAGTCAATTTCCGTTCTGGTTCAAAAAGTGAAAAACGCTCTGGTAAATGAAATAATATCCGCACCATTTTACTGTAACATATTTGATACAACTCAAGATATTTCGAGAACCGATTAATATTGTGAACTTTACAGTTACTGTGCGATCGATGCAATACAGATGAAATGGACAAAAGGCACTCGTATTTAAATAGTCCATTTTAGGATTTCTTGAGGTTAATGGTTATAAAACCATAAATGACAAAAATATTCCACTAAATAAGTGCCGTAGACAAGGATATCATGCGGCTAATTAAATGAAAGGTCCTTATGGTGGAGCTCAAAAACTCATAAGAGATATTGAGCCAAATGTGTATGTCCATTGTGCCGCAAATAATTAAAACTTGGTAGTTAATAATGCAGTAAAAGATGTTTAAAAAGACAAACGTTTTTTGAAACTGTGCAACATATTTTTAATTCTTTTGGGCATAGTATCAAAAGATCGAATAAATTGTCAAGCTTTATATCTATTGGGTGTACAAATAAGTTTTGAGGATTTTTTAGTGACTTTGAAGCTTTATTCGACTGATAGAATGCATTTTATTCATAATACTGTCCATCCTTAGCTATGACTTTTTCCCATCTTTCAGGCAGCATACGGATTCCACGTTGGAAAAATTGGGAAATTGATTCTCCTGAGCTATTGAATCAGTTAAACTTTTGTGCCCCTAGTCGTCCTACCAGAAATTTTGTCCCTTTAGCATTGAATAGATGCACTACTAACTATACCCTACACGATCCTTTCCGAGTTTTATGCACGTCATATAATAAATTCTATCACGTTCTCTCACCCGAGATATCGCCATCATCGATTAATACCATCGTCATTCGCTGCCTACGGGACTCCTGATCACACTGCAGGCTGGATGAACTGGATGTCTCTGATTTGGGTCACCTTTACCATCTGCATTATTGTAGTTTATTAGTTCATATATCTCTGACCACACATAGCTGTGATTAGGGGCATAGCTCGCTACTATTTGCAAATAAATTTCCCCCATTGGGTCACAAGCTGGTATTTCATATTATTTATTTATTTATTTTCATGTTTTTTTTTTCCTATTTATTGTTTGTTTCTCATTTTTTTGTTTTTTAATTAATTTATTTTAGTTTAAGTTCACTTCAATTTATATTTTTGTCTTACTTTTAAGTGTTAATTGTTACATTTGCATTTCAAATAAATAAATTATCGACTTGTGCAATATGTGGTCGTGCGTTGTCGTGAAGTAGAATCACTTTGTCGTGTCTTTTGGCATATTGGGGCGTTTGAGCTTCAATGCTCGGCTCAATTGCATCAATTGTTCTTTGAAATGATCCCCAGTGATGGTTTTGTTAGGTTGGATCAGCTATATAGTAGATCACTCCGAAATTTCTTTCTTTGTTGTATTTTTCCATCTCATTTATTAGTATCTGAGTATGCTCACGAAATTGAGTTTATTCACAAAATTGTTGCTGTTATTAATTTGGCAAATGCATACACAAACATTTTATTCAGCGTTTCTGTCATTAATGCTTTGCTACTTCTTGAATTGTGTGTTGTTTTCGTTATTGTTGTAGAAACACAAGCAAAAGAGAGCAAATGTTTGTTTTTGAAGTTTGGCGGGCGGTCTAGTTTGTTATAAAAAGGAAACTCGGTAAGAACGACCGACTGCGGTAAATGGTGAAGGAATAAAATAACAGACATTTTTGGATGGGAAAAATAAACTAAAATTTTATTTCAAAATTGTCTTAGAACTAAGCTCGGTTGAGCTGTTCAAAGATGATTATGTTAGCGGAATTACATTCTTTAGAAAATAACTTTTTATTGTATTGTATTATTTTACTTTATCTTATTTGACTATGTCTGCGTTTGGAATTTGTCGATTTCGTATTTCAGTTTGTTAGTTTTAGGTCAACATTTTACGCCATTGGCCTTTTGTCCATTTGTCAAGGTTTGTTCATTACTTGTGTCAATTCAAATTTCTTAAATTTTCGCCAATTTTCACTAGTCATTCTCCTTTAAATTTTCTTGAAGTTTGACATGACCTTTACTGGAGGTAATTGTCGCAAATTTCCGATGAGTATAACATCTAATTCTCCAAAATCTTTCGTAAACAAACCACTAATTTGTTCGAGACGAGTTCTGTTCCAATAATTCAGCGGAAACCACGCTTACTTCATCAATAATAAGGACTTTAACAAATTTGAATAAAGTTCGATATTGATTAGTTTTTTGTAGATTAAGTGGCATTAGCCTGGACAATGATATGCTTAATGCAGTATGAACTGTTGAACCAGTTACGAGTATAGCTGTAGCAGCCTTTCCAGTTGATGCACATGCTACATAAGCACTGAAAATGCCATCAGTATCTGAAAATCTATTGTATATTTCCATTATTCCTTTTATTACAAAAGTCTGGTCTAATTAAATATATGAGCAATGGTTCTCGCATTGACTCATCTTCAGATATCAAGTGGTGTGTTGTATGAAACAGAATTTCTCGCTGTTCTTCATTTTTCCGGACTGTACGATCATAAAAATCATCATAAGACATTTTATTCAAATTGTAATGTAGTTTGAATGTTAGATTCAAACTCTTTTGTCCTCTGTTATATCAGTTCTACATTTTCATTGTATAATCTAATAAATTTCATTTTTTCAAGAATTTTTGCCTCTTCATGACGAAATGGAATGTGCAAAGTTAACATTTCTCTCTTATATTCGTTGAAATCGGAATATTATATCACATATCATAATTGCGATAACGTATTACTCTCAATTCATTTCTTTTGAAATACTCTCCTTTGTTATTTTTGTAGTACTTAGAAACGAATTGCGAGAGGGAAATATTTTCTAACTCTGAAGGTCTTTTTTCATACTTGTCGAACTTTTCATGGTCTTTTTTATTCTTTGTCTTGCAATGAGCCATACAGTAGGTATATAAACAATAATGCTTGAACTTTTTGACATAGGCTCTCTCTATATATACCAGGCAGCTTCTTAAGTTGTTATCTTGATATGATTTAAAAGACTGATACTAATATTTTTAGTGATTTCAAATATATCGAATTCTGGGTGTTCATCTATTTCTTCAATTATTTACCTTTTTAAATTGCTAATACCTCTATTTGTTTTATTGACGTATTCCGCGATGTAAGCTGCGCACGAATACTCTTACATTATAAATTAAAAGTCTGTATTAAATTAAACACTGTTCAATATAAATGAATTTAAAGGATTGTTCTATTTTTCGTGAGGTTGACGCTTCGCAAAAAACTCTTGGTCTATTGATTCCAGAGAAAATGATATTAGCATATTCCTGATTTGAATTTATATTGTTATCTGCATAAAATGTTTGGAAATCATTGTATTCATAATTTACCAAATTTTTCTGAGAGCATATATATTTTGCTTTATACTCTTTAAATCCATATTCGGTGTCATTCATTGGTGTCAAAATCATTGTTGTCTTAATTGACATACAAGGATCTACACTTTTGCATTCTTTTTGAAATTTTTAGTAATATGTAAACGTATGCTTGTGTGTCTGTAATTTAATATAACCTGGTGCCTCTGCTGCAATTACTGATATAAAGAAGTCTGTGAGATCGATGGCTTTATTATTATTATTATTAGCCTTTTCCAAGTGCGTCTTCGTGAGCATTGTCTAGACAAGCTTAAATGTGCTCATGTGGACTTCCCCGATATTGAAATTCTATTCTTTTGAAATAATACGAAATTCTATATTTCTTGAAAGGACTACATCTTTTTGATTGCAATATTTTCATGATAACATTGATGATGCTGCATCTTCAACCGATAGTTCAGAATTATTTTTTAAATTATGCAATAATTGCAATAATTTGGGCCACTCTATTTCGGTAGCACTTATTGAGGACGAATGGAGAATTTTTAAGACATTCAGGAAATGGACGATATTTAAATCCATTATATACCGAAAGTGGTGGAATACGATTCTTATTAATTGTTGTTAAGCAAGATGATTCTTAAAAATTTAATATTGGGAGTTGTATCGTTATTAGCAAAAATTTTATAATATATTTTAAACCACAGTCTATGTAAAAAGTCACAAGCATAGCCAAAATTATTTTAAAAAAAATTTTTTTGAAATGCTTGATTTGCATTAGGATTTTGATAGCAAGAAGAGTATGTTTGTATATGTAGATTATGTTGAGAAAGCATGTTTTGCGTGTTAATTTGAACATCACGTGGACGAATATTTTGAGAATTTGGTGCATAGTTTGTTGTTATTTGTTCATATAATTGTGGAACATAATTATCTTGTGAAGGAGTATTATTGTGAAATTCCTCATCATAATCTGAATGTTACTCTGAAATGTATGGTTCATTCCGTGTTAAAAGACCAGTAGTATGATTTGGTGGGACATATGGCACATTTCATGTTGATGGGCCTGCAACTTGTAAGTTATGCTTCACATGTGATATTGAGGATTGATCTAGCTGTAAATTAATGAAATTAGTGGCCTTTTTCTTATCTTTATACCGCTGACTTTTTTGTTGGTTTTGGGCTTTACGACGTTTAATTTATTCCTCCTCCTAAACTGCTATTGTTAGAAGTTTAGAAATTTGTGAATAATAGTGGCCTTACAGTGGCTCGTATCACGAAGATTCGGTTTTGTGGTTTCAAGTGGTATTTTAGTATCACGAACAGCTGTTGTTTGTGTTGATTATACATACAAATGGAACGTTGTGGCTAATTGTGATAATTAAAATGGACATTTTGTGAAAAATATAGGATTGAGAACAATTTGGAGTATTTTATTAATATTTAAAGAAAAAATTACAATTTAAAATTTTCTTCAAATTGTTTTGTGCAATGATCAGCTGTTTTATGCGCGGCGCGCAAAAAAAATGAAGAAGAAGACACAAGGCAATCATAAAAAACGACAAAATTATGAAAATGCTGCCAACCTACATGGAAAAATTGCCCAGCCCTGTAAAGATTGACCATTCAAAAAAACCGAATCTTAGCATATCTATTTGAGATTAGCATCTTTCAATCGAATCACTCTACAACAACAACCCCTCATTTTTGTCATTTTCCCTGTTGTTGTTGTCAAATGAAACTCGAATCATTGTCGCATCTTCATAGATTCGAATCTTAGCTCACTGTAAGGCCACTATAAATCATTACATCAGTTTTATTTTTCTTCATATCTCTATATCGCTTGCACATAATTTTATTTTGGACTTTCGACCTTGACAAATAAGATAGAATTATTTTTTCTTCAATTTCAATGAATGGTGTAAAATGCACGTCACGAAGATATAAATGCAAAAAAACTTTGTGACTCATTGACCGTGAAATGAACGAATTGCCTTTCTTCTCTTTCAGTTGTAGTGTTAACTTAGTGATTATGAAAACACACATTCTTATTATAGGAGGTTTGTTTAAAAAGTATCGCGATTGTTGTGTTTTTTAAAAAATTATTCCCCTTCAAAGTAATCCCTACCAGATATTATACACTTCTGCCAAGGTTTTTTTAATCCTCGAAGCGCTTAAAAAAATAATTTTTTGTGATCTTGCTCAGCTCCTCCTTCGATGCCGTCTTTATCTCCTTGATCGTAGCATAGCGTCGTCCTTTCATGGGCCTCTTCAGTTTCAGGAACAAGAAAAATTCACAGGGGGGCAGATCTGGGGAATACGGTGGCTGCGGCATTATTTGTGTTGGTTTTGGCCAAAAATTCGCGCACAAGCAACGATGTGTGAGCAGGGGCGTTATCATGGTGCAAAGGCCAATTTTTGTTCTTCCACAAATCCGTGCGTTTCTGGCGGATTGCTTCGCTCAAATTGCGCATAACTTGCAGGTAATATTTCGTATTGACCGTTCTTCCCTGTGGCAAGAGCTCATGATGCACCACGCCCCTGCTATCGAAGAAAACTGTAAGCAAAACCTTCACATTCGACCTAACTTGCCTCGCTTTTTCCGTCTTGGGTCGTGCGGCAGCTTCCATTGGGATGATTGGGTTTTGGTTTCCACGTCATAACCATAAACCCATGATTATGCGATACTGGTTTTGGACGAAATTAAGCAATTTTCGTATGAATTTCGCGGCGACCCGTCTCATGCCCAAATCATTATTAAAAATCTAATGGCAGGAGCCAATCGATATATTTCGGTCCTCAGCAACTTCTTTAACGGTATTTTGACGATTGGCCAATACTATTTTCTTCAATCACTGTTTTCGTTTGTTGTTGACGTGCTCGGGCGTCCGGAACGCTCTACGTCGTTCACATCTTTTCGGCCCTCTGAGAACATTTTGAACCACCGATAAACTTTGCTTCGGTCCAAGGTACCTTCACCATATGCCACAGTCAACATTCGGAATGCGTCCGCGCACTTTATTTTGTTTTTCACACAAAATTTAATACAGATTCTTTGCTTCATTTTTTGGAATAAACGAAAATCGAAGACGACCCAAAACACGTGCAAGCAAAACAGCTGTCAAAAATTAACTAAACATTCAAAATGGCCGACCTTGTCAGCATAAGTGATGGACATGATTACCAACATAACGCCATAAGAAAATCGAATATTCGTAATCCGTGGAAATTCAAAAATCGCGGTACTTTAGGAAATATCTCGATACAATCCATTTCTGCATATTCTGTTTCACTGTTAAGAATTGACCTTGCACCATCCGTATTAATACACGAGATTACAAAAAGCGAATCAAGTAGTTGTCGCTGGATTTGTAAAGAAGGAATTTCGGTATAATGATACTAAATAGCTTGTGGTTGTGCACAATTGCTAACCAGTTGATATGGAGCTTGGAATGAACTATTCAGCATTGTTGCATACGTATAGAAAATCAATAAAATATTTATTTATTTACTGTAAATTAGAATAATAAGTATTAAAATGTTTACAATAGAAAAGTAATTTTATTATTTATGAGAGATAAGTGATAGAGTAATAATGTCTTCAGACAGAGAATTTGCGCCATTTAGCCCTGATGCGGCATAGACGGTGGTTAATTTATCAATAACAACAAGTAACATGACGAAATTGTTGTAAAATTTTACGAACGTCTATCCTTAGTTAGTTTACAACGGAGTTTACGCTGCTGTAACGGAATGGTCAGCCTGCGCACCGCTGCTAACATTTTGCGCATTGTTACCAACTTTTTAGGTGATTTCGTTAGGCACCGACATTACACAGCTGATCATTGCACAAAACAATTTGAAGTAAATTTTAAATTGTAATTTTATTTTTAAATTTTAATGATATGTAAATAGCAAGAATGAAAAAGGAAGCTTTAAGAATTATTTTCACATACTGCGAATTGTTTTTAATAATGTCTTTCTGAACACTTATCGCTGTTTCAGTTCAAAATCTTAATGTAGCTTCTGTCTGACTACATTATTTTTGATTGATTGATAATTTGCTTTATTCGCCATATATATTTACCTTTGTAATATTGCTTAAAGCTAGCAAATAATATTTATCAGAGTTTAGACTTACTGTACAGCTGAAATATTATAATTTTGGCTTAATTTAATTATTAACATTTGTTGTTGTTACATTTAAATTACCCAAGAAAAGATGGCTTTTTTTTGTAAACTGAAACTACTTAAATCTAAAGGAATGCTGGTACTTCATGAAAGCTAGTTGAAACCTAGGAGGGGAAGTACCTGTCATCACGTAGCTGTGTAATATTAGATGTTTTTTGCCTAAATTTAATTGTAGCACGAGAGATGAGCTCATCAATCGTTACAACATTTGCTTTTATATGCAAAGATTTGTTGCATAGAAGTATGGTAGGTCAAATATCATTTTCAAAATGTTGTTTTGGACAGTCTGTAATTTTCTTATATGAGTCTTTGCACAGCCACCCCATATTTCAGACCCATATAACATAATAGATAAAAGTATTGATTTGTAGATGGTTAGTTTATTTTGGATCGATAGTTTTGATCTGCGGTTGATAAACGGGTATAAGATACGTACAGTCCTATTTATTTCTGCCTTCTTGCTCCAATATCTGGTCGCCCTTGATACGTCTGGTATAGTCTTCGCATTTCGTCAGTCAGTAAATCAATGGGAATCATTCCCGCTAACACCAATCATCCGAAATGGTTCGAAAACTCGGTACAGTTCTCAGCGCTAAGAGCCTATAGGTAGGCGAAAGAATTTTCGAGTAAGTAGTAGCCCTCAGCGATTCGGCCCAGATGGGGGCAGCGTACAGCATAATTACTGTTACCACCCTTGATAGTACCCAGCGCTTATCTGCCTTAGGGCCTCCGACGTTAGGCAGCATCCAGGATAATGCATTTTGGGCCCTTGCACCTTTATCCTTCACGTATATTAGGTGCTCCTTATACGACAGCCTGTTGTACAGCAATACACCTAGGTACTTTATCGCTTTTTTACACCGTACCTCATGTTCACCAAATCGTACGGAGAAGAATTTCATGCGCTTCCTGCTAGGGACCAGAACCAACTCCGTCTTCTGCTCTGCCAGGGACAGTTTCGAAGACTTTAGCCATGCTGTATTCGCACTAATAGCCGAGTTTGCCGATTACTCAATGTCTCTAATCTCCGTTACTATCAGACATAGGTCATCTGCAAAATCTACCGAAGTACAGTTTTCGGGGAGCTGCAACCGTAAGACCTTATCATACAGTAGTTTCCACAAAAGTGGACACAGCACCGAACCCTGAGGAACCCCTGCCGTAACTCTGTACGTTTTCCTTTCTTCGTCGCTATCATAGTGCAAGTACCTCCCCGACAAATAGGTCTTGATCATGCTTTGGAGGTACATTGGCGCTCCCGTTCTACGAACGGACCCTTTAATGTGGAGCAAGTTAGCGGAATTAAACGCGTTTTTTATGTCCAGCGTAACTATTGCGCAGTACTCCTTATCGCAATACAGCCACCTTTCACCTTGTATTGCCTGTTTTGCTATTCCAACCACTTTCTTTATCGCGTCCACCGCTGAGCGACCCTTTCGAAAGCCAAACTGGTTTTCAGAGAGAGTACCACTCTCAGTCACGCTTTGCTCCAGTCTGTTGCAGACAAAAAACTTTCCAAAACTTTGCCCACGGTATCTAGTAAACATATCGGTAGATACGACGATGCCTCGTTGGGTGGTTTACCAGCTTTTGGTATAAGGACCAGTCTTTGATGCCGCCATCTTTTGGGAAAAACTCTTTCCTGAAGGCATTGATTGAAGACCTGCAGAAAGACTCCTGGAACATTGGAAATAGCCGCTTTTAGGGCTTTATTCGGCACCCCATCAAGAACCGGAGTCTTCCTATCTTGGACTGTAGCGCTCGCTCTGTACAGTTCCTCAGCAGTTATATTGAGAATACCTTCAGAAAGTCGGTGCTCAGGCATTTCAGCAACAACTGAGATCGCTGCCGGGAACAGTGTTCTCACTATACTGTCGAGCATTAGTGGACAAGTGGGCTGCGGTACTCTGCAACTTTTAACTTTCGACATGACATGGGATATGCTGTGCCCCAGGGATTTATGTCGGACTCTTCGAACACCTGTTTAAGACACATTCTTTTGCTGAATTTGACCGCGTTTTGGATAGCAAGCCTGGCAGTTCTGAATTCCTCCAGACTCTGTTGGAAATTCCCCCTGCGTGTACCCTTCGCTGACCATCCATTTCGCGCTTGATGCCATGCTACTACTTGCAAAAGTTACGTCTATGACTGATTCTCTTCCCGTTTTTCTATACGTGGCTGTAGAACCCCTGTTGAGCAGTATTTCGTTGAGGCTCGCCACAGCTTCCAGGAGCCCTTGACCCCTTACATTGGTGGCTCTGCTCCCCCAATCCGTTGACCAAGCGTTGCAGTCTCCTGCGATTATCGCGGGTGATTTACCTCGTTCTTCCGTCACTAGTTCGTGGAGAAAGTGCCCGAATGCTATAGCTGTCATGCTTGATCGTGCATAGTAGCTGAAGAAGTGGATGCCCCAGATTCTCATGCGTACAAAATTAGCAGCACAAGTTCCACCATCCTGAAATGCGTATGAACCACACGCCCATATTGCAGCAACACCTTCAGTATCTTCGAACAAAACTGACTCATTGCACTCCGTATATGGCTCACATACCAGAACGACGTCTGCCTCTTCCTCAACTATGGTTCTATGCAGGAAATCCTGCGCTGGTTGAGAGTGATTCAGATTGTTCTGAAATATCTTCATGTCTTTCTTCCTTTCAGTGCCTCTTTAAATACCGGGCAGGTGTTGCATCCCGCCACATGATTTGCCATCGTTGGATGCTTCAAAACACCCATCTCGGGTTACTGCTGCAGTTCTTGGCAATGTGTCCTTCCACGCCAGCATTTCGACATATTTCTTTCAAATCATTCAAACACTGAACCTCAGCTTCTTTGAACCGCTCCAGTATACTGCACCGTATCTCGTCCTGGTGACTTCGTCGATATCCCTGACCTCTAATGTCGTTTTTGACTCAGAGATCTGACCGACGCCTCCTGCCCTAGGGTGCCATTGACCATTGCCCAAAGCTCTTCTGTTACAACACCTTTAGTTCTTAGTTTTAGCAGAAGATCGCCGTTTTGCGTTCTGCGAACTATTTGTACCGACTCCGTGAGGCCACCACAACTCGGGTCAGCTTTCATCTTTTTTAGGATATCGGCATAGCATCCCTCTTCACACCGATGGATAACCAAAGCATCTGGTTTTATGTGGTTCCTTTTTTTTCTTGTTGTGCGAAACAAGGAGGTAAAAATCTTCCAAAGGTACCTATGACCCGTGCCACAAGTTATGTTGGATTCATTAGCCTACCAACTAAAAAACCGCCTATCGCCTCAAGCCCCTTTCAATCCCTACGGCACCACCGAAGCATTCCTTCCTGCTTCCTGAACCCAGCAATCTGCACATTTCCCTTCTTTTTTCCTCCAACCATTTGCCATTGGTCAAGCTGTGGCACCTTGGGTGCGCCTTGCCCTCCTTTTGAAGTGGGTTGTTTTTTCCCACTCCGGTTCTATCCCCTTCCGTTTGACGACTAGGTTGCACCAGTACCTTCGTAGACTTGTCCTTCATCCGAACGAGGTGGAAGCCCCGTTTTCCCAGGATGTCGCTTTTGGGATGGTTCACCCGATGTCAGTGGAGACGTACGAGCGCTTGCCTCACATAAGCCTGGTGTTGTCTGTGCAGAGTTATCCCTTTTACTCTCCCCTGGAGCAAAATCACAATTATCAGATATCTCCTGCACTGCCAAGAGATACAGTCGGCTAATGCAATCAATTGTATCTCTCATAGGCTGATGGCTCGATCTCCCTTTGCCATTGTCCAACATTGCGACCAACTCCTCTATTTTACAACCGAGCTTTTTAAAGGGGTCTGCTCCACTCTCGGTTGCATTTCGCCTTTTGGATTGGGGACTAAGTAGAAGTGGACTGGAAGGCCCGTCTGCATTCAGCATATCTACTTCGCTGTTCTCCTATTCCACGGTTGGCGGTACCACCGTTTGTCTAGGCTATCCTCACCTTGCACCGAAAAATTCGCACTCTTTTTATCTTCCATTTTTGTTTTTCTGTCTGGGATCCTACCCATAGCCGTTTACCTTCAGCCAGGTCTAATATAGCCGCCCATGACATGGAGACAGACGCTGACCAGGAAGCCACCCATTCTGGGAACCGTCGCGCCAGGATTTTTCCGCCTTTTCGCATTAGCTAACCAACTAACGGATATCAGATTGGTCATCATCCAGAAGCGCCACGTGGAGGCTGCGAGCTACTTGGAGTGCACCCACAAGTAAAGCGCTAGACTTCGCCAGGTTAAAGGCAATCAACAACATTGCCTTGCAGTTGCACCCCTGCTTCTTATATGTTTGTGTTTTGTTTTTTCATATCGAGAGGAAAGCATCGAAAGCCTGCCTGGTCTACAACCGGAGTATGTGGGACTTTAACCTTGCTAAAAACTCCCGCACCATGTCCTTATGTCCCCCGGAAATGTTGTTAAATATTACGTCGGGAGGAGGGTTGGAGCATTGCTGCTCAAAAAAAACCGTCAGTCTTAATTTCAGGGATCACCTAATGTATTATCGTCGTACGTGGGTCGTAGCTACTCGTCAATAATATATCATCCCCCAAAAGGTACGACAGATAAAGGAACAAATTAGGATACAATATGACACATCTATAACGTCTGCAAATTTCGTCTAGCCTTCTCTAGACGACGTAATTCCAACTGGACAGATGTCACACGTTCACAAATTTGATCCCAGTTGGCTGGAGATGATAACATGAACTGCAACGTGCCTTCTGGTTCATGCGGAAAGCCTACAGGGACAGGGCACCGTGCACATTGGAAGATCACGTGCTCAGCATCCTCCGGTTCATCACACAGAGGGCATCTTGGTGTGTTGTCGTGCCCAAACCTGTACAGATACCACCTATATCCGCCATGTCCAGACAAGAACTGAGCTAAGTTATAATTTGTCTGGCCGTTTTCCTGATCAACCATTTTTCAATGTCCGGTATGAGCCTAATCCATGCGCTTCCTGCTGGTGAATAGGACCAACTCCGTCTTCTGTTCTGACAGAGACAATTTCGATAATCGAAGCAATGCTGTAACCGCGCAAATAGCGGTGTTTGCAGATTGCTCTATGTCCTTTATCTCCTTACCCGTTACAATGAGACACAGGTCATCCGCGAAACCTACCGAAGTACAGTTTTCGGGTAGTTGTAACCACAAGACCTGGTTCCATACATAAGGTTCCTTAAAAGCGGGCCCAATACTGATCCCTGAGGAACCCCCGCAGTAACTCCGTATATTTTTCTACCTTCGTCGCTATCGTAGTGCAGGTACCTCTTCCGACAAGTATTACTTGATCATTGTTTGGAGGTACATTGGCGCTCCTGACCTATGAACAGACCCTTTAATGTGCAGCCAATTAGCAGAATTAAAAGCGTTCTTTACGTCCAGGGTTACAACTGCACAATACTCTTTGTCCCCAAACAGCCACCTTTCACCTTGTATTGCTTATTTTGCTATACCGACCAACTTCTTAATCGCGTCTTCTGTTGAGCGACCTTTCCGAAAGCCAAACTGTGTTTCGGAGAGAGCACCACTCTCGTTCATACTCTGCTCCAGTCTGCCACCGATAATCCTTTCCAATACTTTACCCAGTATCCAGCAAACATATCGGCCTATACGACGACGCCTCGCTGGGTGGTTTACCAGCTTTCGGTATAAGGACCAATTTTTGATGCTTCCATCTTCTGGGGAATATACCGTCGTGCAGGCATTGGTTGAAGACCTGCAGAAATACTTCTGGCACATTTGACATAGCCGCTTTTAAGGCTCCATTCGGTACTCCATCAAAACCCGGAGTCTTTCTATCCTGAATTTTAGCACACGCACGGGACAGTTCCTCGTGACTAACACTACGAATACCTTCCGGAGTTCGCTGATCAGGCATCTAATGAACTACTGATGTTGCTGCTGGGAACAGTGTACTGACTATGTTCTCCAGCATTACCGGACAGGTGGGTTGTGGAACTCTGCAACCATACACCTTCGACATTACCATCCTGTACGCTGTGCCCCAAGGATTTATGTCGGACTGCTCGAAAAGCTGTTCAAGGCATAGTCGTTTGCAGGACTTGACTGCCTTTTGGAAGGCAAGCCTGGCAGTTCTAAATTCCTCAAGCCGCTGAGGAAAATTGCCTCTGTTTCTTGAACGCTGCATGAGTCGACGGGCACGAAGACAGGTCGCTCGTAGCTCCCCTAACTCGCTGTTCCACCAGTGACATGCTGGTCTACGTCCAACCTAGATTTTCCTAGGCATCGCGGCGTCACAAGCTAGGGACATCATGTTTGCCAGTCTATCCGCCAGCTGCTCAGAAGAGCCCACACCAAGTTCTTGGGTCCGGAATACTTCAAAGAACATTTCCTTGTCAAAAGACGAGTCTTTCCACCTAGGTCCCGTTATAGGCTGCTGCCCAACTCTACCCCTTTGCTCCAAGTCAATCAGGATTGCTTGATGGTCGCTATGAGTGTAAGCTTCACTCACCATCCACTTCACGTTTGGTGCCACGCAGCTACTTGCAAATGTTATGTCAATAATTGACTCTCTGCCCGCTGTCCTGTACGTATCCGTAGAACCCCTGTTGAGCAGTACTATGTCAAGGCTTGCCATAGCTTCCAGGAGCGCTTGGCCCCTTACGTTGGTGGATCTGCTCCCACACTCCGTTGACCAAGCATTAAAATCTCCTGCGATTATCGCTGGTGATTTACCCCTGGCTTCCGTCACTAGGTTATGGAGGAAGTGCTCAAACTCCCAAGTTGACATACTTGAGCGCGCATAACAGCTGAAGAAGTGTATGCCCCCAATCCTCGTGCGAACAAAGTTTGCAGCACAAGTACCACCATCCTTGAATGCGTATGAGCCACACACCCATATTGCAGCAACACCTTCGGTGTCTTGCAGTCAGATTGACTCATTGCGCTTCGTGTAAGGCTCACTAACCAGAACTACGTCAGCTTTCTCCTCCACTACCATTTTATGCAAGAGATCCTGCGCTGCTTTCAGTGATTCAGGTTGATTTGGAATATTTTCATATCTTTCCTGTCCTCAAAGCCTCCTTAAATACCGGGCAGGTTTTGCCTCCCGCCACATGATTCATCATTGTCGGATGTTTCGTCACACAAAGCATACATCTTGGGGTACTGCTGCAGATCCTAGCAATGTGTCCCTCCACGCCACACCTTAAGCAATATTTCGACCTATCCTCGTTCTTGCAGGACCGAGATATATGGCCGTACCCCAAGCACCTGAAGCATTTCTTCACTGCCGAATGTGCTCTGATGCGGCAGGTAACCCATCCGATCTTTATTTTCCCGGCCTTGCGGAGAATATTGGCCGCCTTAGTCTGCAGTGAGATTGTTGCAGTTTGAGTGCCAGCATACGACCGTCTCAGACTGGTGACATCCAAACTCTGAACCTCAGCTTCCTTGAACCGCTCCAGTATGCTACCACGTATCTCATCCTTTGTGGTTACTTCATCGATGTCCCTGACCTCTATTGTTGTTTTTTGACTCAGAGATCTGACCGACGCATCCTGCCCCAGGGTACCACTGACCATTTTCCGCAGCTCTTCTGTTTCCACGCCTTTAGTCCTAAGCTCCAGGAGAAGATCGCCGTTTTGCGTCCTCCGGGTCCTATTTACCGACTCTGTAAGGCCACCACAAGTCGGGTCCGCTTTCATCTTTCTTAAGATATCGGCATAGGATCCCTCTTCATGCCGACGAATAACCAACGCATCTGGTTTAACATGCTTCGTGAATCCCGAAATCTGCGCATTTTTCCTCCTTTTTGCTACGACCCATTGCCATTGGTCAAGCTGCGACGCCTTGGATGCGCTTTGCCCTCCTTTTGAAGCGGGTTGATCTTTCACTTCCGCTTGACGACCAGGCAGCACTAATGCCTTCGCAGGCTTGTCCTTCACCCGTGAACCAGATGGAAGCCTCGCTTTGCTAGGATGGCGCTTTTGGGATGGCTCACCCGATGCCAGTGAAGACTTACGAGCACTTGCTGCAGATAAGCCTGGTGTCGTCTGTGTAGAGTTCTCCATTTTGCTCACCCCTGTAGCAGCTTCGCCATCATCGGATTTCTCCTGCACTGCCAAGAGATACAATCGGCTAATGCCGTCGATAGCATCTCTCGTTGGCTGATGGATTGATCTTTGTAAAGGAGTCAGCTCCACTCTCGGTTGCATTTCGCCTTTTAGATTGGGGACTAAGTAGAAGCGGACTGGAACGCCCAACTGCTTCCAGCATATCTACGTTATCATTTTCCTCCTCCACGGTTGGCGGTACCACCGTATGTCCCGTTGCCTTCTCTATATCCATCGGAGAGCGCGGCGTCTTCGTACTCTTCCTAAATGGTATCCGGGACCGCTAGCAGGTCCGAACTTGTAATATTTGATGGTACAGGAGCCAAGTTGCCCACTCCACTTCTCACCCACCATAGCCGCCAGTACTAGGCTATCCTCACCTTGCACCGTAACATTCGCACTCTTTTTATCTTCCATTTTTGTTTTTCTGTCTGGGATCCTACCCATAGCCGTTTACCTTCAGCCAGGTCTAATACAGCCGCCCATGACATGGAGACAGACGCTGACCAGGAAGCCACCCATTCTGGGAACCGTCGCACCTGGATTTATTCCACCTTCTCGCATTAGCTAACCAACTAACGGATCTCAGATTGGTCATCATCCAGAAGCATCACGTGGAGGCTGCGAGCTACTTGGGATGTACCCACAAGGATAGTGCTGGACTTCGCCAAGTTAAAGCCAATCAACAACATTGCCTTGCAGTTGCACCCCCGCTTCCTACATTAAGCTGATATGATATGTGTTCATATGCACAGAGTTGATTTTTCATACATTTCTTTTTCAACTTTCCAAAAATGGTAGCGCATTGACTTAAGGATAAGAGCTGTGCAACGATTAAAGCTCTCTCCCAGCTAGCAGTCATAGAATGCCGTGACCTGGATAAAGTCACAGAGTTTGAAGAACTAAGAGCAGCCATCATTAAACACAACCTGCAATCAAGGCTAGCAGCAGGACTTACTCTCCCAAACAGCGATAGGAGGCTGACGTACTACTTGATAGTGAGTTCTATAAAGGAAGAGAAGACTCAAATGTATGAAATCAGGATGCCAGTGGCAAAGCAGCTATCTGGCGACAAGGCACTGCTGCCTTTGAGCAAAGAGGAATTCCTTGACATACTGGTTAGTGCTAGGAGGGACAGACCTCCTCTCATAATTGCCGGGGCCTTCAACGCATGGGAGTGGGAGGTTGTCTACAACCATAGTGATTACCTTTCAATACATTTTTGTATTTCCCCGCACTATGTCGAAAGGGAGATAGAGGAAACGGGCCCTGGGTTTTGCCTCGAAAACTTGGAAGTTGGATAAGGAACCATCTTGTTCATCTCTGAGTTTGAAGTCGTGACTGGTAATGCGAGTCAGCAATCCCGTCAACTTATGCAGGAGCTCACAAGGATATGCGATGACTCTATCCCTAGAAAGACAAGAAGCAATGGCAGAAAACCTAACTGATGGACAGATGAAATTGCAGAACTTTGCTCGCAATGTCACCAGCTTCGAAGAAGATTCCAGCGCAGGATAAGGAGGAACTCTGACTCTTATGAAACCCTGCTCCTCTTTGAGGAATTTAGACAAAAGAAGTCCCAACTCAGCAAAGAGATCTATAGGTGCAAGCAGAATGCCATTTACAGACTGCCAGGGGAAGTGGGTCAGAAACCTTGGTCTAGCGCATACAAAATTGTTAAGCACAAGTTCAGAGGCCTCAAGGCCTCAAACCCTTCTTCTGCCTCTTTAACGGACAAAACAGTGGCAACCCTCTTTCCATCAAGAGGATTGCTGAGGATACTTCAACCTCTTGTAGTAGCAGATGAAGATGTAAACCTCGTCTTGAACTAGAAACTGCCATCAGAAGTGTGAAATTAAAAAAATCGCCAAGGCTGGGCCATTGTCTTCTGCTAGGTTTTCACCCCAGAGCTGCCATCTTCTTACAAGTCTCTGTTTCTATTGAGTACTTCTGGGAAGATCCTTGAATGGATTACTTGCGCCAGACTGTAGCAATATACAGAGTGGCCGAATGGTCTGACCGGACTGCAATTTGACTTCAGACCGAAAATTGGACCTGTAATAGCAATTCAGGGATAAGCGACATTGCGAAGGAGACCCTTAAAGGAACTAGATGTCTTGGCGGTGACAAAAAATTCTGCGCTGCTGTCACGCTTGACGTAAAAAACGCGTTCAACTCTACAGATTAGAGTTGCATTGTTAATGCACTAACCAAACTGGAAATACCTTATCCGAATGGTAGTGTCTTATTTTGATGACAAAGCGCTGGTCTGCGACACAGAAGAAGGCACTAAGACATATGGTACAACTGGAGCTGTCCCTCAAGGTTCCGTATTGGGTCCAATTCTGTGGAATATCATGTACGATGGCATTCTGCGGATTTGTAAACGAGGTGGAGTGGAGATCGTCGGGTATGCGGTTGATATTGCTATAGTCGTGGTAGCAAAGACTTTGAGTGCGGTCGCATCCAAAGTAGAAAGGACAGTTACAGCTTCGAGGAGGTGGCTTAGGCAGAACTACCCTAGTCTGATAGGACACAAATTTGTTCTTATGATTTCCAGGAAAAAGGTGGAAACACACTCACTGAGAGTTGGGAGCCCACATAATCCAAGTCGAGGCCTTGCATCACATACCTGTGTGTTTTTTTGGACCACTGACTATGCTTTAGGTTCCAACTAAATGAATCAGCCAAAAAAGCAGCTGCCACCACACAAAAACTGGTCAGATTAACCAGGCAGTAAATTCGGGTTCTACTAGGTTCGGTGAGTAAATCTGTACTGCTTTATGCTGCTCCAATTTGAGCTGGGGCACTTGCAACCTAGTTCTACGTTCGTAGGATAAGGAGTGCTCACAGGTTAGATAACCTGAGGATCTGTAGAGCGTATCAAACAGTTGCACATGATGCGGCGGGTGTACTTGTAGGCAGACTTCCAATAGATCTGGAAGCTCTGGCTGCTAAGGAAAAATACTTTGCGCGAGCATCTTCTGATGAGATAACGACCAGTTATTTAAGTATATGGTAATACAGGTGGAGCCACGGAGGACACCAGCTCATCCCAGATATAACAGATTGGCTTAAGAGTCGTTCTGGGGACGTGGGGTTCGAATTCACCCGATTCGCAACTGGACATGGTTGCTACAGGCAGTATCTGCATAGGTTTGGGCATGCTGTAGACACATACAGTGATGTATGCAGAGATGTTATGGAGGATCCGGAGCACCTTGCACATGAGTGCCCCCATTTTGAAGTGGAGCGACGAAGAATGTATGCTCGCATTGGATCTCCTTGAATCTTACAAAAGATTGTAAGGGAAAACATCTTCAGAGGATTGGACATTCTTCGCCGCAGAAATTTAGCGAATAATGGCGTCTGCTTATTTAAGCTTACTATCTCTCCCTACCGAAGGAATGCTTTCGGCGGTGCCTTAGAGATTAAACGGAATTTAAGGTGCCATAAGTATAAGTATCTTTGGAAGATTTTAACATCCTTGTTCGCATAACACACAAAATTTTGACGTTGTCTACACAATACAATATTCATAGTCTTTCACATCAACAAATTGTGTGTAATTTTGTGGTTTGGCATCCCAAATTAACTACAATCTCATGATGTGAAATAAAGACAGAGGCACAATTTCATCTATACAATATTCATAGTCTTTGGTTTGGTTGTTTGGTTTGTTTACGTACACGTAATTGCACACCAATTCTTCGAAATTGTTGTTGTAAAATTAAATTGCGGAGAGCAAATGAGTTTTGTGAGAGGAATTTGTGTTTGAAAACATGTTTGCAATTATAATATACCAGCCTTGCACACTATCGTCGTCTTGCTTTGCTTCTTGCATTGCTAGCTTATGCTGCCTGTGTGTCTGCACTAGACAGCTGCGTGGCTTCGCTCACAACTGAAGTCCAATAGAATGAATTCGAATTGAATTGAATAAGAGCGAAACACGAAATGAATGAATGTGAATGCGGCTGTGATTTGAGTTCGAAATCCGTCTGCATTTTGTGAAATGAGTTAGAATGAAATAGCGTGCAAAACGAAATAAATACATCGGCACAGCCGAGACATTCGAATTAATTCGAATCATTCATTCATTCGTTTGTCGTACAAGATAATGAGCGCAGCAAAAGACGCCGACGAGTCTATAAGTGGTTGTGTGTTCAAAACAAAATTTTTCATTGCTTTTTGTTGTTTTCTTTCTTCTTTTTTGTTACGCATAGTAAAACAAACAAAACTTCAACGATAAAGCAGGACATACACAAACGACTTCAACGATAAGCTGCATTATCGACAAACGCACCATTGCAGCTTCAAGGTACACAACCGACGTCGAGGTACACAAACGACTTCAGTGTTATTGACTTCAGTAAACAAAAAACAGCTGTGAATTTGAAAATTTAAGAAAGTAATTATTGAAAAAAATTTATTAAAAGTGGAATTATTAAAAAAATAGTATAATATATATTTTTATTACCATGTACTAAATTTAATTGGAATAACTTTTTAAATAGATAGGAAAGTCTGCCTTCATATTTAACATAAATACGGTAAAGAAATTGCCATTTACCAAATCAGTTTTTAGTCATTCACTACGCGATCAAGCAGTTCTTTTGGTTCACAAACCAGTTGTTTTTCTTTTTACCTATACTGTCTTCTATTGAAGTTGATCAACTTTTGACGTTGTAGCTTTCGCGACGAAGCTATGTAACTCGCTCCATACGATTTCATACATTTCAACTTTTGTGTTTCGCTGCACAAACGCAGGAAAAGCTGATTTGCAAGACAACGTCGTTAGTGTATTTCCAGCTTTATAGTGGCTTTACAGTGGCTCGAATCACGAAGATTCAGTTTTGTGGTAACAGTGGTATTTTAGTATCACGAACAGCTGTTGTTTGTTTTGATCATACAAATAGAACGTTGTGGCTAATTGTGATAATTAAAATGGACATTTTGTGAAAAAATATGATTGAGAACAATTTGGAATGTATTCAAATAATTCTTGCAGCTTCCTTTTTCGTTACTGATACTTATTTTATTAATATTTAAAGAAAAAATTACAATTTAACATTTTCTTCAAATTGTGTTGTGCAATGATCAGCTGTTTTATGTGCGGCGCGCAAAAGAAACGAAGAAAAAGACACATGACAATCACAAAAATCGACGAAATTATGAAAATGCTGCCAGCCTACATGGAAGAATTGCCCAGCCCTGTTAAGACTGACCATTAAAAAAAACCGAATCTTTGCGAATCTATTTGTGATTAGCATCTCACAATCGAATCTCTCTACAACAACAAGCCCTCATTTTTGTCATTTTCCCTGTTGTTGTTGGCAAATGGAACTCGAATCATAGTCGCAACAGATTCGAATCTTCGCTCACTGTAAAACCACTATTAGACCGCCGTCTGTCCCGCATTATAACAAAATGGCGCAAATTCTCTGTTGAATACGCAAAAATAGGCATTCTTACGAGATAGTACCCGATTCACACAGCATATAAAATGAAATTTTTTATTCAATCGTTCACACTGCAGTTTTTCTGAAAGAGATGTTGTTGTTTTTAGAGATGCATAGTAGTGATGTAACGAATATCAATTCTTACACATTCTCGAATGCAAATATCTGCCGTCCATATGCGCGAATATTCAGTTTTTGTATCTAGCGCCAAGTTAATTTCAAGACTCACTGTTAGACAACGCTCCTCATACATCTATCAAGTCCAATGTTAGCAAATTTCTATTGAGAAGCTGATTATTTTCATTATCATATCTTAAAGTGAAGGTTGATTACAGATATAATTGCCATATGTCTTTGTTTCATTTATTTAATGTTAGTTACTTATACCTTATGTTACGTATTTTTTCGGACGCTCATATTCGGAAAATATTCGCATTAATTTTTTGAGAATTCGAACATGAATGCGAATGTCAAGAAATGTGCGAATATTCGCGTAAGCGAATGCGAATACGAATACTCGGGTATGCAAATGTAGATACGCATATGCGCTATATCACTGATGCTTACAAATAAAACGTTTTGGCTAATTGTGAGAAATGAGTAGTGAGTTAGAAGAAACAACTATTTACAGTTTAATAGTGGCTTTACAGTAGCTCGAATCACGAAGATTCGGTTTTGTGGTTTACAGTGGTATTTTAGTATCACGAACAGCTGTTGTTTGTTTTGATTATACATACAAATGGAACGTTGTGGCTAATTGTGATAATTAAAATTGAAATTGTGTGAAAAATACATGATTAAGAACAATTCGCAGTGTATGCAAATAATTCTTGCAGCTTCCTTTTTCATTCCAGCTACTTATTTTATTAATATTTGAAAAAAAAATTACAATTTGAAATTTTCTTCAAATATTTTGGAAGAAGAAGACACATGACAATCACAAAAAACGGCGAAATTATGAAAATGCTGCCAACCTACATGGAAGAGTTGCCCAGCCCTGTTAAGACTGACCATTCAAAAAAACCGAATCTTTGCGAATCTATTTGAGATTAGAATCTCACAATCGAATCTCTCTACAACAACTTCCCCTAATTTTTGTCATTTTCCCTGTTGTTGTTGTCAAATGAGATTCGAATCATTGTCGCATCTTCATAGATTCGAATCTTCGCTTACTGTAAAGCCACTATAAAACCTGTTTATTTTTACAACAACCACAGGTAAAAGTGATGTATTTGAGGGTTGTTGTTGTAGAAATCGTAAGATTTTTACAGTGTAGTTAGACTGAAGAAAAAACTGTTTATTTTTCGTTTATGCTTATGCAGCAGGAAAATATCTCTTAATTTTTACCATTGCGACCCTGTGATTTGCCGGTTGTTGTAGAAAGTATGCAATTTTTTTCCTATTCATAAAAATAATCAGCTTATGTTGTTTGTTAATCGGGCATAGGTCGTTTTCAAACTACCCAAGACTACAGCTAAAATGACCACCCCTATAATTAATTACCAGTTTTATTTTAAACTTCCTTTCTTCTACGTTGTTAGTAGTTTTTTATTTAAACTAAACTTCGTCGCCATGTTTTATAATATACATATATATGTTACACATGTAGCCTGTTAAAAACAAATTAATATAAGTAGCTACTTAGTTCTGTTATATTGACAAAACATCAAAAGATTTTAGATTTCATATAAATCGATCAAACAAATTTATTTCAAAGTATACATTGCACGAAAATATCACAAGGCACAAACGAGAACGGCATTTTCTTCTTCGTCAAAATTTTGAAAGCATATACTTTAAGGAACTGGCGTGAATCTACTTATTCATTGGTTTTTACATTCTCATGCAAACGTGTCTGCATTTTATTTTGAAATGGATTGGTATGATATTACTGTCAAAGGGAGCCGTAAGGTTTGTTTTACCGGTGTTTCGTCCAAGTCGGGGAATGGTCAGCAGCTCGTATCACATATAGCTTCTGACAATACTCATGGAGATGAGTGTGTAAAAATTGAAAGGAAAAATTATAATTTAAATCAATTAATGGACAAATTTTCGGGAGATACAATTGGCGGCATATTTAAAAGTGGCGAATGGGCTTGGATAGTGCAAAAATGTCAGAATTCAACCCTTTATATTATTTCAGTGCGTAATGGACATAAAATATCAAATTACGATTTTAGTAGTTTGCCTTGCTATTATGAGTACTGCATACGCTACGTGGAGGAGCTATATCCACTTAATACAAAGAGTATGATACTTGCAATGGGACTTCAGGCAAAATGCCAACCAAACTTGTGGAATATTATCCTTTTCTCAATACAACACAGTTGTGTATTACGTTGCATCGAAATAAAAGAGCATATTTCCTGTATGGCCATTGTCAATGAAAGGTGCTGTCGAAAAACATTATTTCAAAGTTTCGATGGTTGCTTGGCTGTTGGCACTGAAGATGGTTCTGTTATATTACTCGATCTCAACATAAAAGAGATGTTATCAAACCGTCGGAAACTAGTTTGCAAAGTAATATTTGATAATTACATATTTACACGAGCCCTAGTCGTAGAATCAACCGAGGAATCTCAAGAATTATTTAGAGGTTTTGAACAATGTCGAAGGAATAGCAAACATTTTGGTGTCAAATTGAATGGTTTGTTTATAGAAATTTAAAATTCACAGTATTTTTTTAAAGAAATTTCTTTTTTCTAATAGTAACTGAGTCACCATGTACCATAACAAGTATGTTACAGCTTGAATATATTGTTGGAATTGCATTAGGTTTACAAGATGGTCGTCTTGCGTTGTGTGATCTTACTCTATTTGACATTGCTATTATGACTACCCCGAACAGTAAAGACCAAGAAAGTCCGATTAAGCGTATGAGTTGTCTTTTGCCATCAAATGATCCAAAAGCTTGTTTCTACCTTTGTTCAATGCGCGAAAATGGTGATTCTCTATCGGCATCATTACATGTCTTTATGTACCAAAATCGTAAAGAAGAAGAAGACTATATTAGTTTCACTGTAAGATAAAAATAATTTTATTTAGTACTTTCAAGTTACGCCACGTTAACATATTTGTCTTATTCACTAAAATTATTGTAGAATTTTCAAACGTGTACAACGTGCCACCACTTATTGCTCGAGGCCACACATAGCGTTATTATTGGATGTCAATCTATTTCAACTATATTGGAAGATAACGATGATAATGCGTTATACGTATTGGGCTGGTATTCTACAACGGAAAAAAAAAACAAAATATTGATACTTGATTTGAATCAATGGTACAATGAACAAATGCCTAATACTGTTTTGGCCTCCCAACAACCAACATACCTTGCTGGTTATATACTTAACAGTGCACAGAAAGGATTACACGTGCAAATTAATGTACAGACACTTGCGCACTTCAATTCATTTCAACGCATCGATGAACATTTTTATCCCAACTCATTAAGTTTCGGTAAGTAAAAATATAAAAAAGACTAACTTTGGCTATGCCGAAGTTATGTGTATTACATTCATTTCATTTCGTTTTACAAAGTATAATATAAACTATGTACATTATTTTTAAATTATGTATTATACTAACTATGTATTATATTAAGTACGTTTGCTGAGACGTTCCTTGGAATGTACAAAATGATTTGAAAATATTACTTATCTCTTTGTCCTCGGCCTTATACTTCAAATGGCACATATCTATAAGGAAAGAATTGTTATATCATATTTTAAATTGAAATCATTACATTCTTACTTTTAATTCCTGTTGTGGCAAATAACTTCTCAGCGCTAGGTTTCCAATTGGTCCCTTTCTAACTGAACAAAGAGGCCAATTCATCGGTAAACACGTTTCGGATGGCACTTCTTAAAAACTGCGACTGTCCATCGCCACCAATTTTTCCAATAAAATTTTCCTAAAATAAAAACAAATTAATTGGGACAAATAATTAAAAATATGCAAATATACATTGTTGAAATAATTCACTTCAAAATTTTTGTTTTGTTAAAATAATTCACTTCTCATTTATTTTTCCTTTAAAAGCACAACTTCTCACTTTAACAGTCGAAACTCGAAAGAATGATGCCGTTCTCAATTTTCTCTTTCGAATAGTTAGTAAGTGTTTCCAACAACAAGAACGCATGAAAAAAACGAAATTTCAGTTAGAAACACAATTTCGAAGTTCGAATTGTCTAGTCTTAGTCCAACACAGTACGACGAAATTCAGTTATCTTAAAACTGTCCCATTATAACAGTAAACGCGCAAAACACAAAAATCAGTTTTGAATCATATTGTAGACCAAAAAATGAAGAAACATATTTCGAACATGTGCTGACTAAAAAATTATTTCTCTTTTTTTTCCACCGTGAATGATCAAGAACAACTCATGCAAATAACGGCAAAAAAATTTATCACCTAAAATAGTCAAAAAACATAAAAAAGACAAACTTTGGCTATGCCGAAGTTGTTATACTCTTCACGCCCCAGCAAGTGGTCCTAATGGTCTGATTCGCCTGATTCCCGAACTTGATTGGCGTTTGGTAAAAAGAAACCTATGTACTAAATTTCAGCTCTGTAGCTCAAAAACTGAAGGACTAGGACTGCGAACAGACGGACAGATAGACTTGGCTAAATCAACTCGTCTCATCGAGCTGATCACAAATATATATACTTCATATGGTCTGCGATGTCTCCTTCTGTGTGTTACAAACTTCATGACAAACTTATAATACTATTCACTCCCGTGAAGAGTGAGTCAGTAAGATGATTATCGAAAAAACAATCATTCAAATGCTAGCTGTGTAGCTTATTCTAATTCTACATACACTATTACAATACATATACTACTACAGCTCGGCCATCTTGATAATTAAGATCTCCTTATCCTTGCCGACATACATGGGCGTAGTCAGGATTTCATTTTGGGGGAAAAATATATTTTGCGTGGTAGTTTAATGTTATTTCAAAAATATGATCAGGGGCGTTCGCAGAAAAAATGTTCGGGGGTTTAGTGATCAAGTCTGTGCGGTTCGGATACAGAATCGAAAAAACGTGACGATTTTTATTTGTTGACTCAAAATTTTACTCTATATTTTTGCCCAGCGCCGCTAAAAAAGTTTCATTTCCAAAATCTTGAAATTTCTATTCAATTTTTTTTTTTTTTTGGAGGGGTTGTTGGAGTTTGTTTGAACCCCAAACCCCCTGCGTACGCGCCTGCTAAAGATTAAAATAATTAACAACAAAGAACTCGGCACGCCCTTTGCAAGGGTATACAAAACATCAAAGTATAAAACAATTTTAAAATTACGTACCATTAAGTAGTTTTATATTATAAACAGCCCATATTCCCTGATGTGGTGTTTCTGGTTAACTGACACACCTGTAGTAGAATCCAAATTTATTACCATAACATATGCTCCTACCTTATAGGTATGTGGTCTTTGCCGTCTAGAATCTACATAAGCCTTATTATAGTTTTGCACACGCAACTGATATTCTTGTACCAATGATTTACCTTTTTCCCACTCTAAACAACACAACGCTCAGATGTTCGTTAACCTTTCTATGGATTGTATTATTCATTGCATGTTCTACTGGTAAGACGTTGTACCATTGTTTGTTTTCCTCTTCACCAACTAGTTTACTAATCATTGGCTTTAAATCTCGTTGATCCTCTCTACCTTTTTCTCGGAATGTTTCCCATTCATGATACTTATGAATAACATGTTGCTCCATTGACTCAGAAAATAGGTTTTCCCTAATTTTCCGGCACACAACGCATTTTCTCATCTCACAGTGTTCATGTTCTGTCGTACCCAAGAGTTATTTTATTGATCTCAAGAGTTATTTTATTGATCTCTGCTTTTCGTCCGTGTTTTGACAAATAATCAATTTTTCTTCAAAATGTTCGTTTCAATTACGAAAACTGTATTGCAACCACTAAAAGCATCCACGTGTTGCATTCCTTTTCCACTTCTATGTTCAAGTTTCCGTAGTCGTGTAACTCAAGAGCGCACTGCGCTATTCTTGGGCTCAAATCCTTCTTATGCCCGATTCAGGGTACTTTGACGCAAAATTTTTTTTTGCTACAAAAGTGAAAGCAAAAATTTCAGCAGACAGAGATGACAAACATTGAGTAGTACTGCCAAGTTTTTGGTCATGTCTGCCTTATTTTAGTCATTCTCGACATTAAACGACTGATCATTGCATAAAACAATTTGAAGAAAATTTTAAATTGTATTTTTTTCTTTTAACTCTTATTAATATAATAAGTAGCAGGAATGCAAAAGGAAGCTATAAGAATTATTTGCATGCATTGCAAATTGTTCTCAATCATGTTTTTGTCACAAAATGTCCATTTTAATTATCACAATTATCCACAAACGTTCCTTTTGTATGTATATCCAAAAAAAAAAACAGCTGTTCATAAAAAGCGACAGGGATGTGTGAACGTTCATCGTTTAGAGTTAAGGAGTTGCAGTCAATAACAGTTTTGAAATCAATACCATGTAAATCAGAGGTCGCAAATGTGAATTATCTTTTATTTCAATGGGGCTCACTCTGAGAAAAAGTGAAAATTTAAGCAAAATATATCACAGATCACAATAATTTGTTGTGTTGTTTAAAAGTTATTAGCTTCTTGTTTTCGATGAGAAAAAGAACGGTCTGTGAGTAAGAATAGTTGCAAAAATTATTTTGAATTATCACACAGACAAAAAATAATGTTATTGAAGGAGAAAACGAAACAGAAATCTCAAGACGAAAGATCTCTTTTTGTTGTTGTGTGACGTGAGTTGACTGAGTCGAGGAGATGGTGAGAGAGAGAGAGAGAGAGAGAAGGTGGGTGCAAATCAGTGCAGATAGCAATGAATAGTCGACTGCAGCGCACAAGCAGACGCACACACAAATTTATATATACAAAGGGATTTTTGAATATTTTTCTCCCATTGAATCGGTTGGTGGAAGACAAGGATGGAGAAAAAAATAAAAATGATGGCTTTGACAACGATGACAAAAAATCTCATCAATGAGAAACTCATATTCGACAATTATGGATTTTCTCTTTAAACAACAATTTTTTTAGGAGAACATGAAATATACCCTGAACCTTCTAAACGATAAACAATCGCAAGAGTTTCTAGATCGAAGCTATGGTGCCTTTATTCTGAGTCTGTCGTTCTTTTTTAAGAAATAAAATACAGCCCCAAATCCAATGCAGTTCTGTTTAATTTTTTGAGTTATAAATTGCTACAATCGGAGACTGATTATTTGATTTAAAGTGTTGTAAACCCTAATTATTTATCTTTGCCGAAGACAAACTTGTTGATGTTCTTTGTAAGGACATGGAGCGGTTTAGCCATAAAAGGGAAAAAAATATGGGAAGTTTTGATGCATCCACCGTATAGCCCAGACCTTGCATCCTCTGACTATCATTTGTTTTGATCTCTGCAAAACTCTTTTCATGGTAAGAAATTGGTCGACTGAAAAGCCGCTGAAAATCACTTGGCCAAGTTTTTCGATGATAAACCACAGAAGTTCTGCACCGATGGAATTATGAAGCTACCCGGAAAATGGCAAAAGCTTATAGATAATAATGGCCAATATGTACTTGATTGAAATTGATTTTGAATAAAAAAAAGTACCAAAAAACCGCAAAGACTTTTTATATGACCCAATATAATAGACAAAAATAAACCACCGACTTAACGGCTATACGAAATTGATGTGACAAAGGCAAGTTTCCAAGATGGCTTATAGCCTAAAAAATTCGCAGGGAAATGTTCAGAAACGGAGCCTACGTCCTCTTTTGCGTCCGTGCACCCACAGGTCATATTTGTATATGCAGGTTAGTTTTTTGGTTTCCCGTCATGTAGTTGTTGATTTTCACCAAGTGCTGATGTTGTTGTTTTAGCGCTACTTGCTTGTACTATGATTGGTGAATTAATTTTATCTACCGTGTTTACCGTTTCTTTCAAAACAACGGATGAGCTTGCTGTAGTGTTGTTCTGGGTAGACCCATGTGTCATGCATTGTACACTCCACGACTCTGGCGACTTTTGTCCACTTGGGAGTAGTAAAGCAGGAGAGCAGGATTTAGCTCGCTGCTCATTTGGAGTTGGCGCCAGGCATACTTTTTGAGTGGAAATCATTTCAAAGTAACCATTGCGATCAATTGAGAGTCTACGTTCACTTGTTGGAGTTTGATTCATTCCCTCAGGTGAAGCGTACTAGTAATATGGTGGGTATATATAAAAGATTTTCGTGCCTTCGCTCACAACTGAAGTCCAATAGAATGAATTCGAATTGAATTGAATTGAGTGAGAGCGAGGCACAGAATGAATGAATGTGAATGCGGGTGTGTTTTGAATTTGATCGCAGTCGGCATTCTGTGAAATGAATGAATGAATTAGCGTGCAAAACGAAATGAAAACTTGGTCATAGCTGAAGACATCGAATTACTCAAATCATTGTATGCTGACTTTCTGTATTCTTTCATTTTTTTGATATTTTTTTTTCCATTACTTTTTGTTGTTTTCTTTCTTCTTTTCCTTACGCACAGCAAAGCAACAATAACTCTTTGTTCTTTTGCAAAAAAAATGTAGACATTCGAATTAATTCGAAAACAACCTTTCATTCTCACTCATTCAATTCGTTTAAATGTTGTGCGACTTAGTCTTACGTGAATGCACAGATTCACTCAAATTCTTTCGGCGTCGCATTCCATTTCAGTCAATTCATTTTGAGCATTGTTAATTCGCTTGTCATTTTTTTGCCATCATGCAGATCTCGAGTATATATATAAATATTTTTTTTTAAGGATTGTTAGGAGCTCGTGCTATAATAGCAACGGCCTTCCATACATTAATTTTAGTTGCAAAAAAGCGTCTGATCAAGACAGATGCGAAGCTGCGACTGCTTTCATTGTCTTTGACAGTGGTGAACATTGAATAAAAGTTAGTCAACTCGGTATAGTCAACATTAAACTTCGACAACTGAGGCAAACGCGACCTATTTCCCATGACGAGGAATGAGTGCGATTTATCCGTATTCAACTTGAAAGTTGGTTATGCTGTGTTGCACTACTTTTGCCAAGTTCATGTTGAAGCGCAGTTCGGAAGCGATAGAAGGCAGATTCAAATTTTTCAGGCAGCTCTCCAGTAGTACATTTGACATCAATTTCTTCCAGCTGTTTGTAAGTTTTCTCAAAATTTGACTTCAACTCACCTGCTGTGCAGTACAGATCTTGTAGTAATTTGCTTGGAACGCCAGGGTCTCCAAAACTTTGGAAGATACGAGCCTTTTCAGCACCTGTTTAAATGTTATTTAAATTTCACGCAAAAACTGCAGAACTGTACTATTTATTATTTTATTTTTGTTTTTAAATTTATAAACAGCTTATAAACTATTACAAATAGATTACAAACTAATTTAAAGCAGGATAGTTCGAATTTGATCGTTGGAGAGTGCAGACGGCCTATCAATTCGCGCTTGTGAGTTCTTTAGCAATAAAATAATCATTCCAAAAAAAAAAAAAACAAAAAAAAAATGCAACGGTTTTCACCCATCGCGCATCCGACAAGTGTCTGGCATATGACCAGCAAAAAATAATAACTATAAAAAAATTGATATGCAAAATGCATTAAACAAAAACAATGAAATTGTGAGTAGTGAAAAACTCAGGGAAAGAAAAAACAACATCATGACTGATAACTTAAAAAACATTGAAAATCATGTGACAGAGACACAAAATGAAAGTGAAAAAACAAGCAATGCTGGAGTAGAGAACGAAACTGATATTGCAAGTATGAGTGCCAACATACAAGTGGATGACAACAACAAAAACAATAGCCTAAAAAACAAAAATAACAACTAAAAGGTGCTGCCAATATTAATAAAAATATTGAATCAAGCTAAATAATCGACGTCATAACAAAGGTTTAAAAATCCGTGATTTCCGAATTAAAAATAACTTTGGCTATACCGATGTTGTAATACTCTTCACGCCCCTGCTAGTAGTCCGAAAGTCTTAAAATTTATAAGGTTGGTGGATATAGATCAGTCACGAAAAACAAAAAAGTTTTTCTAATAAGAAGTTTCATTTGGATCCCTGTTTGTATGGGGGGTACCCCCTAGTGGTCCGAGGGTATTGAAATTTATATGGTTGGTGGATATCGGTCAGAAACTTATAGTGTCCAAATTTCAGTTCGATACGTTCGGATGATTCCGACAAATGCGTATGGTAAAAAGAAAGCTCCGTGTAAAAATTTATCTCTCCAGCTGAAAAACTGAGGGACAAGTTTGCATACATACAGACGAACATAGCTAGATCAACTCGTCTCGTCGCGCTGATCACGAATATATATACTTTATGGGGTCTCCGATGTCTCCTTCTGTGTGTTACAAAATTCATGACAAACTTATGATACTATTCACTGCGTGAAGAGTATAATAACATTATTTGTGAATGACATTGACAATTACATGAAAGTAAAAGATTATCTCAAGATAATACTAAAAAACTAATGTGAAGTTCTTTACGTCCAAAAACTTCAAAACAAAATCCAACCTATTGAAAGATCTGATTTCTACCACAGACCCGAATGAAATATTTGCGGAACTTAGAAGAAGCCAAACCGAAACCTTAAAAATCATAAAAGTAAGCCAGTTTACCACCAGTGCTTCAATTAAACAAAACACCGCATTACCAATTTTTTTGGTTCAAATCACTGCGGAAAGCAACATAAACGAATTAAAAGCAATCAAAAGCTTACTCTACAGATGCATTAGATGGGAGGCATTGCGAAGAGCGGACATACCACAGTGCCAATTATGTTAAATGTGGAGGAAAACATTGCAGCAAGGATTACACTAACAACATATCCTAAGAAGAAGGAAGAGATAAGCTATTCTGTGTACTATGCAAAAAGTATTGGCATCCCGCTTCATATAAAGGTTGCGAAAAATTCATTTCTCTCCAACAAAAACTCAAAGAGAGGAGAAAAAACCTCTCATCTAAAAAACCTCAAATCCAAACTAACTTCGTAAATAAATACATATGATAAAAATAAATAATGACACGAATGAGAATACTAAACATATAGTAAATAATGAAGACAATGCAACTACCGTAATGTTTTCGGAAATAAATAATACTTTTCGATATCTAACGCAACAAATAGTAATTTTACAAAATCACTTTCAATTGCAAGTTAAGAGAACTGATACATTGTACGATTTGTTAGAATCAAAATGAATATAGAGGATTACGCTACAGCAGAAATTTTTTCTAAGAAGCTGAATATTATATCTCTTAATGTAAACTCCTTAATTAACTTAAGCAGGAGAATAGATATGATGAAATTTATTGAAGAACATAACCCTGATATGCGCAAAGACAGATTAAATTCATACAGAGGAGAAGGTACAGCTATACTGATAAAAAAAAAAAAAATTAAATACAAATTTGCTTAGCGGACTGTAGAATATTTATAATAAAAGTACGGCAGTGACCACAATGTCATACAAATGATAATATTTAAAACCGGTAAAAATATTATTAAATACAACTTCTGGAAAATGAACTGGGAAAATTTCAAAAACAAAACAGAACAACTCATAAGAAACGAAACAATCGTTCCTACAGAAAATCAAACTGAAACTCGTTAAAAAACTTATAAGAGATAATCTTGTCATTGAAGTAAATAAACGTTATGAAAGTTGATCCCAAAGATTCTCAGTACATGTTTCAACAAATTAAAAAGAATTTTATCAAAAACAAAACTCAAGAGCTTAACTTAATAAAAATCCCCTTGTCCGATCAAAGCCTCATATATGCTGCTGTTACTTCTAGTGAGAACATGGATATTGACGAATCAAATAACTTTATAGGCAGAGATCGAGGAAAGATCTTAAACTTATTCGGGACTTACCTAGAATCAGTTCACTCTCTTAAAGAGATTGCCACTGATAACAACACTCATCTATGAGTTAAAGATTGTTTCAATTGTTTTTTAGGACTTAAAAATCAATTCGAAAACAACCAATTCTCAAAAACCACATTTAGCAATTTCAAAACTTCAGACAACATTGATGAAAGTCAAACAGAAAATTACTTCGTTACAAAAAAACAACTAAAATATGTATTCTCGAGGCTCAGAAACAAGACATCCTTCGGACTGGACCAGATACCAAACGTTGTTCTTAAAAATCTTCCAGACAGAGTAATTACAGAATACTGCACGATATTCAACAATCTACTGAATAATTCCTATTTCCCCAAGAAATTGAAAATAGCTAAAGTGGTATTAGTTCCCAAAAAAGACAAAGATATAAGTTGTTTAAAAAAATATACGTCCAATTAGTCTCCTTCCCAATATAAGTAAAAATTTAATTTAAAAGAAATTTGCATAAACAACATAATAAACATGTATGGTAAAAAAAGAAATCTGATAAGCAATTTGGCTTCAAATATCAGCACTCCACAATTCATGCTATAAGTTATTTAGCATCGCATATTACTTGGAACTGGAACAAGAAACTATGTATGTACTGGGGCATGCCTAGCCGACTTAGAAAAAGCGTTTGATGGAATATGGATTAAAGGATTAATCTTCAAACTAAAACAATACAAATACACTCTTGAAACTATATTCCTAATTCAAAACATGATCAGTGAGAAAAAATTTGTAGTTAGCAACGGCCTACAACAAGGTACTGTTAAATCCCCCTAGTCTTGTTTAATTTATACCTATTAGGTTGGTGCAAAAATAATGGCAGTTTTCAAACAGCTACTTTAAATGAACGTAACTCAGCTCAGAATAAACTTTATTAACCGAAATAAAAACCATTACAATCAATACTTTTTTGCCAACGAGAAACAAGTTTATTTATGCCGATAGCATAAAAGTCTGGAGTTCTGGAGGCGATGAAAGCGTTGAAGGCGTTTTTGGCGTCGTCTTGATTTTTAAAGCATTTCTCGCGCAGGAAGTTGTCGAGGTGTTTGAAAAAATGGTAGTCAGTGGGCAAGAGGTCCGGTGAATATGGCGGATGAGGTAGAGTCTCGTAACCCAATTCGTTCAACTTCTGCAAGGCCAGTTGTGCGACGTTCGGTCGAGCGTTGTCATGGAGCTGGATTGGTCCCTTCATATTGACCAATCTCGGGCACATCGTCGAAGCTTCTGGTGCATTTCGTCGATTTGTTGGCAGTACTTCTCTGCCATGATCGTTTCGCCTGGATTCAGAAAGCTGTGATGGATGAGACCGGCTGCTGACCACCAAACAGTAACCATAATATTCTTTTGGTGCAGTTTCGGCTTCGGGAAGTGTTGTGGAACCTCGTCGCTGTCCAACCACTGCGCGGAACGTCGCCGGTTGTCGTAGAGGATCCATTTTTCATCGCACGTTACGATTCGGTCGAGAAACAGGTCATTTTTGTTGCGCTGAAGAAGAGACGATGACACCTCAAAACGACGATTTTTTTGATTTTCGTTCAATTCATGCGGCACCCATTTATCGAGTTTTTTTGACTACCCTATTTGCTTCAGATGGCGTACGACTGTTGAGTGATCGACGTTGAGTTCTTGTGCGACTTTTCGTGTGGTTTTGCGAGGGTCGGCTTCGATAAAGTCTTTCAATTCGTCATTGTCAACCTCATGCTTTATTTTTTAGTTTGCAATGTGAAGAGTAGTAGTCAAACTTCTTTTGAACAATAAATTTAAACTGTAAGAAACAATTTATTAAAAATAGAAGAAGGAGTCATAGGAGTATATATATTCTTGATCAGCGCGACGAAACGATTTGATCTAGCCATGTCCGTCTGTATGTATGCAACCTAGTCTCAGTTTTTGAGCTTTATTTTTACCATACGCATTTGTCGGAATCAGCCGGATCGATTCACTAGAGGGAGTACCCCCCATACAAACCGGGATCCAAATGAAAGTTGAAATTGGGACACTGTAAGTGTCTGACCCGTATCCACCAACCTTCTAAATTTCAAGACTCTCGGATTACTAGAAGGGGCGTGAAGAGTAATACAACTTCGGCATAGCCAAAGTTAGTTTTTTTTATATTTTTATTTTTGACTTACTGCACCGTTTACTACGTTCAAACAAAATTTAATGAGAAAAAGAAGTAAGAAATACATCAACAAAGCAAGAAATTCATCAACACACAGAATGAAAAATGAATGAATGAATGCATGAGTTTTAGCAGTGGCACACCAGTTATCTGCTAATCAAAAATTTTTTGATGTTTCTTTTGTTTCACTCTTTTATTCGAATTTACTCAATTTGAATGCTCGCACATCTGGTTAAATTTTCACTCAAACTCAAAAATCTGGTTTTTGCTGTTTGTCGCACACGAGTTTTTGAGTGTTACTCAGTGAGTCTGTTAGTTTGAGTGCGTTGATGCAGCCCTCTAGTACATACCAATCTTCTTCTTATAGCTACTTAATTCGAATGATTGCTGAGAAAGTTAAAAAGGCTCCACCCTACGGATCTACGTCATTGATATAGAAATTAAGAATTATCTAACCTAGTTTAGTTACTCTCTGTCAATGTCACCAAGTCTATCCTTTAAATGTGTTCTTTTAATGCTTGATTTTAATTCTCAAATAAACTCAAATAAAAAATAAAAAAAAGGTTTTACCTGCAAAACAAAAGTTTGTCGAATTGCAAGAAATTCAAAAGGAAATTTTGTGAAAAATACTGTTTACTGTTGAGAATGACCAAAAACTTGGCAGCACTGCCGCAGAGTGACTAGCATTAAAACTGAGTTCTGGCTGAGTTCAAGCAGAACTCAAGCTAAAATACTACATCAACAACAAATTTTGTTTATTTTCCTTGTTGCCATCATAACTCTGTGTTCTGCTGCAGTGTTGCAGAACTCTGAATTTTACTCACTGTGGAAACGCTATAAATTGAGTTAGAACTTTGTTATTATTCACCGCTTCAATATACGTATTTCGACCTGAACAGAACTCTTGAGAGCTGGACGTGTATTTTTTTTCACTCCGTGATATAAGTGATTTATTATCTATGCTTTTAATTTCTTAATACTTAAATTCAGGTAATATTTATTTTGATCGTGTTTTGCTTATTTTAGTTGTGCACAAAAGTTTATTTGTAAATATTTTTAATTATATATACACACATACACATAATTGTTTGCAATTTCAAAAATAGCAGTAAAAATCCACTTTAACAGTAAATTTAAACGGTAAAAAATTGTATATCGAAAAAAATAATCTACAATTACCATTGCCCTCTGTGCCATCCCTTGCATTTCCTGATTCTCCAGTCTTTCAATTCGTCATTGTCAACCTCACATGGGCGCCCGCGACCCTCTTTATCTTCAAGGCTGGTATCACCTGCTCGAAATTTTTCAAACGTGTGGTACGCTCGGAAGCAGTATCCTCGCCCCATGCTTTATTGATATTTCGTGTCGTCTCCGCAGCATTGTGGCCAAGTTTGAACTCGTGAAGCAAAATAATGCGAATTTCTTGTTTTGATAGCATCACAAAAAGTGGTCTGAAATCAGAAACGTATGACGATAATAAAGAGATAATTAGTCTAAAAGACAGAGCGAAAAACGCTTTAAAATGACATATAGCATGACCACATTCATTAAAAAATTTATTCAGAAATTCATGCATAAAAATCAACAATATGGAAGCGGCCATTATTTTTGTACCAACCTAATACTTGATCTAATAGAACAAACTGACTAAATTATATCTTTCGCGGACGATATCATCATCTATCAGTCGGGCGATAAAATTGAAAAAATTAACTCCGGCCTCCAAAACAAATTTAATAAAATAGCTGCATAGCTAGCTAACCAATTGGCATCTAAAAATCAACACAGACAAATGTGAAACTATTTTATTTATTTCAATAAATGTAGTAGCAATATTCGCAAAAGCTGGAAAAGCTTTACCATAAGATCAAGCTCAGATAATGCAGGCCTTCCAGTTCAAAGCTCAGTAAAATACCTTGGGGTACATATCGACAAATTCCTATACTACAATGATCATATAAAAAACAATAACAACTAAGAAATCAATCTTTATGTACAAAAATTTATTCTACTCAAGATAAGTACCTGTCAAAAAGAGTAAAAGTAATTATATACAAAAACCTAATACATATGGTTGCCCAATATGGTATAATATTTCTTCTTACTATATGGAAAGACTTGGATGCTTTGAAAGAAAATTTCTGAGAGCATGTACTTCGCTTTACAGAACCCCGCAAAGCGATTACCTTAAACACTTTAAAATAACGAAGCCAACATTATCAGAATTGATAATTTTATAATAAAATAAATCAGGAGACACATTCAAAGAAGCTTAGAATGTGAAGGAAATAGTATAATCAGGGCGCCATACTACGTAAATGAAGGTTATATTGCAACAGCACTCGCAAGCGGTTTTGTTCCGCACGAAGCCATTGTATACCTATAGCCAACACTAAAACTTTAAATTATGTTTCTCCACCTAATAACAACCATAGGTGCGACAAAAGTCTATCAAATAAGTATATTAAGTTAAGTAAAAAATTTAGCCAAAGCAAGCCCTGATGGTTTGGCAGTTAAAATATAAGTAGATAGTTAATCTAAATTCTTAGTTCTAAGTCTTTCTACTCTATCTCTTTTCCTGTATTTATATTTAGTTTAAAAAAGTTAAAATACTATATAAGTATCTTTAAACTTTAATCTCAATTCAAAATTATTGTCATATCAAAAAGAAAAATATCTAAAAAAGAATGAATTATATAGATACTAGAGAGCTCGAATAGGGACAATTTATGATGTTATGATTAAGACACTAATGTTTGTAATAGTATTAAAATTATATTAAATTTCTGTAAATAAACATTTAAAAAAAAAAAAAAAGAGATTGATTAATGATAATACGAGTATACATATATACCTATGTGGGTATGGGTTTGAGGAATGGAGCTGTAAAGGGTGTATTTTTCTTTGTACAATTATAGTTTAGTTTATTTATTTTTTATATATTTGGTTATAGAGGATGCCTGATTTTAGGATATTAATGAGTTTGGGTAGGGTGGAAGGGTTGAAAGGAATTGTTAAAGGGTCAGTGTTACAAACAAATTTAGTTCTGTTTCTTTTAAAAAACTAGCAATCTGAGAAGACTTGTTTTACTGAGGTAGGAGTATTTGAATTGGAGTGCTGTACTTCGAGCGAGAGAGTGGACGTGTGTACTTTTGTTCTAATAAATATTTAATTTTTTACTTTTTTTACTTCAATTTGTTAATAATAATACTGTTTATATTATTGTGCATAACTTAAATTGATCGTGTTTTCAGATTAGTTAGTGGTGAATAAATTTTAAAAGTTTTAATATTTATTAATTGAGGTATTTTCATTATATTTTCGAGTGATTACTGCATTTTTGTTTTTGCATGTTTCATAATTTTTACTTTTGTTATTGTACGAGTATATAACATTTCAAAGTTATCTGTGAGCATTGTTGTTGCGAAACCAAACTGTTATTAATCAGTTTTGTGTTTCTTTCTGTAGCATTTGTTTTTGCTTTAGGCTTTTTTGATTTTTTGTGCGCTATCACTTACAGTGTATAAATTTAGTATCTGCATTTTTCATTAAATTAATTTTTCATACATTTTTTTTTTATTTGTGAAATTTTATATTTGTTTCATGAATATGATTTGTTGATTTGATCATTATTTTATTTATTTCATGAATATGATTTGTTGTAATCCTTCATGTAAAAATAAGAATACATTTGATGTTGATTCTCAATGCGCAGTACGTTGTTGACTGTGCTACATTTTTCACACTTGCAGTGTGCGGGACTGAACGGCCGGTACCATGACAAAATAATCAGCAGATCTAAAACAAGTTTTGGCAGCTTGACGTGGTCTTGTCCATCCTGTTTTAAGCGTCAGATTAATTTTTCGTCAATGTATCGTAGTATACGTGACAATTTTATCAAATTGTATAGTGCTGTAAAGCAACTTTCGTTTGATTTCGATTCGGGCACTGATTTTCCCACTAAATATCAGTTCGATTCACCTGCTCCCCTTCTCTTATTGTCACCTTCTCCTATGGGCAACCACGCTTCCCCCCAACTACCTTCCACCACTCCTCTTGTTCCTGCCATAATTGCCCCTCCAGCCGATCCTACATCAACTCCTGTGCTCCCTGTAATACAGGTATCCTCCTCTAAACGTTCTAGACCCGTTTCTTCTCCACCTTGGCCAACACCTTTGTGGACAAAAACGGGAATGTTGCCATCAATGCCTCTAAGCGGTCAAGAACTGATGCTCCCCGCCCGTCTAGCTCAATTGTGGATAATTCGAGGAATGGTGCCGCTCAGATGGTGGTATACCCCTACCTCAATTGTACCTTTACCCGGCGAATCCAACCAGGCCGCTCATTCATCAATATCACCTGCGGCAACCTTAGAACCTTTACCAATATCGCCATCTTTGAATGAGGATTCACCATCTATCTTGTCGGTAGTGGCCCCTCGGAAACATTTTCCTATCAAGACTTTCTTATGATACTACCTGTGATGACATTAATAGGTGTATCGCTTCTAAGACTAATGTGAAGGTTAGTGTGCAAAAATTCAATTTTTCACAACCTATTGCCTCATGAATCTGTTTATATATCGTGTTCTTATATTCCGCCTAATTCCAATTTGGAAACTTATATGAGTCATGCTAGAGCCATTAAATCGTCAATAACATTCTTCGGGACCGTGACTCTTTTATCGCCTAGATTTTAATCTCCCATTCATTTCGTGGTCCTTTTTTGGTATCTCGAAGTATCTAGTTCCTTCAGCACAACTTGATTTCTTGAAAACACTGTTTAAAAATCCTTTTTTCAAATGAACTCTGTAGTAAATCATTACAATAGATCAATTGATCTTGTGTTTAGTAATGATTCTGCAGGTACTTCTGTGTCAAGATTGCAACTTTTAAGTATTCCTGAGGATACTTACCATCCAACATTAGAAATATCCCATTCTGTAACCCGTCCTGTTTCAGACTCCTCATCTTCTTCTATGCGTTGATTCTGTTTTCGCAAAGTGAACTTTGACCAACTAAATGCAGTCTTTCCAGTCCTCCCATACAAGCAACTTTTTTTAAATTAATATTCTTATTAGAAAATATCAGGATCCAAATGAAAGTTCTTTTTAGAAAAACTTTTTTTTTGTCTGACCGATAAGAGTATTACAACTTTGGCATAGCCAAAGTAAGTCTTTTTTGATATATTTTTTTTATTTTTTTGTTTTTTCTTATAATGGGTGATACTCCGAATCAGGGTTTGAATTGCTGGCTTAAAAATATCGACAGCACAGAAATATTTGCTTTACCTGCACTTTTCCCAGTAAAATAAAAAGTAAATTTCCAGCCGCTTACTGAATATATGGTTATTAACGAAGCAGAAGCGAAAAGCAAATGCATAAAGAGATAAGAAATTAATTGCTTGAACGCAGCCAGCCTTTCGTTTTTTCTTACACAGTCAGCAGCAGCGACATTTCTCAAAAGAAAGGCGCCGCTGCGATCAAGCAAGTAATTTCTTATCTCATTTCTCCTTTACTATTTGCTTTTTAATGTTTATTTTACGAAGCAAGTCAGCAGCAATTTTTATATATAGTAGCAGCAGAGTTTTGGCTGTTTGGCTGTGCTTGTGTGTGTTTCTTTGAAAGCAACACAAAAGAAGACAAAGACAAAATTTATAAGGCGAAAGAGAACAAAGAAAACGTCGGCAGAGACTTTCACGACGACGTTTTCAGAACGTTACTGTCTCCGCTTATTACCACACTTCTCTTACCTACTATTACTATTTCTGGGCAGAGCAGCGTTCGATTTAGCTGTGCAAGCAATAATTTCATTGCTGGTTCGTTTACTATTTTTGGGCAGAGCAGAAGCAGCGTTCGAAAATTTATTGCGCTACAAATCTTGTTTTGTTAAATAGATGGGCATTATTTATTTATTTCTAATATTAAAAAATGGAATATGATATAAATGTAGTAGTAGTAACAGTAATGAACTTATATTTTTTTTTTTTTTTAATTTTTTTTCTCAACATGTTTTAACAATAATCTACTTCGTTAGTCTAGAGTAGTGTTAGGTACGTACTGCTCACTTTGGTGAACATGTTCACTTGTTCTTTTTTTTTTAGTAAGTGAACTCGCTCACTTTGCTCAGTTGTTCACTTGCTCACTTATGAAAACTTTTTCATTTGCTTATGAACAACACAGCTACTCAGGAAAATAATAGGGCAGTTACATTTTAATTCAAATATAGCATGTATTTATATTTCAACATTAATAATAACAATAACAAAATAAAACATAAATTAATAAAATAAATTTTTCTACCCTACTTCATTGGGAATTCTTTGGTAAAAAGTTTCGTTTCCTTTTATTTTTTTACATTGGCGCTGAAATAGAACAACTTTTATTATTTACGCTCTAAGGATATTATTTAATATATACGTACTTGATAATTAATGTTCACATATTAATATGCAAAAACATAAGGTTTTCCAGGTTTTTTGGTTTAAAAAGGGTTCACCTTTTGCGTACAGTTTCCCCTGCACTTGAATATACGCGCTCGCATGGCACCGATGTGGCCACTACACAAAGGCGTTTTAGCATATGTATATATAAGCGGGGATATTGTGTTTTGCGCTGCTCCCACCATATTAGCGGATCATCTTTGCTGCTAATGTATGCTTCTGACAGGTATTTATCCATTTCCATAATTACTGCAGCTGTATTGTTGGTGGGATTGCTGATTCGATTAATAGCAGTGTCAAAGTCCTTCTAAATGTAATCCTCATCATTAGATACTGCAGATAGACATACAGACTCAGTTTCAGGCAAAGCGATGGCTGGCCGTATGGACAATACTTTTTTTTTTAATTTCGGCTACTGAATTTTTAAATGCGTCCTTGGATTTAAACACACGACCGTCATGTTTGCCATTCTTTTTTGCAAAATGCCTGCGAATCCGATTATTTTTGAGAGTGTTACGTTTTTCTCTGCTAAGATTTCGTTTGTTATTTGCGAAAAAGGCTGCAATATTGGCAGCACACCTTTGATTACGTTCCATTCTGGCGTAGATAGCACTAAATCCGGGCGTAGAATCGATACGGCTGCCATAACAGCTCCTTTTAAGAGAACAAGCCATTGAAACATTTTGTGCGTAGAGTTCCATCGTGTGGCCACATCCTGTGTTAGCTTCAAATCTGGCAGATTTAAGCGGACCTGCTCATCCTTCAACTTTTTGAGACCTCTCCCAATCAGCAACAACTTTTTTTAAAAATTCGCAGAGGTTAGCGTCTGTGTGCTTCTCTTCAAACGCCTCACAAGCAAACATGTAAGCGGTCAGCACAGTTAACTCTTTTTTCTATGAAATGAGCTGTTACAGCCATGTAACTCTCATTGGTCATAGAGGTCCAACCGTCTGTTGTTAAACACACAGCAGTCCCAGCACTCAGCTTTTCTTTTATTTTGCCCATTTGCTCATCACGTATTTTTGGCAACAATACGTTGGTTATTGTTTTTCTAGTTGGCATCTTATAACCGGGCGTATGCGACACTTCTTTAACAAACTTTTTGAAGCCCGGCTCTTCCACCAACCTCAACCTTTGGCGATCAATCGAACTAGTTGTCGATCAACTTGCTGGCTTTTGCTTGCTGCGACTGGCTTGTATACAAATGCTGTCATTTTCTGCTGCCCAACTTGTACATTTTCAACAACCTCGCTTCGAACAACGGGCTCCATAGCCGATGGGTGTTTACTTTTTAAGTGCCGGCTCAGGTTGCTTTGCGACTTACAGCTTAAAATAGTATTACAATATTTGCATTTTGTTTGCTGGCTCCCTAAATCAGTGAAATGCGACCAAATTTCGCTATATTTTCTAATCAGCGACATTTTACAATTTGTATTTATGAATTAGATTGGCGTTAAACTATATGTGCTTAGGATAAAAAGAACCATGATACAATAAAATAAGGTAGTGACAGTAGTTTACAGTTATGTGGTTCTCTCTAAAAAAAAAAGTACTCACGCTCTTCTTCTTCTAAATTTTTGTATCATGAAAAAGAACCAACACACAAAGAAAAGAGGGCAACTAATCGACATGAACAACAAGTAAAAGAGAACAAGCGAGTAAAAATTAACAACTGAGTAAAAGAGAACAACTGAGCAGAAAAGAACAATAGGGAAGGAACATGTTCACTTGCTCAGTTTAGTGGGTAACTCTTTTTTTTGTTCACTCACTCAAGAGCCACCCAACACTAATCTAGAGTATTAAATCGTTATATATAATTATTCTAAATGACAAACGTGTACATACATATGATACGTGTATTAACTAAACTAAGAAAATTTTTTTTATTAATCAGTTCTTCAGCTCATAGGGATGTAACCTCTTCAGTCTTGTCGTGGGTCTATATGTAGCCAAGGCCTTTGCTAATATATTTGGGTGATCTGATAATCTGTCATTGTACCTACTGGTGTGTCTATTTATTTCGTCGCCTACAAATGGGATGTATAGATCACAGTGTAACGTTTTATTACGGACGTACCAGAGGGCTCCAACAATTGAGCGTAAGGTTTTGTTTTGCAGTATTTGTATCTTCTTCATGTGGCATGCCGATGCTTTCCACCCCCTCCATCTCCATCTCCCTCTCCCTCTTTATCTTTTCGTTTGCAAACTACTATAAAGTAAGAAATAAAATTATAGTAGTTTGCAAACGAAAAGATAAAGAAATGCATGCACAAGACCTTGTCAATATGAATTTGTCTAGACAAACAGGGCAAAGCAATGCTAATTAGCAATAGAAACACAAAGGAACCAAACTAGCCTCAAATGAACAAAATAACAAATAAAATAAAATGAGACAGAAGCATCACTTTCTTCATTTTCATTATCCAGACTTGAGACACTTAAAGACATATTACTGGTTAAACTAAATTCTTTATATTTAGATGAAGCAATCGAAGCTTTGCCGTTGTTTGAAGAAGAGAAAACCTTTTGAAAAGATAACGATTTCATGCTTCTGTTGCACCAACTGTTCACTTCAATTGTTCCTTACTGTTACTAAGTATTACATTCATATCATATTCCATTTTTTAATATTAGAAATAAATAAAATAAATAATGCCCATGTACTTATTTAACAAAACAAGATTTGTAGCGCAACAAATTTTCGAACGATGCTTCTGCTCTGCCCAGAAATAGTAAACGAACCAGCAATGAAATTATTGCTTGCACAGCTAAATCGAGCGCTGCTATGCCCAGAAATAGTAAACGAAACAGCAAAAATAGTAAAAGAAACAGCAGAAATAGTAATATCAGTAATATCATTCAGACGAACGTAATTTAATCTTCTATTCTTCTTTGGTGACTTTGGCTTCTGTTCAGACGAACGTCACATACGAAAATACATTTTTTCTAATTTCTCTTCATTTGTGTTTTTTTGAAAGCAACATAAAAGAAGAAAAAAAAAATTTAGCGACTCCGCGCTATATATTACAATTTTTCATTATCTTCTCTCAACGCAAGGCAAAAGAGTTGTGAAAAAACGAATGAGGCGAAAGAGAACAAAAAAACGTCGGCAGAGACTTTCACGACGAAGTTTTCAGAACGTCACAGCCTCCGCTCACTACCTCACTTCTCTTACCTACAAAAAATCTTTTCGCAGTCGCAGACCCTATCGTCTGAATGGGGTGATAGTAAACGAAACAGCAATTAAGCACAAACACAGCCAAAGTCTGCTGCTACTATATATAAAAGTTGCTGCTGACTTGCTTCGTAAAATAAACAGTAAAAAGCAAAAACTAAAGGCGAAATGAAAGTAAAGTAATAAAAATTTCATTGAAAATAGTCAAGCAATTTCAATCCCTGCTCCGGATCCCTCCTGGAGTCCACACTATAAAAGATGCATTCTCCTGGCTTAGCAAGCTCATCTCCTACTTCGCCTGTTACAACTATTTCTTAGCCCCCACCAATCATTGTGAAGGCGTCTCCAACATTAATGGTTTTCGGTCATTACTAAATGGAGTTATATGTACAAAGTAATTCCTATTGGATCAAAGTTTGCCCTGGACATACAATTCGTGTCATGGCTATCAACTCCGACTCCTATCGAGTTATTGTTGAGTTTTTGAACGCATATAAAGTAGAATTCCATACATATCAATTAAATCAGGAAAGATTCTATAGGGTGGTGATCAAAGGTCGTCACCACTCCACTTGTACAACAGAAATTAAAAATCAATTCCTGAAAGCTGGTCATAATGGAAGATACAGTATGTTACGACTAATTAAGTTGGTCTGATAATATACCACTAAACTTGTTCTTCATTGAGCTTGTACCCAAGGAGAACAATAAATCAGTTTTGATATAAACGTCTCTGCGATCAAATTGTTATCGTTGAGCCACCACGCCAACGTGTTTCTCCACCTCAGTGTCATAGATGTCAGGAATATGGACATATCCAAAAATATTGCTTCAAGCTACATCGCTGTGTTAAATGCGGTGATTGCACCCTATATTGAGTGTAGAAAGGAGAAGGGGATCTCTTCTAAATGTACTCTGTGTGGCTATGCTCACACAGCTAACAATAAAGGCTGTGATGTTTACAAACATTACCTTAATCTACATAGTTTTAATAAAGTGTTGAGTCCCCCAAGAGGTTCTACAATTTTGGCTTCGGCTGTTCCTTCACCAATTGTGGTACAGCCACCTCTTACGAAAGTACGGTGAAAGGGGATATAAAAAAGCAAACCCTACATAAGCAGAAAAAAGATAAACAGCAGCAAACTAAACAATTGTCAAAACAAAATCATTCAGAATAAAAGAAACAATACCAACAACTATTGACATTCAACTTGTCTCAGCCAAAGCAATCTGTCTCATCTCAACAGCAGCAGTCACAATCTTCGCATCTCCTGAAACATCAATCATTTCAGCTTCATCGTCCGTATTTACAACAGTGGCTACAACAATTACAAGAATGGCAGCAGCAACAAAATCAGGCTCATATGGACTTTAATTCCAAATTTGATTTTATTTTATCAAGGTTGGATCGGATGATGGATTTCCATCATCAATGGGTTCATTTGTGAGAGACACTGCCTGGAAAGTGTGTGTCTAGCAGGACGTTCAAGGTCTCCATCCCGGTATCAGTCCAGCTACCATCAGGTCTCTGGACACTATCCAGGGAACTTGGAGAAGATTTGAGGATCCTGCGGAGTCTACTCGTCTCGGAGACACTCTCTATGTTGCCACAGAAAGTTCTCCAGGTAGCTCTTTGGATTTCCTAATCGAGTACTTGAGTTCCCTTTGCTTATCTTTGAAGGGAGACCAGTCGTTTGAGGCCTTAGCTCTGTTAAAGAGCTTGCGGCATTGTTTGCGGAGTTCTGCTATTTCGGCATTCCACCATCTGGGTTTAGTCTTACCTCTGGGTGTGTGGGCCACGCAGGAAGTTTCCGCTGCTACCTTGAAGGCATTTGAGAGCTGTACGACTGCCCTATCAATGTCGGCGCAATCCGTTATGGATGGTACCTGACCAAGGTTGTTGGCAATGCTAGACTGAAAAATGGTCCAGTCAGTGTGTTTTCTATTGGTATACCCCGAGGCGACCTCATAAGCTGTGGAGATAGAGTATCCAATGGTGTAGGTGAGATATCTGTGATCTGAGTAGGAGCAGTCTTGGGAGACCCTCCAGTCCCTTAAGAGCAAGGGTGAGTGGTCACTGACGAGCGTGACGTCGAGTACCTCCCTTCTGTTAGAAGTCAAGAAGGTAGGTTCGTTGCCCCGATTTGCAACAAAGAGATCGTGGGCTAAAATAAAATCAAGGAGGGACTCACCTCGTTCGTTGGTGTCCGTGCTGCCCCACACATCGTGATGAGCGTTGGCATCCGCACCGATGACGATAGGGATCCGCTTATTGTTGGCTTCTGAAACCAGAAGCCTGACTATGTCGTGGGGAGGGGATGGTCCGTGATCGTATGCCATATAGCAAGATGCTATCCAAGTTGAAGTGCCGTCCACTTCTGCGATGACGGCAACGTTATCTTTGTCCAGATACCTGTGGAGTACAATAGCATTAATTGATTTCTTGACAATAACGCAAGCCCTAGGTCTACCTGAGCCTTCACAGTAGATCAAGCGGTAGTCCTGATGGTTAAGTCCACATACCCTGTCATTAATGACCCAGTGTTCCTGGATTAGGAAGAGCTCCTCGTTTCCATGTGAGAGACGCAGGAGCAGTGCTGCCGAAGCAGTGGTGGAGTGGTGAAGGTTAATTTGGGTTACCTTCACCATCTTTGGGGATAGGAATTATTGTGCTATCGGGGTCTTCTTCTTCGGACAGAGGAGACTCCGACGCACTTATGTCCATTTGGCCAAAGAAATCATTGACGAGCTCAGAGGTGGATATTACACTGAGTCGTGTAAGATTCCATGTTGCCCAACTTGTTAGGAGGTACCAGGTCGGCCGCAGCATTAGCTTGAGGCTCGACTATTTGGACCTTTGGTTTGGTACGCAGCTCCTCGCTTTTGTACACTTTAAGGGTGATCGACCCGAAACCGTAGTTGATCTCCCCTTTAGATGTGGTGATTGATGCGAGCGACTCCTCGTTTATCACGATGAGCGCCTCGCGGAGTCGACCATTAGGTTCACCAACCTTTGTAACCTTCCAATCATGAGTGGGCAGGTCGCTGTTGGTCATCCTCAACAATTCGAGGATGTCCTTTGGCGAGGAGGGCTCAGCAGTAATCCAAGTTCTATAGCGTGGTCGGTTGGGGATTTGTTCCTTGGTGACCACTGAGAGTTTGGCTCCTGGCCATAGCTCTCCTAACCTGCCAATGGCTTGCTTATAGAGATCCGCTGAGCGTTGATCTGAGCAGGCCACTAACTTAACAAACCTTGAGGAACGTAGTTTCAACCAGTCCACAGTTTGCTGGGGAAATAGTACCATCTGCATTACTCCCGTCTATCACTGCCCAGATGAGGCTGTCCATGGCCATCTCGTTGAAACGTCTGGTGGGACGAGGTGCCATAATTCTGGGTTTCTTGTCATCCGGTGGTACCGATTGTGTGAGCTGTTCCGTCGACCTTTGTCGTTTCTGAGTAGCAAGTGAGGGGGTAGGGCGAGCCTCCACATTTTTTTGGGCCCACGCGAGAGCTGCCCTATCCTGCTCGGAGAGCTTGGTAGGGTCGACAGCTTGAAGTCTGCTTATGATTTTGTGTGCAGATCTTCTGGTCCTATATGCCCTAGTGGACGCACTAATGTGCGGACGGACAACTCTTGGTTAACATTCCTCAAACTAACTTTCTGACCTGGGAAGCCCTATCGGAGAACGAGAGTTCTTCGTCAGCGTAGTTAGTTGAGTCATTGCAGTGCAAGCCTCCACACTGCGTCAAGGTGGTTGTCCTTCATGGAGGTATTGATGTCATGCTCATCAGTGAATCCCACCTATGTAGCAGGTCTTACTATAAGCTGTTTGGGTATTCGCTTCATCTAGCAAACCACCCCTTAGATCGACACAGAGGTACTGCAACCATCCTTATCCGATCAGCCATTAAACACCATTTTTACGCATTTACTACTGAAACCCATGTACAATGTGTAGCGATAATTTTCTGTGACCTTGGTAGTTTTGTAATTGATTCGGTTTACTACCCTCCAACGTATTCTTGGTCAACACTGGCATTCAGTCAACTCCTGAGACAACTTGGCCTAAAATATATCATAGCCGGGGACTGGAATGCTCACCATTCACTTTAAGCTGCCTTTCGTACAAAAGCATTCTTGTACGTCCCCTGTCAAAGTTCAACACATTATTCCGACTGATATTCGCGAGCAGTTAAAAACTCAAAACCAACAAAGCGCCTGGAGATGACGGTTTAACGGTAAGGTTGCTAAAGCCCTGCCTATTCAAGGTGACCACTTTCTTGCTCTGTTATTCAACGCCATCACACAGTTATAGCTATGGTACCTAAACCTGGTAAGCCGGAAAGTAATTTAACGTCGTATCACCGATCACCTTGCTACTAGTATTCACAAAGTGTTCGAAAGAATACTTCTTGGTAAACACAGACATGGTACCACGGACCAGATTCACCGCATATTTAATGCCATCTTCGGCTGTGTTTCTGGACGTACAGCAGGCCTTTGAGAGAGTGTGGCATGATGGACTATTCTGAAAGATCAAATCAATTCTACCCACGTAATATTTCTTCCTTATCAGATTATACTTATCACATCGATCATTTATGGTTGAAGTCGAAGATGATTGGTTGACTATCCGCAACTTCAGAGCTGGTGCCATAGGGTTGTGTACTAGGTTCGATCCTGTACACGCTGTTTATTAGTGATATGCCTACGTCAACAGATGAAAACACTAGTTGCCACTTATGCGGATGACACAGTATTTCTTGCATATAACACCTTAGGCGATTAAGCTGCTGCCGCTTCTCAAAGAGTTCTCGACGAATTCGAAACTTGGTCTAGACGATGGAACATTAGAATTAATAGTGCGAAATCGCAGCACTGTTGCTTTTCTTTGCACTGTAAACGCTGCTCACCTGTTTCTCTGAATGGCATTCAAATATCCCAAAAATCTTCAGAAAAATATTTATGCTTAAATTTGGATCGCCAACTGACGTGGTCTAAGCATGTCAACGCTATAACAGCTACTTGTAAAATTAAAATGCAAAAACTACGATGACTTATCCGACCCGATAGCTCTCACAATCTTGCTGCCAAAGTTACGCTATGTAAGGCTATAATAATACCATCCTACACGTATGGCATTCATTTTTGGGGACTAGTTGTAAAGCCTACTTTTAATCGCATTCCGGCTATGCAGAATAAAGCCTTTCTGCATATCACTGGTGTTCCTTGGTACGTGGTTTTAATACACCGTGACCGTGGCATCCTATCAATAAAAGAGCAAATTAATGGACACACTAGTTGTTTCAAAGATGCTCTACATCAGAGACTGCAACGAGTATTTCATTTTCGATCACACTCGATTGACTCGTACTGATTATGATTTTGCTACTTTGGTTGAATGTAAAGAAGCGATCGATTAAGCATGAGCTCAAAGCAAACATTCAGTTCGAACCACATAATAGCAAATCGTACATGGTCATTTGTGATTGTGTGTTTTTGCTTAGAAACAAAAAAAGATCGAACATGCTGTTCGCAATGAACTTGCATGAACATGCATCGCAAAGTGCGTAGTTTTGTGTGGGAGGTATTGGCCCAAATTTTAAAAGAAGACAATGTACTCGTGGAAGTTTTGTATACTGTCGCACTTGCACTACGGTGTTAAAATACAACAGCGCCCAAACTTCAAATTTAAAAAGGCATAGCTGCTGCAAAGTCATCAAGGAATCAACAATTTTAAAAACCGTATCAGCGTTCGACAAAAGTGAAGCTATGGATAAATGCACCATATGGATTACTAAAGACTGCAGGCCATTTTCTGCAGTGCGTGGTTCTGGCTTCATAGAACTGGTTCCTTTTTTTGTCAAGATCGGGGCAACTTATGGTGAACACGTCGATGTGGAAGATTTACTGCCGGATCCAACGACAATTTCACGGAAAGTGGAAAAGAACTTAAATGAAAAAAACAAGAACTTAAAGACGAAATACGAGTAAGTAATATTGTGAGCAGCGGCGGAGCATCAGCAACAATAGACATGTGGACGGATAAGAACGTGAAACGGAACTTTTTAGGCGAGACGTTTCACTATCAGAAGAACTAAAAAAATTTTGATATTGCATTAGGAATGAATTCTATGGATTTTAAAAGGTTTACGAGTGAAAATATTGTGAAAAAGCTGAAGAGTGTATTTAGTGAATTTGGTGTTGAAAATATTGATGAAATTAAGTTTATTGCCGACAGGGGGACGAATATTGGCTTTAGAACATAATATACGTGTAAACTGTAGTAGCCACCTTTTTTCCAATTGCATTAAATCGTTCCCTGCCACCACCAGAGCTCGCCGATGTTTTAGAGTCGTGCAAAAAATTGGTAAAATATTTTAAAAAGGCAAATTTTCAGCATCACCTTCCTACTTCATTGAAAAGTCCATGTCCAGCACGGTGGAACTCAAATTATAGAATGCTGAAGTCCATAATTTACAATTGGGGTGAAATTAACAATGTTTTGGCAAGGAATGAAGAAAGCCTACAAATGTTACATAAAAATATAACCATTGTTAAAGCCCTGGTAGAAATGAGCGAGAATTTTGAAAATATTTTTAAGAAATTGCAACTTTCTAATTCACCATCGATGTGCTATGTTTTTCCTACAATTTTAATAATTAAAAGCCTTTGTGAGCCGATAAGTGAAGATTTAGCTGCTATTTCAACATTAAAGAAAAATATATTAAAATATATTGACGAAATATGGGTCGCCAATTTAGATTTGTGGCATAAATTTGCATTCTTTCCACCAGCTATAAAAATGCAAGCACATGAGTTAAATGATACACAAAATTTCTGCATTTCTCGCATGCAAAATAATTTATGTGCTGCATTAATTACGGAGAATGACTCTTTATCTCCAACCACACCTTTATCTACTTCGACACCGAATTTTTCTTTTGATTTTAACTCAGATCAAAGTAACTTACATTAAAGTTGGCAAGTTTCACCTTCCTATAAAAATAGCGATCTATTCTATTTTTTTAAATTAATGCAACAATCTGCTTCAAAATCTATTGAAAAGCCTGAAGACGAAGTGGAATAATATTGCACAGAAAAAGTAGATATATCTGAAAACTTTAATCTAATGGAGTGGTGGAAGAATAATCAAAACAAATATCCTTATTTGTTTCCATTAGCAATGCAAATTTACTCTATACCAGCTAGCAGTGCACCAGCTGAGAGGTCATTTTCTTTAGCTGCAAATATAATATTAGAAAAACGCAAAAGACTTGGGCCAGGAGCAGTTAATGATGTTCCTAAACTCATTCCAAAAAAAATTTAATAATGAAGAAAATATTAAAATATTATCTTTATAATTTTTTATTTAGTTTCATTTTTAGAAGTAAGTCAATATGAAGTCAGCCAAAAAAATGTTCCTTTCGTTCCTTTTTATCCAAATATGTACTTAAATAATAATAATATTAAATGAATAATTAAGTTTGTTAATTCTGTGCCTCTCAATCTACTTTCGTTTTAAATACAACAAATATGTATGTACAGTTATTTTTATGAAAATACCAGCGTCAAATACATCTAATCTACATACTTGCATGCATTTACATGCACCCATACAAACATTTTACTTGCTTCTACTGGAGCTGACTCGAACTTCTTTGTCGCGAGCAAGTTCGAAATCAAAATTTTCATGATCTGTTCATTCTCATCATTCATTCTCATACAATCAGCATTCGTTCTTGAACAAAGTAAGCGAGTCGATCGTATTCGATTGAGAACATACAATGCTGGCTCTTGCATGTTCGATCATACAATTTTCGTTTCGTGTGCGCGCTCGATCTGAGCGCTGAGTTGATTTGTTTGAATTTTCAGCATTGGTGATCGATCAGGTTCGATCATACTCGTTGCAGTTCTCTGCTCTACATGTACATACTAGAGTGCAGCATTGAGTGCAAAAAACGGCGTTTGAGTTACTCATGCCAAAAACGAATGAGTGAGTTTTGTAACCAGATTTGAGAGAAACTGAAACAGTAATAACCAAAACCAAACGATCTGGTTATAGCTATGCGACGCACTCATAGCGCGAAACTATTTTGTTTTGAAAATAACTCGTGCACTCAGTGTGTGAAAGAAGAAGACATGAAGAAATGACCAATGCGCACAATGTACACATAGTCCCATAAAAGTTTGCAATGTGAAGAGTAGTAGTCAAACTTCTTTTGAACAATAAATTTAAACTGTAAGAAACAATTTATTAAAAATAGAAGAAGGAGTCATAGGAGTATATATATTCTTGATCAGCGCGACGAAACGATTTGATCTAGCCATGTCCGTCTGTATGTATGCAACCTAGTCTCTCAGTTTTTGAGCTTTATTTTTACCATACGCATTTGTCGGAATCAGCCGGATCGGTTTACTAAAGGGAGTACCCCCCATACAAACCGGGATCCAAATGAAAGTTGAAATTGGGACACTATAAGTGTCTGACCCGTATCCACCAACCTTCTAAATTTCAAGACTCTCGGATTACTAGAAGGGGCGTGAAGAGTAATACAACTTCGGCATAGCCAAAGTTAGTTTTTTTTATATTTTTATTTTTGACTTACTGCACCGTTTACTACGTTCAAACAAAATTTAATGAGAAAAAGAAGTAAGAAATACATCAACAAAGCAAGAAATTCATCAACACACAGAATGAAAAATGAATGAATGAATGCATGAGTTTTAGCAGTGGCACACCAGTTATCTGCTAATCAAAAATTTTTTGATGTTTCTTTTGTTTCACTCTTTTATTCGAATTTACTCAATTTGAATGCTCGCACATCTGGTTAAATTTTCACTCAAACTCAAAAATCTGGTTTTTGCTGTTTGTCGCACACGAGTTTTTGAGTGTTACTCAGTGAGTCTGTTAGTTTGAGTGCGTTGATGCAGCCCTCTAGTACATACCAATCTTCTTCTTATAGCTCTTAATTCGAATGATTGCTCGAGAAAGTTAAAAGGGTTCCACCCTACGGATCTACGTCATTGATATAGAAATTAAGAATTATCTAACCTAGTTTAGTTACTCTCTGTCAATGTCACCAAGTCTATCCTTTAAATGTGTTCTTTTAATGCTTGATTTTAATTCTCAAATAAACTCAAATAAAAAATAAAAAAAGGTTTTACCTGCAAAACAAAAGTTTGTCGAATTGCAAGAAATTCAAAAGGAAATTTTGTGAAAAATACTGTTTACTGTTGAGAATGACCAAAAACTTGGCAGCACTGCCGCAGAGTGACTAGCATTAAAACTGAGTTCTGGCTGAGTTCAAGCAGAACTCAAGCTAAAATACTACATCAACAACAAATTTTGTTTATTTTCCTTGTTGCCATCATAACTCTGTGTTCTGCTGCAGTGTTGCAGAACTCTGAATTTTACTCACTGTGGAAACGCTATAAATTGAGTTAGAACTTTGTTATTATTCACCGCTTCAATATACGTATTTCGACCTGAACAGAACTCTTGAGAGCTGGACGTGTATTTTTTTTCACTCCGTGATATAAGTGATTTATTATCTATGCTTTTAATTTCTTAATACTTAAATTCAGGTAATATTTATTTTGATCGTGTTTTGCTTATTTTAGTTGTGCACAAAAGTTTATTTGTAAATATTTTTAATTATATATACACACATACACATAATTGTTTGCAATTTCAAAAATAGCAGTAAAAATCCACTTTAACAGTAAATTTAAACGGTAAAAAATTGTATATCGAAAAAAATAATCTACAATTACCATTGCCCTCTGTGCCATCCCTTGCATTTCCTGATTCTCCAGTCTTTCAATTCGTCATTGTCAACCTCACATGGGCGCCCGCGACCCTCTTTATCTTCAAGGCTGGTATCACCTGCTCGAAATTTTTCAAACGTGTGGTACGCTCGGAAGCAGTATCCTCGCCCCATGCTTTATTGATATTTCGTGTCGTCTCCGCAGCATTGTGGCCAAGTTTGAACTCGTGAAGCAAAATAATGCGAATTTCTTGTTTTGATAGCATCACAAAAAGTGGTCTGAAATCAGAAACGTATGACGATAATAAAAAGATAATTAGTCTAAAAGATAGAGCGAAAAACGCGCTTTAAAATGACATATAGCATAACCACATTCATTAAAAAATTTATTCAGAAATTCATGCATAAAAATAAACAATATGGAAACGGCCATTATTTTTGTACCAACCTAATACATAGAAGTCAAGTTAGAGGTAAAGGTGACTGTTCAGAAATTTAATTTTTCTAACCCACGTGATATTGCGTCTTTTAAATTAAGTGTCCCCGACAACATTTTTAATATTGTTTGTGATGCAAAATTTTGGCCTGAGCACGCCGTTGTTCATGAATTTAAACCTCGGAGTAAATATCTTCGTCCGATTGTTAGTGTGGCCTCTACTAGTTCTTCTTCACCATCGAATACAATTTTTAAAAAACTAATTTCCCCTTCCGAAAATCTTTCTATTCACTATCAGAATATTAGAGGTCTTCTTTCTAAACTTGTCGTTTTGTGTAGGGATTCTCCTTTGAAGCTGATGTTATAGCGTTTTCAGAGACATGGCTCAACTCTGAATTAGTAGATCTGAACTTTCCAGCTAACATTGAGTTTATTTGTGTGTTATATCATGTTCTTATATTCCGCCTAATTCCATTTCGGAAATTTATTTGAGTCATGCCAGTGCTATTAATTCAGTTAATAACATTCTTCGAGACCGTGACTCTTTTATCGTGCTAGGCGATTTTAATTGATTTGATCCATTGATTTCTTGGTCCTTTTCGAGTACATCGAATTATCTACTTCCTTCAGCACATCATGATTTCTTGAGCAGCATGTTTGACCACTCTTTGTTTCAAATGAACTCTGTAGTCAAATTTTTGAATAGATGTTTAGTGTTTAGTAACGATACCTTTGGTATGTCTGTGTCTTTCTCGGAACATATTGGTCTTTCTTATTTAATTGCAGCGATATATCTACTGCTATTAATTTTTTTTATGCAACGATATACAATACTTTCGTTGCCAATGTCCCCTATTTAGTTGATTCGATAGTATCTTATAAACCACCTTGGTTTACTAGAAGACTTTCTAATCTGAAGAACATTAAGTCGATGTTATATAAAAAATTTAAGAGAACTGGCTCTTCTATTGATTTTGCTAACTTTTGTGTAACCCAGGCTAATTTCCTTTCACTAAATAACATATGTTATAATAACTACCTCTCACGTTGTAGACTATATTATTTCTCCGTGTTAACATAATTTTATGAAGAATAGATCACCAACTACTAACTTGCTTGAATTTACATCTTTGGTGAACCTTGGTTTCAACGAAAAATGTGAAACTGATGTCATTTATACTGACTTCAGCAAGGCATTTGATTTCGTTAATCATGATCTGCTTTTACTTAAACTGGATTGTTTAGGTTTCCTGCAAGATCTTTGTTTGATTTCTTCATATTTAAGAAATAGAGTTCAGCTAGTGTTATTTAAATCCAATTTTTCCTGCCCAGTAGATGTGACTTGTTGTTTATCCTTTTTATAAATGATCTTCCTCTTTCCATGAATTACTCTCTTATTTTGATGTATGCTGATGATGTCAAACTTTGCATTTCAAGAGGATCTAACTTCACTGCATGCTTGGTGTTTATGCAATCTTCTAGAGCTAAACTGCGCAAAATGCAAGCTTATGACTTTTCATCGCCGGGAGCCTCATTTATTTTCCTACACGATCGACAACAACCCATTGGCGCGTGTCTGCACCAGTGACCTAGGAGTAATTTTTGACCCTAAACTGACATTTAACCATCACATTTCTTCAACTATTAATAATGCTAAAAGTATTTTTGGACTTATTAAAAGATGGTCTAAAGAATTTAATGATCCCTTCACTACCAAGCTTCTTTTCATCTCTCTTGTCCGCCCAGTACTCGAATACTGTTTGTGCGTCTGGAGCCCTCAATACAGAATACATGAAGACCGTATTGAGTCAGTACAGAAGCAATTCTTTCTTTTTGCACTTCGTGGTTTAAATTGGAACCCTACTGTTCGTTTGCCTTCATACTCCAGCAGGCTTCTTATTGATCTTTCTTCGTTAAGTAATCGCCGAATTACTCTAGGTATAAGCTTTCTTCACAAACTTATTACTGGTATTGTTGATTCGCAGTTGCTTTTGAGTCAACTTAGTTTCTGTGTCCCAAGTCGTACCACTAGAAATTTCGTCCATCTTGCTCTTAGTATGTTCGTACACCTTCGATTTTTTCACAAATCCAATTTTTAAACACATTTTAAACAATTATTGAAATGAATAAATTAAATAAAATTTAAACTTGTTGTAAAGGTTGTGAAATGTGCTTTTTTAAAAGCATTTTATAAAATTTATTTAGCATGTATTTTATTTTCTAAATTTTTTGTTTTTTTTGTAACAATCAGAAAGAAAAAACCAAACAGAAGTGATTTAACACAAAATGCGGAATATCTCAAAACATAGATTTTCTCGACATAAGCTACTTTGACTTGTTGACACAGATATATCCTCATACAATTATAATTAAAATCATGTGTTTTCAAAGCTGTGTTTTTTTAACAGATTGCGAACTTTTGGTAGAGGACAGTTGTGGAATTTATAATTGGGAAGGTGCTCAGAACAGATTCATTAATTTGTTACGCACAAAAAATGCAACAATATTTCTTGATCCCCACCCTTTTCACATGGAAATTATACGCACACGACTTTTGCCGAAATTCTGTGAGCAAAACAAGGATTCGACATTTTCGAGGGTGAGTTTTATAAGCGTGACGGTTTATATGTCTGTTTTTAGTAATTCGTTTCATTATTTTGATAGGCTGCAATATATGAAGTAATACTCTCAGTTGCTTTGGAAAATAACTGTTATAATTTACTACGCGATTGTGCCCGCAGTTGGGTTGACGGTGGTTTTATTAGTAATATTATTTCATCTACGGATTTGTCTTTATTAACATTGACCAGTTGGATATATAAGCATGCAAATCAAATTAAAAGACGCTGTACTGACATCTGGAAAGGATTACTCGATTCTGATGGTTATCCATTAGACGAACATGAGAAGAAGGAGTTAACATTCATCACACGCCAGCTACGCCTTTTAGCCAATTTACTGGCTGACATACTGCTTTTCGGCAAATCTAGTATACCAACTAAAGGTAATCAAAGTTTATAAAAATTCTTAAAAATTGTATAATTTTCGTTATTTTTATTTTTTCAGTTTATCTAAAACTTGTTGAAAATGAAATGGCAGTACGCCTTGCAACCGATTATCAGGAAATAACAAATTGGTTCATCTGTATTGGCTTACTACCCGAATGTCCAACAAAAGCAGAAATAGTAAATTTTGGCCAAGTTCTGCCCGGTGTGCGTTACCCTTATGAGAAGCTTACTCAATTTTACGCCAAAAAACGTTCATATTTTAACAAATTGTCTAAACAATTTATTATATCGCAAACGGGCACAAGTCGTTTGTTGTTTATTGATTCACTGCTCTATCATTACAATTGTGCTAATGAGCTGTCTCTATTTTGGGCTGAAAGTGATGGCAAATATCCACCATTGTCCATAGAAGCATTGCTACGAATAATGTTGGTACATAATTTACAAATTGAACAAAAGTGTGCCGTAGTTCTATACTTTCTCCTGGATTTAAATACGTTAATAGACGAAAAACTATACGAACCTGCGATGTCATACTTTATAAAACTCCAAAGTGTCTTTAAACTGTCAGCAAGTCTGGTTAAAACTATTGAGACATTTTGGAGTTTAGATCATGGCTATTTTAATGTAAGTTCTTCTTTTTTATTTATGTGCATATTTTTACTCTTGACGCAATGAATAGTATTACAATTTTGTCATGAAGTTTGTAACATACAGAGCGAGACATCGGAGACCCCATAAAGTATATACATATCAGCGCGACGAGATGAGTTGGACAAGCCATATCTGTCTGTCTCTCTGTATGTACGTATACAAACTAGGCCCTCAGTTTTTGAGCTAGAGAGCCGAATCGGTATCCCCATACAAACCTGGATCCAAATTCATGTTCTTATAAGAAAAACTTGTTTGTGTTTTGTATATCGACTTGATACTGTAACTGTCTGACCCATATCCACCAACCATGTAAATTTCGAGATCCTCGGACCAGTAGGAGGGGCGTGAAGAGAATTACAACTTCGGCATAGCCAAAGATAGCCTTTTTTTCTTGTTTTCTTTAAATACTTACGTTTTCACTATCCCGATACAAAAACAGCAAGTATTGACATTGGCTGTGTTTTATTAAATTGTGATTCTATTAACTGACTTATTCAATAGAATTGCTAAGTGTAAATTATTGACTTAAGATAAGTGCCGTTCCTATGATAAGGAAGAAGAAATGTCGAAAGTGAATTCGACTCGTTTATTTTTACCGTATTATGGAAGATGCAATGTTTGCTATATTTAAGATATCTGAATGATTTCCCTTCTTCATGACTTGATATCGCCAGATCTTTTGAATAGTAAAATTATTAATGAAGTTGTGTTTATACAAAAAAAAATTAAAATCAGGAATTTATGTAGGTGGAAAATTAATTTCGTCTTTGGTTCATAACTTTTATTAGAACCGGATATATCTATATCGTATATCGTTGGAAAAAGTGTGAAAAAAGAATATTTTGGCAATACGAGTACATCGGAAATCTATTGGATAGAAAATAAAAATGTTATGGGCATTAAAATAAAAGTTGCAATAGTTGGGCCCGGTGCCCATAGTTAGGCAGCCCTTAAAATAGTAAAAAAAAATCTGTCCAAATGGTACAAAAATAACCAGCTAAACAAAGTTTAATGCAATAAAAAGCCAAATTTTATTAATCTCGCGGATCGTTTTTTATATTTTGGCATAATTTGATTACGCAAGTTTGACACATAATTACATATATAATAACCGCATTTGGAAGTTCGAGCTTTACTGCTACAGCAGCTACAGAAAAGTCGATGTAAATTCTTTCCAGGAAATGAATTTTCTCGTAAATTACTCTTTGCCGTAAAAAAAGTGACTGCATCGTCAAAATACACTTCTAATTCTTCTCAAACGTTGGTGGCCGAACTATGTCAACTATTGATATGCCGGCGTAGAAACACGTTATTACCAAACAAGTTGTAGGATTGATTTTTTTCTATCGGCATTTAATAGTGCACTAATCACAAAATACACGTGTAAAACTTACCTTAAAAGTGCAATGGTTTATTTTTCACTTTTTGACGTAAGAACTGACTTACTGAAAATTCTTTAATTCACTATGTTAACACTACTAGGTGGGGTGAAAATAACCTCCTTGGAAATGAAAACATTTTTTTTAAAAATGTTTTTTTATTTTATTCAAAGTAGTCCCCTTTTAGCTCGATACACTTATTCCAGCGATTTTCCAACTTCTTGATCACGTCCGAAAAGTAATTTTCTGGAAGTTCTGCAAAATACTCCTCCGCGGCGTCGATGATTTCCTCGCTTGAGCTGAATGTTTGATGAGCCATCTTTTGAGGTTTGGAAAGAGATAATAGTCCGAGGGATCCAAATCGAATACGAATACGGTGGATGTGGAAGCAATTGGAGTCCTAAATCGTTGATTTTAGCCGTGGTTACGATGCTCTTGTGTGCCAGCAAAAACAAAATTTTTTTTCGCTTCATGTGAGGCCATTTTGCAGCTATTTCGTCCTTCAATCGCTCCAATAATACACAGTAATACTCGCTGTTGATGTTTTTTCATTTTTCGAGGTAGTCCACGAAGAGTATGCCATGACAATCCCAGAAAACCGACGCCATAACCTTTCCGACCCACCGAGCCTCCCTCGGCCGCTTCGGAGCATTCGTGCCGGCTTCAGTCCATTGCCGGGCACTCATTCTGTTTTCTGGTGTGTAATAGTGGATCCAGATTTCATCAACAGTTACCAATCGACGTCAAAAGTCCTCCCAATTCCGCATCAGCAAGTCCAAACACTATTTTTTTTTTGTTTTTGGTCCAGAGTGAGCTTGCGCGGCACCCAGCGGCAAGATAACTTTTTCATATGCAGAATCTCTCCCAAAATATGGCGAGTGCGCTCAGTACTAATCTTTGTGGCTTCTGCTAGCTCGCGCACCTTCACTTTCCGGCCAACCAACACCATTTCATGTATTTTTTTGACATTGTCCTCTGTAACCACATCGGAGGGCTTTTGCCGCTGCAGACTTCATCGGTAGTGGAGTTGCGGCCACCACGAAACTCTCTAAACCAATATTTGACGGTTTAATCTGACGGAGCATTAGCCCCATAATATGTATCCAACTTTTCTTTTGTTTCCTTCGCCGTTTTGCCTCTCAAAAAATAATGTTTTATGAGAGAACGAAAATCGTTTTTGTCCATACTCAACATGATGGGAAACACGTCAACAACAATCAGCTGTCAAAACAAAACTAAAGGCAGTATCGCACTGAAATTTGGCATGTCTGCCTAAATATGAACGGACTACAAGGCACTATACTAAGCATATCAAATATTCTTCATTGCTCATCACCCGTCCGAAAAGTAATAAAGATCTTAAAAAAATTACAAAAAAATATCATGGTTCTTAAGAGTGCAATTGGTTTTTTAAATGTAAAAAGAAAATTATCGAAAGATATTTATTGATTGAAACTTGAAAAAATCTCCACTTTGTTCATTGCCCCGGGTCGTCGTCCCTGCATTCGGCGCTGGTTGATATCCATGAGCAGGGCCGTATTATCCATAAGGCAGTATAGGCAAATGACTAGGGGCCCGCATCGGCTGGATGCCCCGAATACCGAAAAAAAATTTGAAAATGTTTCATCGACCAAAAATGGCTTTGTCAAATTCAAATTATAATTTTTTTTTTTTTTGCAAAACCACTGCAAGACCACCAAGACTTACGCGAAAATGGACAAGTAGCAGAATGTTTTCTTGCATTTATCCCCATAGTAAGTCACAAAGTGGAAGAAATAGCCGCCACAATTTTAAATTTTTTAAACCGATAATTCATCAAATATGTCTGGTTGTTAGAATGGTCCAAAGGGCATATTAGGAAAATAAATCACCTGGCACACTACGTTCCATGTGCAGCGCACTCACTGAGTTTGGTAGGAGTACGTGCTGCGGAGAGCTGCGTTGGATTTGTACAGGCACTGTACAACTTTTTTCGGCGTCAACTCATCGCTGGGCAATTATACTCAAACGTCTTTGTCAAAAGGTTACAAGAGTTTCCAGAAAACTTTGCAGTCTATTGCTGACGATAAGACTCAGAATTGAAAAAAAAGGAATATGCCGTAATGGTTGGTGAGTTGGTTCAGATTTTTGGGTGATTTGTTGTTTAGGGGCATGTTTAAATTCTTTGGGTAGAGCTCTTTAGTGTCTATTGAATTACATTGTGGAATTTACTACTGTGGTTTTGCAGGGAAGAGCTCTTAAGTACACCAATCGGGGGAATGTGTTTGGATTCATGTAGTCGGAATATTTGTACTTTTGAGCTTTTAATTTGTTTGGTAGAAACATAGTGCACGCTGAAGCGAAGCCGAAGCTAAAGCGAAAGATGAGGCCGAATTGCTTGCGGCGCTAGCAAGCTGTTGAGTACACATAGTGGAAGCCGAATTGCTTGCGTTGCGAGCAAGCGATGAGTGTGCATTGACGTCAGCAAGGCGCCGAAAAGGAGACTTAAATGAAAAAAAAAACAAATTTATAACTGACTATCATAGCCCGGCGCGCGCTGCTGCGGCCCCGTCGTGATGTTAGTGTGCGATTTTAATAGTCATTGTTCTTGTGAAAATTTTATGGCGGCAATTTATATAGGTTCTTAATATAATAATTACCATAAGATATATAGATTCCCGCCATCTATTGATAAAACATGAATTGTATAGCAATGAGTTTTTTGTATTGTAGCTAATGAACTTACAGTAAATGTGCTTCTTATTAAAAAAATATGAAAAATATATAAAAACATGCGAGTTGGAACAAAGTGGATATCATATAAACATTCTTCATGAACAAATACATATACATGCCAACTTTCATGCTGATTGGTCAAACGTTGTTGGAGTGAAAAGCCGTTAAACAGTTTTTCTCGTCTTATTTTATATATATAGATATAAATCGAGATCATTTACAATGTTGTTGTTTTGGTTTTTTTGTTGTTTTTTGTTGTTTTTTTTTGTTTTTTTTTTTTGTTTTTTTTTTGTTTTTTTTTTTTGTTTTTTTGTTTTTTTTCAGATATGTACTGTTGGTTCTCAAAACTGTACAACGCAAAGCAACACACGAAATAGTCAAAAAAAAACAACAAAAACTGCACTGAGCAGCAAGCGATTCAGCTTCAAAAACAGTACCGCACAGTTTGAAGCTGACAGCTTGCGTTTCGGCCTCAGCTTCATCTTCGTCACTTTCGAGCGTTTTCATGTTTCCTTTTACATGCTTTTTCATCTTCAGCTTCGGCATCAGCGCGCACTATGGTTGTACACTAAGGCTGATGTCAGAGTGCGCGCTACAAACGATGCGAAGCGAGAAGCAATAATATTTCGTGCTATGAGCTATGCTATAAGATGTCAGAGTGAAAGCTTTAAGCGAAGCTATTTGCATTGCTCGTTTTTATGTTAGCCATTCAATTCAGTCAATGTGAGAACATGTCAAATAGTGAGGGATGACTTTCTCGGCTTTATATGTACACATAGATAAAAATATACTGTAATACATAATTATTCTAATTTTCTTCTTTTTTATTAAGGTTCCATACCCATAGGGAGCTAACGGGACCCTATTACTAAGCTTACTCTGTCCGTCCGTCCATCTCCTGCTCTATCTAAAACCGTAATAGATAGAGAGTTGAAATTTTCACAGAGTGTGTAATTCACTTGTGTGTAGAACGACAAATACTAAAAATACACATTTTTAGAAGCATTGTTCTTTAATTTAACCTTTTGTTAAATTTTTTTTTTTTTTTTTTAATATACTTTTAAGCTGTTAAATTTGCACATAATTTTATATTTTAAGCAAAAAATCTTGTACGATGGTACGGAACCCTCCGTGTGCGAGTCCGACTCACACTTGGCTGATTTTTTTAAATTATTTTAATATGCTTTATTAAATCTCGTTCAATTTCTTTCCACTTATTTTCTACTATTATAAAATTCTATTGTGTTAATTTTTATTTGTTTGATCATACAAAACTGACAGTTTAAATATGTACTTCTGAAATTAAGTTTTCCACGTTAATTTCCATTATTTAGAATAAATTTTAACTTAACAATAATTTTATTGAAGAATGTTAGCGAATGCAAAAAATATGTTTGCATTAAAAACAAACGGTAATTTAAGCTCAAAATGCAACAAAACAAAGCGATATCAATCTACAAACCATTTCAAAAATACTCACTCGCTTCAACTCGCTTCGCTCTCACTCTGACAGGTTTTAGGCTTTTACATATAAATATTTATGTATTTTTATTAAATCTTGTATACTTAAGTTAACTTAAGCTACAAGAGGGATGGGGGTCATGGCTGCTGTGGCCTTCGGCCAGTGCATACATATAAATAAGCATGCATAGGTTGTCGCTTAATATTATAGCATCCCTTGTAGCGCGCACTCTGACATCATCATAAGGCTTTGTTCTCTTTTAGAAGTTTATGATGTATCTGGTTCGGTTGTTGCTGCAATATCGTCAAGGTCGTCATAGTTGGTGATAGTGCGCGAATTATGTTCTTTTAATATAGCTATATTGGGTCATATAAAAAGTCTTCGTGGTTTTCTACCACTAGATGGTGTTGGTGTCCAAAGATCTGGCAACACTAATCTGATTGTGTCAAACGAACACGTGTTGAAAGGTGATATTTCAGGCTACATTTTTGTGAAGATAGCTGTGTAATTCGTTGCTCGTGTTAAAAGTTATATTGATTTGAATATGAGTAAAATATCTGAAGAATTAAGCTATGTGATGCTTTTTTACTATAAAAAAGGGAAACACGCTGCAAAAACATGCTGAAAAATTTTTGCAGTTTACGATGAGAATGCTATGAGCGAACGCCGGACTCAGGAGTGGATTCCATTCCGGAAATTTTGATGTAAAAGATGTACCTCACACTGGTTGACCTGTCACTGAGAAAGTCGATGAAATTTTGCAACTGATGGAGCAAGACCGGCACGGAAGCTGTCAGGAGATAGCGGAGGCACTAAACATCAACCATATGACAGTTTGGAATCATCTAAAAAGGACAGTCTACTCAAAGAAGCTCGATATTTGGGTGCCACATGAATTAACTCAAGGAAATTTAATTGACCGATAACCATCAGTGAAACGTAACGAAATGGAACCATTTTTGAAGCGAATCGTTACGGGTGATGAAACATGGATTAATTACGAGAACATCCAACGCAAGCGATCATGGGCAAACGCCGGTGACCTTGCACAAACGACTTCAAAGACTGGATTGACGGCAAACAAGGTTATGTTGAGTGTTTAGTGGGATTGGAAGGGAATTGTCAATTATGAGCTGGTACAACGTGGCGAAACGGTCAATTCGATCCTCTACTGTGCACAAATCGACCGTTTGAAAGAAGCAATCAAGAAAGAGCGACCAGAATTGGCCAACAGTCTTCCATCATGACAATTCTAGGTCACACACATCTTTGATAACTCGGAACAAATTGACGGAGCTTGGGAAGTTTTGATGCATCCACCGTATAGCCCGGACCTTGCAACCCAAGTTTTTCGCTGATAAACTACAGAAGTTCTACACCCATGGAATTATGAAGATACCCGGAAAATGGCAAAAGGTACCAGATAATAATGGCCAATATGTAGTTGATTGAATTGATTTTGAATAAAGAAAATTTTTGTTCGAAAATGTACCAAAAAACCGCGGAGACTTGTATTGGATATGTATCATCTAATGTAAATTCATTTAATTTATGATAGTGAATTATTTTCTTTTATTATATTCTACTTAAACATTTCTTCTATCTGCCTATCTATTTCGTTTTCATAAATCTGGGGATAACTATATATCTTTGAACATAAAGGCTTATCGGTTGTAGTTATTATTTCATGGTTTACTTTTTCGGTGGCTGACAGTACGTCGCCATCCTTAAATCATCATATGACTTATTTGGTGTGTCATTGTACCTGTTTCCGTTTCTTTGGTTAGAAGCTGGGTTATTACTGTACCCATTTCTATTATGATTGTTACTGTTTGCGTTATTATGCTGTCTGTGATTCTTATTATTATTTGGAGCTGGGTTACTAATGTACTTCGGTTCTGATTGCTATCAGTAGAATTGTTATGTTGGTTTTTATTTTTATTGTTACTGTTGTCATTTCGGTTCTGATTGTTATCAGATCGATTATTATTTAGTTTTTGGCGTCTGTTATTCTTTGAGCCTTCATTATTAATGTTAGTATTATTTTTATTATTGTTATGGCATGCTGATTGTTAGTATTGTTTTTTGGTTTTCAATTATTCTTATGTCATCTAATAACTTATTTTTTGTGTATTTCATGATGATATTATGTACTTCCGTGGTATCATCAAGAAAAGCTCTGGATGGTCCGTCAATTTTCTCTATCAGAATTGTTACTATATCTCTATTGACACATCTAGGAGAGTATAATGGGTTTTTTCTCTATTCTAATTCTTATAGTGTAATGATTTCATTTTTACATTTTTCAGTAATGGTTAACCATTCTCTTAAATTTCTCACTTTTACTACTCGAAGATTATTATAGATTTCTTCAAAAGTTGTCTTCGGGCTGAAATAACATCTCAGCTTCTGCTTCACTTCTCTCCAGTTTGTAATTTCCGACATTTCCTGTGTAACTCGTGCTACAGTTCCCCTGAGTTTCTCGTTGATGATAATATTAGGACTAAACCCTTGGAGTTCCGTGCTTTGTTCCGCATAGCATCATTGCTTGGTGCACTGCTTTTAGAAATGGCACCAAGTATTTTTCATTGTATATAGGTTGTATTGCCCTGAACTTGTTTAGAACATCTTTAGGCGCCAGTCCAAGAGAGTTTAATGGTTTTTGATGACAATTTAATGTCTGTTGCTGCACCGGTTGTTGTTGTTGCAACATCTGGGTCAAGTGAGTTTGCAATTGACGGTATCATTTTGAAGTTTTATTTGTTGGTTTTGTTGTTTTATCGGCACCTATTTTTCCATGCAAGGATATTTCATTATTGTGAAGGTCAATTTGTTCTTGTTGACGCTTCACCGTTTCTTCTAACAATTAATTTTAATGTTGGAACTCCTCCATTTTCTTAGTTGGTGGAGTTAATTATTCACTGAGATCGTAGCAAAAGAGAGAGTGTGTTGTTGTTAGAATTGCATTATTTCATCTCATTTTTTATTAACTATGTATGCACAAGATGATTGAGGTATTCGCTCTTTTCTTTCTGTATTATTATTCACTGAGAGCGTAGCGCAAGAGAGAGTGTGTTGTTGTTATAATTGCATTATTTCATCTCATTTTTTATATACTATAAATTGCTTGTGTTAGAGGGAGTTGAGAGGAAGGTATAACACACTCAGCGACATACTTCGTTCGTAGTTTCGAATTTTTTAAATTCTTTTTGAAGCGTACACACGTCTATTTACACAAGAATGAGATAATTTCGTCATCCACACATAAATACTCGCACAAACGAAAAATTATGAAGAAGAGATTTGAAGAAAATCAAAACGTTTTGATTTTCGTCCAAAATTATAGAAACGCAAAAAAAAAAAAATCAGTGCCATCGACGATTATGATAAATAATCATACTGAAGACGCAAAAAACAATACATACTATAATCACTTTAAATTAGTACGTAAATTAGGTACGCATTTCAGTGTAGATTACTGAAAAGTACTTTTTTTTATAATTATTGCACAAGTCTAACTCACTTTCGTTTATTAACGCCATCAGTTTTCTAGATTTGTAGAATAGATTTTATTCGATAGATTCGTTGACTAATAACGTTGGTATCACTGCATCTATTTTTGTAAAAATTTTAGTTTTACATCAAGTTTGTTCAATGATAACTTTGGTATCACTGATTTTAGTTTTCTTTCAGTCAAATTTGTTCACTGATAACTTTGATATCACTGCTTTTAGTTTTCTTTCACTTAAGTTTTCATATGAATGTTTTAATTAATTTTCTTTTCCATATACCCTTTAGTGCATGAAAGATTCTTTTCTAATTTTCTTTAAAATATTAGTACCGCGACTGCGCCAATTATGTTCTTTAAAAAAAAAATATTACAACAATACTTTTTAATCTTTATATTACGAACTTAGTTTTAAAATTAAACTTACAAAATTATTCATGGCACATGTAAGTGCCGTTCTTATTTTATATTTTGTTGAGCAAGCATAAGTGGCGGAAGCGAAGTCAACGCTTACACTTTGCTTTTGCAACTTTGTTCTTATTCTTCGTTTGTTTACTTAAAGATTTATATTTCACATTCTTTTGATTTTATTTATTTTGATTTTTAGTTTGTTCGGTTTTTAAGTATTTGTGAGCAATTACACTGACTTCGTCTGTGCCAGTCTAAGGGTTCAGGGTCAAGTGGGGACTCTTAACTCGCGCGGTAGAGTTTAGTGGATGGTGTTGATGAAGTTGGTTGTAGAACTGATAGTTTTTGTTATGATTTGTTGGTGTCCAGTTGGGGCGTCTTGTTGTTGTTGTTGTTGTATTTTTTGTATGCTTTCTTGTTATCGACTTTAATATTGTATTGGTTTATATTGCAATGATTTCCTGTTGCTTTATGTAAATTAGGCACTTTTTGTCGATTGAAGAGTGTGTGTTACTTGGCAGTTAATAGAGCAATTGATACGGCCGATGTGTTTTCTACAAACTATATGCCTATATCGTAGTGATGTCATGATGTACTCCGGAAGGGTGGTTGAAGTGAAAGTTATAATATGTAGCCCTGTTTTCATTAGGTTTCCTTCAATTTTTTTCATATTTTTTTTTTACTATAGTGACGTTGTGGCTTTTGAGCTTACATTGTATCTCTTCTTCCGATACGTCGCACAAGTCGTTCGAGTATATAAGTTCCTTGCTGTATTTTAGTGCAGTATACTTAGTGACAGTAGCTGCCATATTTTCGGTAAAGTGAGTCATCTTCAGATGCTAGTTTGCTTGTTGGACATTCTTGGTTTTGATTAGAAGGTCTCCGTTTCGTAGTTTCTTGCAGGACTCTACCTCACCGCCTCACTAAAAATCTCTTATCTTCAGTAAGCAAAGGGTGATAACTTAAATTGCTTATAATTTTGTTCAGCACTTGAGATCACCAAGTATTTTGGTCCAGTTGAAGAAAGTATTTTAGTTTGAGCAGGTTGTAAGCAGTAATGTACCACTTGCCTTTGGGTGATCGGGATGTCGTACGCTTGCATTCTTATAGTCATTTTACACTGCTTAATATTTGTTGTTTTTTAAGCAGGTGTTTACACGGTCTTGTTTTATGCAGTCAGCTTTGTTTTGTTTTGGTAATACATACAAATTGCACGTTGTGGCTAATTGTGCGAAATTAAATTGGAAATTGTGTGAAAAATACTTGATTAGGAACAATTCGCAGCGTATGCGAATAATTCTTGCAGCTTCCTTTTTCATTCCTGCTACTTATTTTATTAATATTAAAAAAAAAAATTACAATTTAAAATTTTCTTCACATTACGCAATGATCAGCTCTCTAGAATGTGTTACTGTTTAGGATGATTGCACACCTTAGTAATGTAGCAAAAAAATAGCGCAATTATGAATATACATAATTACAATTGTTAGAAAAAATTAATTTTTGGAACTTAAAAACGAAAAGTGCCCCGAGAATTACATTGCCTAGGGGCCCCGACACGGTTAATCCGGCCCTATCCATAAGTGTTTGTAGCATGTTTATGTATGTACCAAATTTAAGTTTTCTGGACATTTCCACGATGTTGACAGTGACCATTGTACAGATTCAAAGTGATAAAAAAGTAAGAAAAAACATATTTTAGATTCGTCTTTTACATAATCTTATAGATACTTAATAGTACTATCATTGGTGATTTAGTCTGTTTCAGGTGAAATATTAGTTACAAAATAATGATAAAAAAAGGAACTATTCGAACATAACAAAAATAGAAGTAGATTTAGTGATCATCTTTAAAAACATCAGATTCAGTAAAACCAAACACAATATTTTACAGTTACAATTTTTAAAAAATCAGCAAAGTGTGAGTCGGACTCGCACACGGAGGGTTCTGTACCATTGTACAAGAATTTTTGCTTAAAATATAAAATTATGTTTATATTTAATAGCCTAAAAGTATACTACAATTAACAGCTCAAAGTATACTACAAAAAACAAAAAAATGTTAAACAAAAGGTTAAATTAAAGTACAATGCTTCTAAAAATGTATATTTTTAGTATTTGTCGTTCTACACACAAGTGAATTACACACTTTGAAATTTTGACCCATACACAGTACTTTTGTCGGAATCAGCCAAATCGGGTCACTAGCAGGGGTACCCCTCGTACAAATAGGGATCCAAATGAATGTTCTTATTAGAAAAACTTTTTTCTTTTTTGTACCATCAACTTGAAATTTGGAGAATTGAATTTCAAGACCCTCGGACCAAATGAATGTTCTTAATAGAGAAACTTTTTTATTTTTTGTCTATCGTCTTAAAATTTAGACACTGTCAGGGTCTGACCCATATCCACCAACCGTATAAATTTCAAGACCCTTGGACCTTTAAGGGGATACTCCCATACAAACATGGATCCAAATTCATGTTCTTATTAGATTTTTTTTTTTTTTTTTTGTGCTATCGACTTGTAATTTGGACACTATAAGTCCGCATCCACCAACCATATAAATTTCAAGACCCTTGGACCTTTAGGGGGATACTCCCATACAAACATGGATCCAAATTCATGTTCTTATTAAAGAAACTTTTTTGTTTTTTGTGCTATCGACTTGTAATTTGGACACTATAAGTCCGCATCCACCAACCATATACATTTCAAGACCCTCGGACCACTAGCAGGGGCATAAAGAGTATTACAACTTCGGCATAGCCAAAGATAGTCTTTTTTTATATTTTTCCTTCTTTTTAAATTTTTTTTGTCTTTAGCACACCCCAATATTTTTACGTTTCTGTTTCTAAACTCTCGACTAATTCCCTAAACACCCCTATAAATACCCTACGTTGAACTGATCACCAAACGGATTTTTTTTCAAAACGTACACAGAAGCTTTTATCTATTCTAATCATAACAACAGCTGCCTTGGACGGACGCACAGAAGTTTACCGAATCGCTCTCAGAGATCTCTTTCTAGCCGAACACATGATTTAACAGTACGATCATCTGTGTTTACTTCACAGTGATCGCATTGCTAAATACAGCGCTGGCAAAAAAAAATATCGCCCAGTCGATTTCCCCCTATAAACAAAAATCTCCTATGCGATAGATTGGCAGACTATTGTTTATCCGATAACAGAACCTTACTCTAGAATACAAAAAATATCCCACGCTACAAACCCACCCATGGAATGAAATTTATCACACGCGACAAATGTTGAGTAAATGCATGTGAAATTTGTTAATTTTAGTTAAATTTGAATGTTTTTGTATAATAATGTCACGATGGACCATTTGGTGGAAATGCCCATATGTTATTTGAAATTTTTTTAATTGGTGTTATATTATGTATCTCAAATGCGTCGTTGCAAAAATTCGATTCTATATACTTTTTAAAAATTCCATGTTTCTAAATGTGCAAGAAGCGACATAGTCTGATAAAAATCACTTAAAATTAAAATTCGACAATTTTAACCTGTTTTTTCATTTGACCTGCCAGCAACTCCCCGTCATTTTCGTTATGTGCAGCCAGCAACACAAAGATTTTAAAAATATCTCTCCTTTAAAAGAATCGTTTTCTGTTCAGAATTGTATTTCATATTGCGTGTTGTTTTTCCATGCCGCCAACATGTGGAGATAACGGTGTGGAAAAGGTTAAATATGTAACCAGTTTTAAAAATAGTGAAGGATTTTTTTCTAACTGTAGGTAACACATTTGTAGGAAGCTAGAAAAGGGCCGTAGTAAACAGTATTGTATATATTGTAATGAACAGAGTGAAGAGAGGAATGTCCATGTCCGTACGACTATCTGTAAAACTTTATTTGCCAAAGAATTAGATTTTTGAGTATTTTCAAAACGTAGAATTTCAAAAAAATTTATGGTTTGGAACGCATAAAATATTTGGTTAAGCCGAAGATAAATTTTTATTCATATTTTCTTTCAGGTGGCTGTGGAACAATTTCTTTCACCAATTAATAATATGCAAAATTGTCCAACATGGAAAGTGGAACTATTAGTTGAAGCATTGCTTATACAAGATGAGCAGAACTTGGCGGTGAGCATATTAGAAGCGCGTCCCGGTGGTATTTCGGATGTGCTTAAATTGAAAACATTAATGGCCAATGAAATGATAACCGAAGCTTTTCATTTTGCCCGTACCAAGAAATTTGCCTCAAATATGTCATTGCTTGATTTATTCTTTTCAAGTTGCATTTATGCATCCAAATTTGATGTATTTCAAAATCTTATGCTTAATCAACGGGAAAGCCAAGTTTTGCAAAAGATATTGCATCAAAGCAAAACGCCAGGTTCCAAAATGATGCACTTTGCTTATTTGCTACAGAAATCCAAATACATTGAAGCCGTCTCGTATATGAACGAATTATCACGAACGCGTAGTGCCGATAATAAATCTGGAGTATCACTGGAGTATAAAAGTATGAATGACAATCCAAATTTATTGATAAACGCATATAGTACAACAATGGCACCGATTACACAAAATATCACTGATGTCTATTTTCGTATAAGAAACAAAATCCGCATGAGAGAAGTCAATAATGTTGCATCACAGCCATTTAGTTGTCAATTGACCAAACAGAATGCTAATACCTTACTTGGTGGCATCTATCACAGTTCTGCATTAAGTGCACATTTTGCCACATATTATTGGGGCGATATAACGAAGTCATCTGAAGAAACATCTGACACTGCCGAGGTTCATATCTTAGACTCAATAAATGCTCCCTTCTTACGCAAGCCACAAAATGAAGCATCCTACTTGAATCTGCTTGATCGAAGTCTATTATGCTATCCGACAACTTATCAAAAACCCGAGAAGCGGACACGTGAAATAGAAGAAGTTTCTACTATGGCGTTATTACAGAAAACTCTTGCACAACCACATAAACGTAGACGTCTTTGTAATGAGGAATTTATGGACAATGCATTACATCTTGAAACATCAAAAATAAGTGAAAATGTCAAAAAACCAGCATCTATTAAATGGTTTCAAAGTATAGCGAAAAGTGTTCAAAAAGATCAAGCATCACATATTCTAGAGAATAACTTTCACGATACCACTCCAAAGTATAACTCGCAATTACACTGTGCTAAAAGCAATCATCGGTTTCAGTTGCCAGCTTTAGACTTAACAGATATGAAAAATAATGGTAACGTCGAAAAGCAACAAGAGAAACAAAATAATAATGATTTTGAAATGATGGACATTTCAATGTCATCAAATTCTGATGAAATTATTGTAAAACTACAAAATGAAATTTTAGGTCCATTTAATGTAGATGATCAAAATAAATCCATGCCTATTAAAGATGTGACTCATACCATATCTCCAACCATATCAAGACATAGGAACATAAGTAGCAATAATGATATTTATTCACCATCGACTTCAATAAACATCATACTTGCTCATGAAGTAGCCTCCTCACCACTTGAAGGAAGGAAGTTTGATATTGGACCAAAGCCTCGGGCGTCACTCGAAAAAATACGTAGCATCCTACAAGCAGAAACTCATTCAAACATTAAAACTGCATCTATAGAAAAAACATTAGAGCACCAGATTCATTTACAAATAAGCGACGGAATGCCACCAGTTGCGCTAAACAACATTCAGCAGAGCAATGATTTCATGCCATCTATTTGCTCATCAAAAGTCTGCGACACTCAGTCAAAGTTTGTTTTTGATAAAGCAAAATCATATTCCTCTAGTGGTGTCCAAATGTCAGATCGCACAACAGTTATCGGTAGTTTAACCTCTGAAATAAGTGCCTCTACGCGGATAGAGTTAAATAATAAAACCCCATTTGAATTGGGACAACAAACGGGTGAAACCAACGATCTTGCTTCACCGACAAACCCACAAATACTTGATACTACGCTTGGTATGTCAACGTTAAACAGTACAACATTTAAAATAAACGAGGGATATCAAAGCGGCAGTGTGGATGATAGCAAAAATAGAGATCAATTTAAATCTCAGACATCGCATGACAGTGAAGGCAATGTGACATCTTATTCATTTAGAAACGATGAAGATGAGTTAAAAACTGAGCAACATAGCAACAATAAAGAAGAGATAAAACCTCAGTCACAATGCCGCGATCGTTTGACAGTTAATTCACCTGACAATTTGAGTGATGATAAGCTTACACCGTGGAAAAGAAATGAAAACGCTTCAAATGAAAATTTAATGGATGACACTTCACATGAGTCGTCATTATCAAGAAGTTATGAAGACTCTGTACCGGATTTCGAAACTAATACCGAAAGTGTAGCCCCTTTGATTGAATCATCTGTGAATTCATCAACAATGCATTCTTCAACAACATCTCTGGAACACCGGGGAAATTTTCCAATAGCTGATGCTGATGCTGTAAGTAATGAGTCAATTTCTTCTGGATCTTTGCTAATCCTTGGTGAAGGTTATCGATCGGTTAACAGACTAAATAGTCTTGAAACTTTCACTGAATTAGATACCACCAAGGAATCAAGTGATAAAGAAATCAAGAAAAATGGTGACTTTGTTGTGGCACTTGATGGTACTGAAGTGCATGAGTACATTTCAAGCGAATCTTTTAACACAAATGAATCTAATCCCGTTCGACCATTAACAGCAAAATTATGTACAGCTTATGAAAAAAGTCAGAAGGAGTCTTATATGTCTAATATCATAAAATTCGATTTCAACAATAAAAATTCTGCAATAATTGCGTATGATGAAGAAACTCAAGAAAAAGTAAAACAAGAAGATATATTTACTATAGAAACCGAATTATTTGATGATATAGAAAAAAGTAATGTTGACACTAATGAGTTAATGCAACTTAGACACTCATTAGATAATGTGGCACTAACAGCAAATAGTGCACAAAAACATAAATCAAAAGAATATCAACTAGAACAATCGCAAACAAAAAACAGACACTCCATTTCTTTAAAAGATGTCATAATCAGAAATGATAATAGTGACTTAGAACAACGTTTTTCTTCACAAGATGCAAAACTTGCAGTTTTAAAAGTAGAATATGAAAAGCAATCTACTTGTACGACCAGTAACGATGACAAAAAGTTCAAATCATATGATCTTCGAAAAATTACTAAGAAACCTATAATCAAGACAGAACAACTAATCAGCACTGAAGTTAAATCGTTACCTATAACGAATGCATCAATTAAAAGCAGACTTCGTCGTAGTAGTTCAGTACCCATTACTACACCCACAACACCTAACCAAAGTTATAATTTGCGCAGGAGTTCAAAATCAAACACTTCAGCACAGAACGACAGACGTACTAGTAGTTTAGCAATGCCACAGCGGCGCAGGAGTGAAGTGATTGACAATGGAATATACGACACAACACTGGAACTGACTGAAATAAAGAACCGCTCAAAACGTTGCCTTTCGGTGCCTCCTAATAAGACAAATTCTAATACACCACAAAGCTTAAATTATCATACAATAAAACATCTTGAGGCAATTGATGAAAATACTCCTCTGATAAAGACACGATCATATCGTAAACGTTTGATTTCAGCCGACAGCATTTATAATGTTGAAAAGGCGCCACAACGTTCTAAACGTTTATCATCTATTGAATTGACAACAAGACGGTCGTTTCGTTGTCGAAGTGTAGATAATTTCGAAGTAGCAATAATCGACGCCAGTAATTCAGTTTCCTATGCAACATCAAACATCAATAATAATACTGATTCAGAGGAAGACTCCGATATTGTTGAAGGTGATAATGATAAAGTTAATGTTCATAAGAAGTCATCAACCACTAAAAAAATAAAAAGCAAGGTCATTAAAAAAAAAAAATATGATGGAGATCAATTAACAAAAGAATCTCGGTTAACACGCTCACAAATGGCTCTCGCTAATAGAACAGAAAGGCAAACATCAACATTATCTGCTCTGAGTGATTACAATACTACTAAGAGAACAAGAAGTTCAACAAAACAGCGTACACTCTCATCATCTTCTGATTGTGTTTTGTTTGATACCACGGATTATAAACCGGTTCGTTATTCATTGCAAGGCAGTTATCATTCAAAACGAACAACACGCGCTTCATCAATGTCCTTACTTGTAGAGGATAATGAGATTACAACAGAAAGTGACATATAGATAGAAGCTCTACGTAGCGATGGTAAATATATGCATACATGTATTTTTAATTATTTTTTTTATAATGTAATTAAAATAAAAGATATTGTATACTAATTTTGATTTTACAATTGAAGCACGGTTAGCGGTATCATCATCTTTGCCTTTGACTACGTCTCAGAACGTTTGTGGCGGCAAGAAATCGAACCTGCACTAATTTTTTTAACGAAATAATGAATACAAAAATTCTACTATGAACAAATAACTTTTTGTACTATGTTAAATATTTTGAATATAAAAAAATACGTTCTAATAAATAAAATAAAAAAATAAACAAAAACGGTGCATCTGGTCTCACCAATGCTTATTTAAATTTTTTATATTTTTTAAAATGAAGTTCTTTCAGGCGGCTGCTAGAGTAAAATTTCAGAAATCGTCAGGTAAGGAAAAAGCGATGTGCCTATGTTGTTGTTCTCGTACAGAAATTTACCTAGCCAACTGTTGTGAGCGAGGTGAATGGAGCGGGCGCTTAACACAAAATACTTCAAACAATAAACAAAACAACAACAGCTCAACTCTCTCCCTCTCTCTTTGTTAATATGTATCAGAGATATGCAGCGAGTGCTTCGTTTTCATGCAGAGCTCTCAAATAAACGAACTGCTCGTGAAAACGAGCTAGCTCGCACACATAACAGAAATGGACAATGAAAATGAAGAAAGTGATGGTTCTGTTTCATTTTATTTCATATCTCAGTCTGGTTTCCTTCATTTGGATGGACATACAAATTCATGCAAAAGATCTTTTCTATATGAACTTGTCTAGACATGACAAACAAGATAAAATAATGATAATTAACAATAGAAATACAAAGGAACCAAACGAGCTAAAATGAAGAAAATTAACCAAACGAAAAAAATCTGAATGAGATATGAAATAAAATGAAATTGAAGCATCACTTTCTTCATTTTCATTGTCCATTTCTCTTACGAGTGCGAGCTAGCTCGTTTTCACTCTGCATGAATACGAGACATCTTCTGGCAACATCAATAACAATTTTAAGAGCGAACTGACCAGTCTATGTATTATAGTATATCCTTACTATACATTTTTGCATTGAAAAAATGATAAGAAATAAATTATACAAAATTAGAGTGAAAGAGAGAGTTCAAAGACGGAGGACAGCTTTGTTTGGCGTGAAGAAAATACACTAGAATCAATAGAAATCCAAATTATTTTGCATATTTCATTGTCACCAGAACTAAAGATGTATGCAGTTTCATCTCAATCGGATGTCAAGAAGTGGTTCTAATTTAGTGTGCAAGATTTTGCTAACAAACTAACATCCTAAGCATGCTAAATAACGGCTATTAGAAAACCTGAAACCAATGCACAAAGATATAAAGAATATCATGAGAGACATAAAATAAAGAAACAAATTGAGTTACAGCAGAAAAAGGAACTTTGTTCCAGGTATCGACGCAGAGTCGGGTAAAACTTTTTATCACAAATATTTAGTGTGTCCATCTGGTATTCTCAAGCAGTAAATATAAACAAAAATTTGTACAACCATGCAATGAAATTTTTTATTTAATGAGCAATCGAAAACAAAAACCTTTTCCACATTATAACTTCAGATTCGAAATCTTTGGTAACTGTGACATCGTTCGGCCACTGGGTTTCAAAAATTTCCACGGTCTTTTTCAATTGTTTTACATTCAGACCTGCTATTTTTGTTGGTAGAATATTTGATGAAATATAACGGTGTTGAAGAAATATAGAATCAAGTTCTTCTATATAGTGATCTAGAAAGGAATCATGATCAGCGATAATATGGCTCTGGACCTCCCTCATAGTTGTCTTGGTTTTTTGTGCCTTCCAACAATTCGAGGGACTTTTATTTCGAAGCCTCCTCCTTCGGCAATTTTTGTAGCAGTCTCAATGATGCTCTGAAATGAATCATCTGCATTTGTACATATTTCTTGAATTTGTTCGTGCAAATCGTTTTTGCAATTTTTTTTTTTCGATTGTCACCAATTGAATATTCCAACGTTAATTTTCTTTTATAAAGCTGCAAAACTTTGGTAAACAACTTGTTATCTCTGTACACGTTTAATGCGCTAATACAAGCGTCAAGAAAAAACGCGGCAAATGTAAATATTTCCATGTTCTTGTTGTTTTCTGTTGTATGTGTCCATGCTGACTATTCTAGATGTTGCGGCTGCACACACACTTGCACTTAACTTATACACCCGAAATCAAATGAAATGTAAACTGAAGTGCTGTGCTTTGCGCGATCCTGAAAATAAATTGTATTGCATTTGTAATTGTATAGACGAAAGATTCTTGTGCTACGTACCTGTTACAGTCGAGTGCATCTGACGGCGTGTTGGTTGTTTTCGTTTAATCTTGGTAGAAGAAGTGGAAATTTATTTGCACTCAAAAGCATGAGCGAGACGAACAGCTGATCGTTGAAGAAGGAGCCTAGTACACGAAACTTCTTCTGTTTGAGTAATCTATTTTTCCTCACTCGATCGATAAGGGGCCTTATACACGATCTGACTACTCTGTACAAATTATCATTATGCACATATAAATGACAAGTAGACAGTCGAATGATGAAAGGTGGGGTACCAGCACCGGGTTCACTGCAGAGGAATTTTTTAAGGTGACTTCGAAATCGATGAGGTCTCCTAGGCATCTGGTACAAAGGAAAGAAAAAACGGATGAATCAGTGGCAATGTCGCTCATTTGTGTACGGAAACAAGCAGATGAGAAGAGGACCAAGCCCGGTAGCTCCGGACTAATTTCCGCCTTGGAGGAAATGAAGTCTCGGCTCGAGGATCTCGTCGCCATTGTCAACAGCTAACCACACCATGCGGGACAAAATAGTCTCTCTCTCTTCACTTCAAAAGAGGTTCATGGAACTTTATGCCACCCAGAAAGAAGCGTCTAATGCAGTGACAAAGATGGATGCGACCCCGGCGTCAGTCACTCTGGATAGCTTAGCCATGCCCGTCGATGCCCGTTAGCCTATTGGAAGTAGTAAGACTCTGGATTCGGGCAAATCCAAAGGTGGAGTCCACCCAGAAGATAATAAGCAGAGTGCCCAAAAGGAGAGTCCGTCCTGATGATTTGGTTATTGAGGTAAAGGATGGAAAGTCGCATAGTGACATCCTGAGGCTTATGACCCACAATGAGGGCCGAAAAGATGTTAGTGACAATGACAACAGAGTCCGCAAGATGCTGAAAGGATAAGTTTTACTGCAAGCATATTGCTACATCGACGATGCCACTGATATGGAAGATATTGTATCAGCCTGTGAGAAGCATTTTTAGATAGAAGTAAGCAGAGAATATAGCAAAAGCTTCCACCCTGCCTATGCTGGCACACAGGCGGCTATTCTTAGTTTACCATTGAGAACCGCATCACTGTTCATTAAAGCTGGCAGAATAAAAATACGATGGAAACTCTGCAGAATCCGAGAGCGACAGTAGATTCGCAGATGCTTAAAATGCCTTGACGTGGGGCACATATCTAGTGCATGCAAGGGTGCGGTTTAAAGGAGAAATTTCTGCCTAAGATGCGGAGAAGAACGGCATCTAGCAAAAACCTACAATAGCAAGCCACGGTGTTTCGTTTGTGCTGCGAAGCAGCTAGGCGACGCGAACCACCTAGCCGGTAGTCCAGTTTGCCCTGTGACGAGTGAAGTTACTGCAACTTAACTGGAGCCATTGTGTTGCGGCCTAAGTCTTGCTATCCCAGATGATCCGAGAACAAGAGGAAAATGTGGCATCTTGAGTGAGCTGTAATCCGTAAGGCAGCCATATACGTCTGCAATGAAATCCGGAGAACCGTTACCTCAAGAAGATCTTTTAGATGTTTCGCCGTTTCTTAAAATGTGTGCCAGACCCTATACTCCTAGGTCCTAACAGAGTTTGGCACGGCTAGCAAAGGCTCAGGGTGGGCTCTTGTCCTCTCTGTTGAGACAAGGCTAGACAACCTTTACTTCTTCTTATAACTCCAACAACTCAATAAAAAACAAAACCTATACCTACAATGTCCAGGTCGCGTTCGCTGTCCGCCAATCCACCAATCCATCCTACCGTCTGCAGCAATTGACTACTCAATCGTTTTTATAATTCATATCAATAAATAATTTTAAAAAAACCTTACATGCTTCATAAAAAAAAACATGAATTCAAAAAAAACTTACTGTTGTTTATGCGATAACAAAAACCTATGCCCGACCCTATTCTCCTAGGTCCAAACAAAGTTCGCCACGGCTAGCAACGTCTCAGGGTGGGGACCTTGACCTCTCTGTTGGGACAGGCCCGGACAATTTAAATTACTTCTTTTAATTCCACCACCATCCTAATATGCCCTACCTTCTCAATCTTACTTTCGAACCCCTGGTGGCCACCGATGTAGTGGGCCGCAGGTGCTCCCTCCCATCCTTGAACTGACTCTTGGCCAGTTCCCAATAACACGATTCAGGCTACACTGGCCTGGTCGCGGTCACCATCCATCCATTATCCTACGGTCCTCCAGCAACTAATTTTAGCCACTCATTTTTATTTAATTGCCGTTTTATTTAAAAACGACAACGTACATGCTACACAAAAAAAAAAAAATAAAAAATATATCTAAAAATTTAAAAAAAAAAAAATAATAAAATTGAAAATAAACTATAAAAAATAATAAAATAAATAAAAATTATAAATAAGGTATGTATAAAAAAAAAAAATATAACACAATCAACAATGAAGAAAAAAAAAAAATTACTTCTCAAAAATAAAATACAAAAAAAAAAAAAACACCACAACCACCAGGAAGACAACCACAAAAAATTGCACTTCTGGGGCACCTGCCTACACCAAAAATAGAGCGCTCTTTCCAGAGCGTACTAAAAAAAATATATTTTTGTGCATTGAAAATGGTTTGGATATGTCATCTGATCATTCTCCGATCTATTTGACCATACATGGAAACGTTATTTTGAAAAAGCGTCCTTTTCAACTTACGAACCAAATGAAGTTCTCAAATTGACAAATGAAATACAACGAGCAGCTTGGCATAATACTCCTGCTGCGAGGAAAACACCAAATGGACGTAAATATACAAAAGAAATAAAAGAAATGGTATTGGAGAAACGGAGAATGCGGCGACGGTGGCAGACAAGATCGCCTCTTGACAAAACTCTGCTAAACAATTATTCAAAAAAATTCAACAGCCATTATTGCAATGCGCCCCAATCAAAATATCAGGTAATAAGTGGGAAAAAACTAATAGTGAAAAGGTAGATGGCTTTGTAGACTATCTTGAGGATGCTTTTACGGCTTTTATGGCTCTCCAAAAGCTATGATTAATAAGTGCTTAAATATTAAAGCATCTGCCAAAAAAACAATTAAACAATTAACATGTGTCAACAACGCAACATTTAAGCTAAAATATTTTCCAATTTATTGGAAAACGGCAGAGGTTATTATGTTTAATAAACCTGACAAATAAGCGAACGAACTAACGTCCTATCGACCGATCTCGCTTCTCCCCATGCTATCAAAACTAGCTGAAAAATTATTGATTAAAAGAATCAACATTATAGTTGAAAATGAAAAATTATACCTTCTCACCAATTTGGGTTCCGTTCGAAACATTCAATAATAGACCAAGCCCATAGAATAACTCGTGTTATTGCAAATGCATTTGAAGAGAAAAACACCTGTAGTGCGGTGTTTCTCAACGTTTCAAAGGCGTTTGACAAAGTGTGTCTGCTGGGTTACTGAAGAAAATCAATGCGCTTCTACCAAACCAGTTCTCATGCATATTAAGTTCATATTTATCCGACCGTTACTTTCGAGTAAAACAAGAAGATGATTTTTCACAACTCAAAGAGATAAAGGCTGGGGTGCCTCAGGGAAGCGTCTCCTATATCTACTCTTTACGTGTGACCTGCCACTCAATCAAAGCTGCGTCACAGCGACATTTGCCGATGACACAGCTATTCTCTCGGTCTGAAAGACAGAGTTGGAATCTACCTCGAAGTTACAGAACGCTCTAAACGAAATATATGACTGGACGATAAAGTGGCATATTAAACTAAATGAAACGAAGTCTGTGCATATTAACATCACGTACAACAAAGTGAGAAGAATTGGAATTAAAATATAGAAATATGTATTGGCTTATGGGGAAACAGTCATCGTTAACCATTCACAGTAAGATACTCCTATACAAGCAGATTTTAAAACCTGTGTGGACTTACGGTGTTCAGATATGGGGTTGTTGCAGCTTAAAAGTTCTGAGATGTGCTGTTAGTACCCCTTGGTACATTCGCAGTTCTGATCTCGAACGTGATCTCGCAATCGATTCGGTTATGGTAGTTATTAAAAAAGTAGCTAACTCCCACAAAGAGAGACTCATCAACCACATAAATGATGAAGCCACTACCCTCATGGACTCGACCCAGTGGGTAAGAAGGCTTAAACGCAAGAAACCAGAAGATCTAATCCATTAGAAACTTAGTATAGTATTGTCTACAATACAATACTAGGTACAGAATCTTTATTTGTATCCACTGCAAATTGCTCGTTAGTTCTTATAGTACTGTAACTAGTCGCAATGAAAAAAAAAAAAAAAAAAATAAATAAAATTCTGGTACTTATGTTGGTGTATCTATTCTTTCTCTATTCTTTTTTTTATAGTACAATAATAATAAATAAAACAAAAATAAAAGTATTTACTCCAAATGCAAAAAAAAAAACTTACAAAAACAGAAAAAAAAAAATTTAATTTCAATCACAAACAAAACAAAGTTATCAAACACTACACAAAACTGCTCTGCTCTGCTTCTCTGCTTCTGCTACTCAATTCTGCTGGTCTGCTCTGCTTCTGCTCCTGTTGCTGTTCTGCGATGGCTGCTCTGCTGCGAGTGCTGTTCGGTTGCTGCTCTCGTTCTTGTTGTTATTGTTGTATTAATAAATCTTTGCGCTTGGTGACATGAAATGTCCGTCCGTAACAGATATCAAGTGGATTAAAGTCTACTTCTTCTATATTTATCACTCTTTTACAAAAATGATTTTATACTCTTCACGCGGTGAATAGTACTATAAGTTTGTCATGAAGTTTGTAGCACACAGAAGGAGACATCGGAGACCCCATAAAGTATATATACTCTGGACGAGACGAGTTGATCTAGCCATGTCCGTCTGTCCGTATGTATGTATGCAAACTTGTCCCTCAGTTTTCAACTAGAGATCTGAAATTTTACCATACGCAGTACATTTGTCGGAATCAGCCGAATCGGACCACTAGGGGGGTTACCGCCATACAAATCGGGATCCAAATGAAAGTTCTTATTAGAAAAAGTTTTTTGTTGTTATACTATCGACTTGAAATTTGGACACTATACACATTCGCGATTGAACACTTATTAAGTGCAGACGTGCCTACGGAGTATTTTTGATTTTCGTTGTGTTATCTGTGTTTTACTGTTATCTGTACTCATCAGCTAGTTTTCTACGTGTTGATTGGCTAAGCTGATTTGTGTGTTTCTTATATTGTACAGCAATACATTAGAAAAAAAAACAACTAATAAGTTTTATTAAGTGCTTCACGTTTTGTCATGCAACAATTCAATACAGTCAGTAACATGAGTGACTGTGATGGTTTTGGGACGCCCCCGGTGCCTCCTTGGCAGTCTACGGGCAAGCGCAGAGTTGACTCAAAAGTATCCGAAAAAGGAAATTAATGAGACCTGCAGGCGTAAAGGATACAGCCTGTAAACCTGAAGATTCAAACTCGAATCGTTTTGCCCTGCTGGGTAAAACGCTTGAGCTTGGTAATGGAGGAAGAAGAGTCTGCTATGGTGACCCCAAAACCACCACCAATTTTCCTGGATGGAGTCAATGACATTGAAGGTATGTTATCTTCAATTGAAAAAGTTGTAGAAAAAGATTCCTACACTTATAAGTCGGGAATAAACGGTCAGGTAAAAATTATGCTCAAGGAAAGGAAGCAGTACCAAGACCTTGTGAAGGTGCTTAGAGAACAGAACGCAGTTTTCCATACATACCAGTTAATGGATGAACGTGCTTATAAGGTTATGCTTAAGGGCCAACATCTCACTCTACATCATTGGAAGGTATTAAGAATGAGTTAAGAAAGTTGAGTTACACGGTGAGGGACATTGCCAACGCCAAGAACCGTAACAGCAAAACACCCATGTCAATTTTCTTTATTGACCTAGAGCCAAGTAGCAGTAATAAGAAGATCTTTGAGATTAAAAGGTTAGGCAATGCGGTTGTGGTCATTGATGTACATACAAAATTCGATTATTTGGTTCAGTGCCATAGATGTCAGGAGCTTGGGCAATCGTAGAGATTCTGTAACAAATCCTACCGATGCGTTAAGTGCGCTCAAAATCATCGCACTTCTGACTGCACTAAAAAAAGGAGGAGGATTCCGGTGTGTACATTGCGGTGAAAACCACACTGCATCATATAAAGGATGTAAAATTTGTAAATCAACAGCCCAACGACAATTTCAAGGCAAAGTCAACACCAACAGAATGACAGAAGATCCCTCATCCACAAACAATTTCCTCATTCCTGGCATCAGTTACGCCAAACAAATGGGCAATATTTTCACTAGCCATGCAAAATTAAAATAACATAGCTTCCCCACCCCATCCCCTCAATCCAGCACAACACCAGTTATAAATGAAGAATCTAGCATGAAAAAGGTCGAGATCCTAATTCTGGAATGCTAACGGCTTATGCAAAAGCAGGCCCGAAGTCGAACAATACATCAAAACGAATAATATCGATGTGCTACTTGTAGCGGAGACCCATTTCAATCAACGTTCTTACTACAACATTCAAGGCTATGATCTTATCAAAGGAAACCATCCTAGCGGTAACGCGAGAGGTGGTTATGCTATCCTAATTAAATCAGGCATTTAATATGCAATCCAACTTCCCTGGGTGCAGGCAGCAGTAGACACACTCCACAGCCCTCACGGCAATCTGAAGCTTGCGGCATTATACTTTCTTCCACGCCACAATATTTCACAGGCTATGTATGAGCAACTGATTGTTAACCTTGGTAACAAGTTTATTGCAGGCAGTGACTTCAACGCTAAAAGTAAATGGAGGAGTTCAAGGATTACGAACACCAAAGGAGCTAACCTGTCACTGGCTTACTGACCTCAGGAAAACTCCAGATGTGCTAGACTTTGCAATTGCTAACGGGTTCCACCCCAGTCAGGTTCACACGGCAATCAATATAGATCATCAATTTGAGCACAGTGCTGTTACGCTGGAAGTAAATACTCCCGTTCTCGCCGTTAACAGGCCTACCCCCATACTTGTTAAAAGAGCAATCTGAGAAGATTTTGATCCTGGTTAGAGCAGAACACGAATCCCAATGTCGCTTCACTAACCAGCTCGTACATTTACAGCGTTGCCGAGGCATTTACGAGGAATATTCACAACGCGGCCAGCATAAGCACACCCACAATAACTACCTTGACGTTTATCCCCAAGCGGGATAGACAACTTTGGTCCAATGAAGTGGCAGTTAAAGTTAGAGAGAATATACGCCTTCGACATGTATGGCAAACAAGTCGTAACCCTCATGACAAGACTCTGCTCAATCGTGCTGTCAAGGATCTTAAGTTTCTTATGAGTAAGCTGCGCAATGAGTCCTTAGAAGCCTATCTTACAACTACCCAAGCAGGTGACCCCGAGAATAACCTGTGGAGTGCAACCAGACAAATTAAAAGGTCTGTCACGAGAAGTTCCCCTAGTGTTTCTGGTGCCGGTCAAATGCAGTGAAGGCTCAAGAATTTGCAACACATTAGCAAAACACATGCACTCCCTTTGAGCTTAGCGATATTTCGAGCAACACGGAAGTTAGTAACTTTCTTGATGCTCCCTGCCAAATGGATCTTCCAATTAAGGATATCGACGTAGAGGATATACAAGACGAAATTAACTCGCTATCAAACAGGAAAACTCCTGGGTATGACAGAGTAAGTGTGGCAGCCATGAAAACCCTACCCTTAAACATTCTACAACTCATAACCAAGCTTTTTTTATGGGATTTTGAGACTTAGTCACTTCCCTTCCCAGTGGAAGTGTGCTGAAATCATTATGATTCTTAAGCCTGGCAAACCTGAGCACCTGCCCAGTTCATACCGACCTATCAGCCTGCTGATGATTGTCTCCAAACTATTCGAGAGACTAATTTTGCGTAGACTTTTACCTGTGCACCAGAGCAATGCCACAGGATTGTAAAACATATTTAAGATGCGCTGGAGTACAAGAAGTACTGCTCAGTTCCATTTCTTGATGTCAGGCAAGCATTTGACAGAGTTTGGCACACAGGCCTTCTATATACAATCAAAAATAATCTGCCTGCGCCGTATTACAAGCCATATTTGGACAATCGAGTTTTTATGCGCACTGTTGCGACTCGGAATCTGATCTGAAACTCATCCAGGCAGGTGTATCCCAAGGCAGTGTTCTGGTTCCTGTACTGTACACCCTGTTTACAGCAGATATGCCGGTATCAAATTTTGGATTGCTCCTTTACTGCTACCTATGCAGACGACAAAGCATTTCTGGCATCCGATGACTGTTACATAGCTGCATCCAACAAACTACAGCTGCAATTGCCTGCCTTAGAACCGTGGCTCACTAAGTGGAACATTGTCATCAATACAGAAAAATCAATTCATGTTACATTTACACTCAGGACTCATAACTGCCCTAGCGTTAGTCTAAATGGATACATGCTCCCAACAGCATCTAGTGTAAAATATTCCGGGCTTACTCTGGATAGAGAACTTAACTGGAGAAAACACATCTTCAACAAGCGGATCCAGTTTAACCTCAAGCTCAAGAGCCTGTCCTGGCTACTCAGGCCCAGCTCGAAGCTTTTACTACGCAATAAGTTGCTGCTCTATAAGGCGATCCTAAGGCCAATCTGGATCTATGGCATTCAGTTGTGGGGATCTACTACGGCTTCAAATGTCAATATAATTCAGAGATTACAGTCCAAAGTTCTTCGCACTTTAGTAGGTGCCTCCTTCTATGTTCGCAACGACGACATTCATTGCGACCTCAAAAAAAAAAAAAAAAAATTAAAAATTAATATATAAGTGGCTGATTTATTATTTTATTAGTAAATCCGGGAATATTTTCTTGACTGCATATTTTTTCCTTTTTTTTAATTTTTTTTTTCAAGCACTTACGCACAAACACGCATATCAGAAATTTATGGGTCGTTTGTGCCCACCGCTTTGCACAAAATATAGTAAATTATAACCATTGTATCAACACCGACCAAGACCAAGCTCTTCCATTTCTGTTTCCAAACTCTCGACTAATTCTCCAAGCACCCGTATAAATACCCTACGTTGCACTCATCACCAAACAGACTTATTTTCAAAACGGACACAAAAGATTTTATCTATTCTAATCATAACAACAGCTACCTTGGATGGACGCACAGAAGTTTACCGACTCACTCTCAGTGATCTCTTTCTAGCCGAACACCTGATTTCACAGTAAGATCATCTGTGTTTACTTCACAGTGATCGCATTGCTAAATACAGCGCTGGCAAAAAAAAAAAAAAATCGCCCAGTCGTTTTCCCCCTATAAACAAAAATCTCCCATGCGATAGATTGGCAGACTTTTGTTTATCCGATAACAGAACCTTACTCTATAATACAAAAATAATCTCACGCGACAAGCCCACCCATGGAATGCAATTTATCACACGCGAAACATGTTGAGTAAATGCATGTGAAATTTGTTAATCTTAGTTAAATTTGAATGTTTTTGTATAATAATGTTGTATATTAAATTAATGTGAGTTTTATAACTTTTAATTTTTTGGTCACGATGGACCATTTGGTGGAAATGCCCATATGTTATTTGAAATTTTTTTAATTGGTGTTATATTATGTATCTCAAATGCGTCGTTGCAAAAATTTGATTCTATATATTTTTTAAAAATTCCATGTTTCTAAATGAGCACGAAGCGACATAGTCTGATAAAAATCACTTAAAATTAAAATTCGACAATTTTAACCTGTTTATTCATTTGACCTGCCAGCAACTCTCCGTCATTTTCATGTGCAGCCAGCAACACAAGGATTTTAAAAATATCTCTCCTTTAAAAGAATCGTATTTCATACTGCGAATTATTAGTTGAATCATTGCTTATACAAAATGAGCAGAACTTGGCGGTGAGCATATTAGAAGCGCGTCCCGGTGGTATTTCGGATGTGCTTAAATTGAAAACAATAATGGCCAATGAAATGATAACCGAAGCTTTTCATTTTGCCCGTACCAAGAAATTTGCCTCAAATATGTCAATGCTTGATTTATTCTTTTCAAGTTGCATTTATGCATCCAAATTTGATGTATTTCAAAATCTTATGCATAATCAACGGGAAAGCCAAGTCTTGCAAAAGATATTGCATCAAAGCAAAACGCCAGGTTCCAAAATGATGCACTTTGCTTATTTGCTACAGAAATCCAAATACATTGAAGCCGTCTCGTATATGAACGAATTATCACGAACGCGTAGTGCCGATAATAAATCTGGAGAATCACTGGGGTATAAAAGCATGAATGACAATCCAAATTTATTGATAAACGCATATAGTACAACAATCGCACCGATTACACAAAATATCACTGATGTCTATTTTCGTATAAGAAACAAAATCCGCATGAGAGAAGTCAATAATGTTGCATGACAGCCATTTAGTTGTCAATTGACCAAACAGAATGCTAATACCTTACTTGGTGGCATCTATCACAGTTCTGCATTAAGTGCACATTTTGCCACATATTATTGGGGCGATATAACGAAGTGATCTGAAGAAACATCTGACACTACCGAGATTCATATCTTAGACTCAATAAATGCTCCCTTCTTACGCAAGCCACAAAATGAAGCATCATACTTGAATCTATTAAATGGTTTCAAAGTATAGCGAAAAGTGTTCAAAAAGATCAAGCATCACGTATTCTAGAGAATAACTTTCACGACACCACTCCAAAGTATAACTCGCAATTACACTGTGCTAAAAACAATCATCGGTTTCAGTTGCTAGCTTTAGACTTAACAAATATGAAAAATAATGGTAACGTCGAAAAGCAACAAGAGAAACAAAATAATAATGATTTTGAAATGATGGACATTTCAATGTCATCAAATTCTGATGAAATTATTGTAAAACTACAAAATGAAATTTTAGGTCCATTTAATGTAGATGATAATGATGATCAAAATAAATCCATGCCTATTAAAGATGTGACTCATACCATATCTCCAACCATATCAAGACATAGGAACATAAGTAGCAATAATGATATTTATTCACCATCGACTTCAATAAACATCATACTTGCTCATGAAGTAGCCTCCTCACCACTTGAAGGAAGGAAGTTTGATATTGGACCAAAGCCTCGGGCGTCACTCGAAAAAATACGTAGCATCCTACAAGCAGAAACTCATTCAAACATTAAAACTGCATCTATAGAAAAAACATTAGAGCACCAAATTCATTTACAAATAAGCGACGGAATGCCACCAGTTGCGCTAAACAACATTCAGCAGAGCAATGATTTCATGCCATCTATTTGCTCATCAAAAGTCTGCGACACTCAGTCAAAGTTTGTTTTTGATAAAGCAAAATCATATTCCTCTAGTGGTGTCCAAATGTCAGATCGCACAACAGTTATCGGTAGTTTAACCTCTGAAATAAGTGCCTCTACGCGGATAGAGTTAAATAATAAAATCCCATTTGAATTGGGACAACAAACGGGTGAAACCAACGATCTTGCTTCACCGACAAACCCACAAATACTTGATACTACGCTTGGTATGTCAACGTTAAACAGTACAACATTTAAAATAAACGAGGGATATCAAAGCGGCAGTGTGGATGATAACAAAAATAGAGATCAATTTAAATCTCAGACATCGCATGACAGTGAAGGCAATGTGACATCTTATTCATTTAGAAACGATGAAGATGAGTTAAAAACTGAGCAACATAGCAACAATAAAGTAGAGATAAAAGCTTAGTCACAATGCCTCGTTCGTTTGACAGTTAATTCACCCGACAATTTGAGTGATGATAAGCTTACACCATGGAAAAGAAATGAAAAGGCTTCAAATGAAAATTTAATGAATGACACTTCACATGAGTCGTCATTATCAAGAAATTATGAAGACTCTGTACCGGATTTCGAAACTAATACCGAAAGTGTAGCCCCTTTGATTGAATCATCTGTGAATTCATCAACAATGCATTCTTCAACAACATCTCTGGAACACCGGGGAAATTTTCCAATAGCTGATGCTGATGCTGTAAGTAATGAGTCAATTTCTGGATCTTTGCTAATCCTTGGTGAAGGTTATCGATCGGTTAACAGACTAAATAGTCTTGAAACTATCACTGAATTAGATACCACCAAGGAATCAAGTGATAAAGAAATCAAGAAATATGGTGACTTTGTTGTGGCACTTGATGGTACTGAAGTGCATGAGTACATTTCAAGCGAATCTTTTAACACAAATGAATCTAATCCCGTTCGACCATTAACAGCAAAATTATGTACAGCTTATGAAATAAGTCAGAAGGAGTCTTATATGTCTAATGTCATAAAATTCGATTTCAACAATAAAAATTCTGCAATAATTGCGTATGATGAAGAAACTCAAGAAAAAGTAAAACAAGAAGATATATTTACTATAGAAACCGAATTATTTGATGATATAGAAAAAAGTAATGTTGACACTAATGAGTTAATGCAACTTAGACACTCATTAGATAATGTGGCACTAACAGCAAATAGTGCACAAGAACATAAATCAAAAGAATATCAACTAAAACAATCGCAAACAAAAAACAGACACTCCATTTCTTTAAAAGATGTCATAATCAGAGATGATAATAGTGACTTAGAACAACGTTTTTCTTCACAAGATGCAAAACTTGCAGTTTTAAAAGTAGAATGTGAAAAGCAATCTACTTGTACGACCAGTAACGATGACAAAAAGTCCAAATCATATGATCTTCGAAAAATTACTAAGAAACCTATAATCAAGACAGAACAACTAATCAGCACTGAAGTTAAATCGTCGAGATCATTTCGTAAACGTTTGATTTCAGCCGACAGCATTTATAATGTTGAAAAGGCGCACACAACGTTCTAAACGTTTATCATCTATTGAATTGACAACAAGACAGTCGTTTCGTTGTCGAAGTGTAGATAATTTCGAAGTAGCAATAATCGACGCCAGTAATTCAGTTTCATATGCAACATCAAACATCAATAATAATACTGATTCAGAGGAAGACTCCGATATTGTTGAAGGTGATAATGATAAAGTTAATGTTCATAAGAAGTCATCAACCACTAAAAAAATAAAAAGCAAGGTCATTAAAAAAAAATTATTATGGAGATCAATTAACAAAAGAATCTCGGTTAACACCCTGACAAATAGCTCTCGCTAATAGAACAGAAAGGCAAACATCAACATTATCTGCTCTGAGTGATTACAATACTACTAAGAGAACAAGAAGTTCAACAAAACAGCGTACACTCTCATCATCTTCTGATTGTGTTTTGTTTGATACCACGGATTATAAACCGGTTCGTTATTCATTGCAAGGCAGTTATCATTCAAAACGAACAACACGCGCTTCATCAATGCCCTTACTTGTAGAGAATAATGAGATTACAACAGAAAGTGACATATAGATAGAAGCTCTACATAGCGATGGTAAATATATGCATACATGTATTTTTAATTATTTATTTATTATTATTTAATTAAAATAAAAGATATTGTATACTAATTTTGATTTTACAATTGAAGCACGGTTAGCGGTATCATCATCTTTGCCTTTGACTACGTCTCAGAACGTTTGTGACAGCAAGAAATCGAACCTGCACTAATTTTTTTAACGAAATAATGAATACAAAAATTCTACTATGAACAAATAACTTTTTATACTATGTTAAATATTTTGAATATAAAAAAATACGTTCTAATAAATAAAATAAAAAAATAAACAAAAACGGTGCATCTGGTCTCACCAATGCTTATTTAAATTTTTTATATTTTTTAAAATGAAGTTCTTTCAGGCGGCTGATAGAGTAAAATTTCAGAAATCGTCAGGTAAGGAAAAAGCGATGTGCCTATGTTGTTGTTCTCGTACACAAATTTACCTAGCCAACTGTTGTAAGCGAGGTGAATGGAGCGGGCGCTTAACACAAAATACTTCAAACAATAAACAAAACAACAACAGCTCAACTCTCTCCCTCTCTCTTTGTTAATATGTATCAGAGATATGCAGCGAGTGCTTCGTTTTCATGCAGAGCTCTCAAATAAACGAACTGCTCGTGAAAACGAGCTAGCTCGCACACATAACAGAAATGGACAATGAAAATGAAGAAAGTGATGGTTCTGTTTCATTTTATTTCATATCTCAGTCTGGTTTCCTTCATTTGGATGGACATACAAATTCATGCAAAAGATCTTTTCTATATGAACTTGTCTAGACATGACAAACAAGAAAAAATAATGATAATTAGCAATAGAAATACAAAGGAACCAAACGAGCTAAAATGAAGAAAATTAACCAAACGAAAAAAATCTGAATGAGATATGAAATAAAATGAAATTGAAGCATCACTTTCTTCATTTTCATTGTCCATTTCTCTTACGAGTGCGAGCTAGCTCGTTTTCACTCTGCATGAATACGAGACATCTTCTGGCAACATCAATAACAATTTTAAGAGCGAACTGACCAGTCTATGTATTATAGTATATCCTTACTATACATTTTTGCATTGAAAAAATGATAAGAAATAAATTATACAAAATTAGAGTGAAAGAGAGAGTTCAAAGACGGAGGACAGCGTTGTTTGGCGTGAAGAAAATACACTAGAATCAATAGAAATCCAAATTATTTTGCATATTTCATTGTCACCAGAACTAAAGACGTATGCAGTTTCATCTCAATCGGATGTCAAGAAGTGGTTCTAATTTAGTGTGCAAGATTTTGCTAACAAACTAACATCCTAAGCATGCTAAATAACGGCTATTAGAAAACCTGAAACCAATGCACAAAGATATAAAGAATATCATGAGAGACATAAAATAAAGAAACAAATTGAGTTACAGCAGAAAAAGGAACTTTGTTCCAGGTATCGACGCAGAGTCGGGTAAAACTTTTTATCACAAATATTTAGTGTGTCCATCTGGTATTCTCAAGCAGTAAATATAAACAAAAATTTGTACAACCATGCAATGAAATTTTTTATTTAATGAGCAATCGAAAACAAAAACCTTTTCCACATTATAACTTCAGATTCGAAATCTTTGGTAACTGTGACATCGTTCGGCCACTGGGTTTCAAAAATTTCCACGGTCTTTTTCAATTGTTTTACATTCAGACCTGCTATTTTTGTTGGTAGAATATTTGATGAAATATAACGGTGTTGAAGAAATATAGAATCAAGTTCTTCTATATAGTGATCTAGAAAGGAATCATGATCACCGATAATATGGCTCTGGACCTCCCTCATAGTTGTCTTGGTTTTTTGTGCCTTCCAACAATTCGAGGGACTTTTATTTCGAAGCCTCCTCCTTCGGCAATTTTTGTAGCAGTCTCAATGATGCTCTGAAATGAATCATCTGCATTTGTACATATTTCTTGAATTTGTTCGTGCAAATCGTTTTTGCAATTTTTTTTTTTCGATTGTCACCAATTGAATATTCCAACGTTAATTTTCTTTTATAAAGCTGCAAAACTTTGGTAAACAACTTGTTATCTCTGTACACGTTTAATGCGCTAATACAAGCGTCAAGAAAAAACGCGGCAAATGTAAATATTTCCATGTTCTTGTTGTTTTCTGTTGTATGTGTCCATGCTGACTATTCTAGATGTTGCGGCTGCACACACACTTGCACTTAACTTATACACCCGAAATCAAATGAAATGTAAACTGAAGTGCTGTGCTTTGCGCGATCCTGAAAATAAATTGTATTGCATTTGTAATTGTATAGACGAAAGATTCTTGTGCTACGTACCTGTTACAGTCGAGTGCATCTGACGGCGTGTTGGTTGTTTTCGTTTAATCTTGGTAGAAGAAGTGGAAATTTATTTGCACTCAAAAGCATGAGCGAGACGAACAGCTGATCGTTGAAGAAGGAGCCTAGTACACGAAACTTCTTCTGTTTGAGTAATCTATTTTTCCTCACTCGATCGATAAGGGGCCTTATACACGATCTGTACTCTGTACAAATTATCATTATGCACATATAAATGACAAGCAGACAGTCGAATGATGAAAGGTGGGGTACCAGCACCGGGTTCACTGCAGAGGAATTTTTTAAGGCGACTTCGAAATCGATGAGGTCTCCTAGGCATCTGGTACAAAGGAAAGAAAAAACGGATGAATCAGTGGCAATGTCGCTCATTTGTGTACGGAAACAAGCAGATGAGAAGAGGACCAAGCCCGGTAGCTCCGGACTAATTTCCGCCTTGGAGGAAATGAAATCTCGGCTCGAGGATCTCGTCGCCATTGTCAACAGCTAACCACACCATGCGGGACAAAATAGTCACTCTCTCTTCACTTCAAAAGAGGTTCATGGAGCTTTATGCCACCCAGAGAGAAGCGTCTAATGCAGTGACAAAGATGGATGCGACCCCGGCGTCAGTCACTCTGGATAGCTTAGCCATGCCCGTCGATGCCCGTTAGCCTATTGGAAGTAGTAAGACTCTGGATTCAGGCAAATCCAAAGGTGGAGTCCACCCAGAAGATAATAAGCAGAGTGCCCAAAAGGAGAGTCCGTCCTGATGATTTGGTTATTGAGGTAAAGGATGGAAAGTCGCATAGTGACATCCTGAGGCTTATGACCCACAATGAGGGCCGAAAAGATGTTAGTGACAATGACAACAGAGTCCGCAAGATGCTGAAAGGATAAGTTTTACTGCAAGCATATTGCGACATCGACGATGTCACTGATATGGAAGATATTGTATCAGCCTGTGAGAAGCAGTTTTAGATAGAAGTAAGCAGAGAATATATCAAAAGCTTCCACCCTGCCTATGCTGGCACACAGGCGGCTATTCTTAGTTTACCATTGAGAACCGTATCACTGTTCATTAAAGCTGGCAGAATAAAAATACGATGGAAACTCTGCAGAATCCGAGAGCGACAGTAGATTCGCAGATGCTTAAAATGCCTTGACGTGGGGCACATATCTAGTGCATGCAAGGGTGCGGTTTACAGGAGAGATTGCTGCCTAAGATGTGGAGAAGAAGGGCATCTAGTAAAAGAATGCACTAGCAAGCCACAGTAAGGCACTTATAACTCCACCAACATCCTAATATAGCACTACCCTACACAACAAATCAATAAAAAACAAATCCTATACCCACAATGGACTGGTCGCGTTCGCTGCCAATCCACCAATCCATCCTACCGCCCCCAGCTATTGACTACTCAATCGTTTTTATAATTTATATAAATAAATAATTATAAAAAAGCCTTACATGCTTCATAAAAAAAACATGAATTCAAAAAAAACTTACTGTTGTTTATGCGATAACAAAAACCTGTGCCCGACCCTATTCTTCTAGGTCTAAACAGAGTGGGATTCGCACACGGAGGGTTCCGTACCATCGTACAAGATTTTTTGCTTAAAATATTAAATTATTTGGATATTTTACAGCCTAAAAGTATACTACAACTAACAGCTCAAAGTATTCTACAAAAAACAAAAAATTGTTAAACAAAAGTTTTAATTAAAGAACAATGCTTCTAAAAATTTATAGTTTTAGTATTTGTCGTTCTACACACAAGTGATTTACACACTTTGTGAAAATTTCAACTCTCTACCTATTAGGGTTCATGAGATAGAGAAGGAGACGGACGGACGAACGGACATTGTAAGTTTAGTAATAGGGTCCCGCTAGTTCCCTAAAAAAGAAAACATAAAAAAACACCACAACCATCAGGAAAAAAAAAATTGGACTGCCGGGGCACCTGCCTACACCAAAAATAGAGCGCTCCTTCCCTAGCGTACTATATAAAATATATATTATCCTTCCGTTTTGGTGTATCTTTTCTTTCTCTATTCTTTTTTTTAGAGCACAAAATAAATATAAATAAAAACAAAAAAATTATTTGCACCAAATGCAAAAAAAATTGTTTACAAAAAAAAAAAAAAAAAAAATTTAACTTCAATGGTCTGCTGCGACTGCTGCTCTCGTTCTTGTTGTTGTTGTTGTTGTTATTGTATTAACAAGCTTTGGCGGTATGACATATCCGTCCGTAACAGATATCAAGTGGAATAAAGTCTACTTCCTCTAAATTTATTACTCTTTTACACAAATGTTTATTTTATTTATTGTTGTTTTATTCTTCTTTGCTCTTTCGACTTGTATTTCTTTTTTTTTTTGTTTAAAATTGTTTAAAGGAGGAGCGCATACAATAGAGTTTAGGTATTATTATTATAAGATATGTTGTTATTGTTGTGCTCTTGTTACATATTGTTGTTGCTTTCATTTAGTAAATCCGGGAATATTTCTTGACTGCATATTTTTTTCATTCTTTTTTAATTTTTTTGTTTCTTGCACACGCCAATATTTTTAAATTTTTCAATGCTTTTTCTAATCGTAATTTGTATATTTCTCTATATGTTTGCAAATTGCTATTTTTTTTAAATAATAATCGTTGTATCAACCTCGACCAAGACCAAGCTTTTCCATTTCTGTTTCCAATGTCTCGACTGTTTCCCTAAACACCCCTATAAATACCCTACGTTGCACTGACAACCAAACGGACTTTTTTTCAAAACGGACACAAAAGATTTTATCTATTCAAATCATAACAACAGCTGCCTTGGACGGACGCACAGAAGTTTACCGACTCGCTCTCAGTGATCTCTTTCTAGCCGAACACCTGATTTCACAGTAAGATCATCTGTGTTTACTTCACAGTGATCGCATTGCTAAATACAGCGCGGGCTAAAAAAAAAAAAAAAATCGCCCAGTCGATTTCCCCCTATAAACAAAAATCTTCTATGCGATAGATTGGCAGACTATTCTTTATCCGATAACAGAACCTTACTCTAGAATACAAAAAAGATCCCACGCGACAAACCCACCCATGGAATGAAATTTATCACACGCGACAAATGTTGAGTAAATGCATGTGAAATTTGTTAATTTTAGTTAAATTTGAATGTTTTTGTATAATAATATTGTATATTAAATTAATGTGAGTTTTATAACTTTAAATTTTTTGGTCACGATGGACCATTTGGTGGAAATGCCCATATGTTATTTGAAATTTTTTTAATTGGTGTTCTATTATGTATCTCAAATGCGTCGTTGCAAAAATTTGATTCTATATACTTTTTAAAAATTCAATGTTTCTAAATGAGCACGAAGCGACATAGTCTGATAAAAATCACTTAAAATTAAAATTCGACAATTTTAACCTGTTTTTTCATTTGACCTGCCAGCAACTCTCCGTCATTTTCGTTATGTGCAGCCAGCAACACAAGGATTTTAAAAATATCTCTCCTTTAAAAGAATCGTTTTCTGTTCAGAATTGTATTTCATATTGCAAGCTGTTTTTCCATGCCGCCAACATGTGGAGATAACTGTGTGGAAAAGGTTATATATGTAGCCAGTTTTAAAAATAGTGAAGGATACGTAAATGCCTTTTAACTTCTTGTTCCTTTGAAAAAGGTAAAGTGTGTAAATTTTTGTTTTTTTCTAACTGTAGGTAACATATTTGTAGGAAGCTAGAAAAGGGCCGTATTAAATAGTATTGTATATATTGAAATGAACAGAGTGAAGAGAGGAATATCCATGTCCGTACGACTATCTGTAAAACTTTATTTGCCAAAGTGTTGAAAAACTCAAAGGATGGCAACGTACATGCATCATCATAGGATGGCAACGCCTTAAGCGTGTCATTCTCTTTCTTTCATTCAGTCTTTGTTTATACACTCAACAAGTAACAACTGAACTGCGCATTATAATAAATAATTATTACAACAAAGGTTGTCGGTCCAGGTGCCGCGAAAAATTTAATTAATTGAATTTAAAAGTGTTACATAAAAATGAGTGTGCCAGGATTGATGCAAATTGAGAAGCTCGATAGTGGCAACTATGATATATGGAGCGTCCAAATGAAGAGTGTGCTGATTCACGCTGGACTATGGAAGATAGTGAGCGGATCGCACGTAAAAACTGAAGCAAATTCAGTTACTTGGGACCTTGAAGACGAAAAAGCCTTGGCAACGCTTATACTTGGAGTAAATCCATCGCATATTAGGCAAATTAAGAATTGTGCGACGTCTTTGATAGCATGGACAAAGCTAGAGATCATGTACAATTCATCTGGACCTGTCAAGAAGGTATCGCTACACAAAAAACTTTTAGGCATACGTATGGCAGAAGGGGATGATGTGCTGCAATACTTTAATGATTTCACAAAGCTTGTGGAGAAATTCTCGGAATTTGGCATCGATATTGACAAAGAATTAGTGGTAATCATGATGCTTTCAAGTTTGCCGGAGAGCTATGAGAATTTTGTTGTGGTCATGGAAACAAAAGATGAGTTGCCAAAATTAGATTTTCTGTGTGCAAAACTAATTGAAGAGCAAGAGCGTCGGAGTCAAGCAAGCGGCAGTCAAAATGTAAGTAATGAAACTCAAATATATACAGCAAGAAATGTCTACAACAGGAAGAAGGGAGAGATAAAATGTTTCATTTGTGACAAAACTGATCACTTGGCGGCAGCATGTCCAGACAGAAATAAAAAATATGAAAATGAGAAAGAGAACTCAACAAAAACGTTGGCTGCGAGAAGCAACAATAGTTTTGATTCAGATATTTGGTATATTGATAGTGGCGCCAGCACGCACATGTGTAGTGAACGCAGCTTGGCTGGCGATAAGTATATGTATGCAGAAGGCATAGGCGACGTACAATTGCAAATAAGCAAAAGCGAAGAGTTACTAATGAAAGATGTTCTATGTGTGCCAACAATGAAAGGGAATTTCTTCTCAGTGTCAATAGCTGTTCAGCGAGGGCTGACAATAGAATTCTCAACAGAAAATGCAATTATTCGTAAAAACGGTAGAACAATATTATTAGCCTGCTAATAATATTCAAGAGAATAGAAAAACTTTATTTTGCGGCATCAGAGAACAGTGTAAAGTGGCATGCACGATTTGGACATCTAAACTACGGTAGCTTGAAACAACTTGCGATTAATAATATGGTTCATGGTTTGGACAAGATAAATTTTAATAATGAAACAAGTGCATCACATGTATGAAGTGCAAAATCATATCAAAGACTTTTCGTCATGCAGCAGAAAGTAGAGCAAATAATATTTTGGACCTAATACACACAGATGTATGTGGGCCGCTGCGAACTACATCGGGTGGAGGTGCGAAGTACTTTATCACTTTTATTGATGACAAGTCGCGTCGTACATTTGTATACTTCTTGAAAGCCAAGAGTGAGGTATACGAAAAATTCGTCGAATTTCAAAATGTTATTGAGCGACAGACTGAACGAAAAATTAAAACTGTGAGAAGTGATAACGGCAAGGAATTTGTTAACAAAGAATTTAACAAATTGTTTAAGGATTGTGGCATTAAACGTGAATTAACAGTGCCACATTCACCACAACAAAATGGAGTTGCTGAAAGGATGAATCGAACGATCATGGAAATGGCAAGGAGCATGTTGTCTGAAAGTGGCATGTGTGAAATGTTTTGGGCTGAAGCAGTGCAAACGGCTGTTTACCTGAGAAATAGATCACCAACAAAAGCGCTTGATGGGATGACACCAATTGAGTCGTTCACTGGGCGAAAACCATCCGTTCGACATCTGAGAGTGTTTGGATCCACGGCAGTATTTTTAGACAAAACACAACATAACAAATTAAGACCCAAAGGTAAAGAATATAAAATGATTGGTTATTCTATCATATCTAAAGCTTATCGACTATACGATCTTGTGAAGAGATGCGTAATAGAAGCACGTGATGTTTTGTTTGCGGAGAGGGTCAACGAAGAAAAGGATGATGTAGTGCTGAACGAACTAATACTTTGCGAGCATATCATCGAAAACACACAAGAAGTTAATATGCATGAAAATAATGATGTATGAGGATGCAGAATCCGAGGCTCAATCATGTGATGAATCAAATGATTTACAAGGTGAATCTGACGAAGTTAAATATGGTCCAGGACGTCGACATTTAATGCGAACAGGAAATCCATGTCGTCCCAGAAAAATTAAAAATGTGTTGAACGCTATGCACCATGCAGCTAATATCAAAATTTCTGAGACTTTGACTGAGGCTTTAAACGGCGCGCAGTCAAACGTGATGAAAATGGCAGAATTGAACGTTACAAGTGCAGATTGGTGGCAGTAGTGAGCTAGGTGCAATATCCATAAGCCAGACGAGATACATAACTGATCTACTGCAACGCCATGGCATGAGTCAGTGCAAACCGGCATCCACACCGTTAGACATTGGGTTTAACATTCGATGCGATAGTGACACATGCAACAAGGTGGACGAAAAACAATATCAAGCTGTTATTGGGGAACTAATGTATTGAGCGGTATGTACACGCCCAGATATACTACATTCAGTTTCTAAACTCGTACAACGAAACAGGAATCCGCATGTTAAACACGAGGCAGCAATAAAACATATATTGCGTTATTTATCGTCGAATTCCGATCTCAAACTGACGTATCGATAATCAGGTAAATGTATCACTGGTTTTGTAGATGTTGATTGGGGCAATAACTCGTTGGATCGCAAGTCGTATACTGGATACGCATTCATGCTCGGAGGCAGTGCGTTTTCGTGGGAAGCGAAAAAACAGGACTGCGTTGCATTAAGCAGTACAGAAGCAGAATACATCGCACTGTCAACGGCAACGAAAGAAGCATTATATTTACGCAAGCTGATGAGTGAAGCTAACGAGGAAATATCGAATTCAATGGAGATCACCTGTGACAATATTAGTGCCCAGCAGCTGGCTTAAAATCCAGTGTACCATAATCGCAGCAAGCACATCGACATAAAGTACCACTTCATTCGGGATGCAGTAAAGGAGAAACAAATAACACTGAATTATGTACCAACCAATGAGACGCCTGCTGATATACTGACAAGAAGTTTACCTAAGAAAAAACATATAAAGTTTATTATGATGTTAGGCTTATCGTAAACATGTATAATTGTAAATGGTGCATTTACGTTAAGGAGGAGTGTTGAAAAACTGAAAGGGTGGCAACGTACATGCATCATCATAGGATGGCAACGCCTTAAGCGTGTCATTCTATTTCTTACATTCAGTCTTTGTTCGCACACTCAACAAGAAACAACTGAACTGTGCATTATAATAAATAATTATTACAACACAAAGAAATAGATTTCTGAGTTATTTCAAAACATAGAATTTCAATTAAAAAATTGTATGGTGTGAAACGCATAAAATATTTGGTTAAGCCGGAAATACATTTCTGTTCATATTTTCTTTCAGGTGGCTGTGGAACAATTTCTTTCACCAATTAATAATATGCAAAATTGTCCAAAATGGAAAGTGGAATTATTAGTAGAAGCATTGTTTATACAAGATGAGCAGAACTTGGCGGTGAGCATATTAGAAGCGCGTCCCGGTGGTATTTCGGATGTGCTTAAATTGAAAACAATAATGGCCAATGAAATGATAACCGAAGTTTTTCATTTTGGAAGTACCAAGAAATTTGCCTCAAATATGTCAATGCTTGATTTATTCTTTTCAAGTTGCATTTATGCTTCCAAATTTAATGTATTTCAAAATCTTATGCTTAATCAACGGGAAAGCCAAGTTGTGCAAAAGATATTGCATCAAAGCATTTGCTACAAAAATCCAAATACATTGAAGCCGTCTCGTATATGAAAGAATTATCACGAACGCGTAGTGCCGATAATAAATCTGGAGAATCACTGGAGTATAAAAGTATGGATGACAATCTAAATTTATTGATAAACGCATATAGTACAACAATGGCACCGATTACACAAAATATCACTGATGTCTATTTTCGTATAAGAAACAAAATCCGCATGAGAGAAGTCAATAATGTTGCATGACAGCCATTTAGTTGTCAATTGACCAAACAGAATGCTAATACCTTACTTGGTGGCATCTATCACAGTTCAGCATTAAGTGCACATTTTGCCACATATTATTGGGGCGATATAACGAAGTGATCTGAAGAAACATCTGACACTGCCGAGGTTCATATCTTAGACTCAATAAATGCTCCCTTCTTACGCAAGCCACAAAATGAAGCATCCTACTTGAATCTGCTTGATCGAAGTCTAGTATGCTATGCGACAACTTATCAAAAACCCGAGAAGCGGACACGTGAAATAGAAGAAGTTTCTACTATGGCGTTATTACAGAAAACTCTTGCACAACCACATAAACGTAGACGTCTTTGTAATGAGGAATTTATGGACGATGCATTACATCTTGAAACATCAAAAATAAGTGAAAATGTCAAAAAACCAGCATCTATTAAATGGTTTCAAAGTATAGCGAAAAGTGTTCAAAAAGATCAAGCATCACATATTCTAGAGAATAACTTTCACGATACCACTAGGCCAAATATGCCAAGCGTAATGAAAGTATCACAAAATACTTCATACTGCGATTCAAGTGTCCATCCAAAGTATAAATCGCAATTACATTGTGCTAAAAACATTCATCAGTGTCGATTGCCAGTTTTGGACTTAACGTATATAAAAAATAATGGTAATGTCGAACAAAACAAGAGAGCAATAATAATGATTTTTGAAATGATGGACATTTCAATGGCATCAAATTCTGATGAAATTATTGTTAAACTACAAAATGAAATTTTAGGTTCATTTAATGCAAGTGATAATAATGATTGTTTGGGGAGAAAGTGGGTTTCGTACAAGTGAGGAGACGAAACTGGACTCACTTGTCTACGAATGGTCGAACGCGCAATATCAACAACACAATGATTTAAACAAAAATCAACAAAGTGAATTTACCGTACAATTAGTTATGTATTATCAAGTAAATTGAACTTACAGCACAGTTACTTATGTATTAATAAATAGAAACCGAAAGCAAATCTAAACAGTAAACAAAACAACAAATAAATGTAAATAAAATATAAAATCATATGCGTTGTAACAACCAATTTACCAATCACTAAACAAACAACCAAATAATAAAACAAAACAAAAGTGATCATAATCGAGTTCGGTCACTACACGAGTTCCATTTTCCGTAAAGGAGTTCACCCGTGTAGCTGAAATAGAAGCATCCAAAGGTTCATTCCACCATTCCAGGGTTAAGGAACAAATTCTGGTCGGGATCACGGGCATCGCTGTTAACCCGAAACTACCACAAGGAGAGTGACAGCTGCGAGGGAGAAAGAATTACTAATTTGGCCGGGATTAGCAGCATCACCGTCAGCCAGGAGACAACATTCCAAAGGATTTTTCACCTCCCTACCACCACTTTGCCAATACCACACTTAAGTATATTACACAAATTACATATACACAAGTAGGATGCCAAAAGTAAAAAAAAAAAAAACCCGATCATAACAATTTTTTGATATGCAATAGATAAATGTACAACTGTTATGAATACATCAAAACAAAAGAAAAAAAACAACAGTCAGCATGATAACCGTTGTCGAACTTGCCTGATTGCGAAAAGTACAGAAACTCATTTCACAGGCAGAAATTTTTGGTGAAACTTGTGGTGGCATAACTTTTTTCGCATAAATATTTTGACATAAATCTTTTTGATTTTATTTACTTAGACATTTTGTAATAACACTGCGAAGTTCTTGAAGCTTAAGTTTTATGTTCTATACTTTTATCCATTAAAAAAGGCAATCATCAAAAATGAAGTGAAATAAGAAATATTTTATATATATTTTTTCAGTAGAGTGAAACCTTACATAATTCTATAGAATTCAATTTAATGGTTATAACCAAATTAATAGGAAAGATGTCTAGTTTCAGAATCTGCAATCAGTTTTTGTGACTAATTGCGCGAATTTTTGTATCTCTAATTGTTTATGCGCGTATTGAAAAAACGCACCTCGCACTTTAGCCACCGTCCCGTTTGATATCCCGCTATATAATGAGCATTCGCCGCAAGCATCGACGATTGATGTTTATTACATAGCGGATTAACGTTCTGCCAGGAGTCGGTGGCTTCATGGTCACATGAAGTTGTGAATACAAATCAATTGTGGTCATAGCGAAAAGACATTATTCTATTATCTATCATTAATTCACTTCATAATTTCAATTTAAAAAAACTTAATCCCAAATATATATTTGTTTTCCTTTTTTAATCCTAAGGTAACGGCAGACATAACAGGCATAAATATAAATCTCTTAAAAAGGTTTCATACAATACTTTCCTGCATATTATGTGGGTATCAAATTAATTCTGTAGCCTTCGACCACTATGCCACAGAGACAAGAGAACTGTACTTATCAGAATATGCATGGTACAATGTGCCAGTGAGTGTGCATAAAATTGTATTTCATGGAAAGGATATAATTTCGTCTTCTATTCTACCTATTGGCCAACTTTCTGAAGAATTTCAAGATTCGAGAAACAAATATGCAAGAAATTATCGTGAACTATTCACTAGAAAGACATCAAGAATTGATAGTAACTTAGTTGCACAGATTGCTCATATCGTCAGATCCCTTTATATGCAGATTACGGAAAGCGACTAAAACAAAGCGGCGAGCATTAACTAGTGAAGTAATTGGCTTACTATCTCTTGTTGCCATCTATCACATTCAAAGAACGTGTGATTCGTATCGTCTACTTCTGCGTCCCCATAGATGCAATTTGCATTTACCGCTTTCCCTATTATGTGCAGATATTTTCGGAAGTTGCCGTGTCCCGATAGCAGTTGTATGACATAAAAATTAACGTCACCCCACTGTCTACTTAACCATGGATTCACATCTGAGATAAGTTTAGCTGTCCATCTGCCTTTCGTTTCTGCAGCCCATCGCTGCTGCCACAGTTGTATGGATTGCGCTCTGACCGATTGTCTTGTTGCGTTTGTCATATTGTCTTTCTTCAGCATCCATATTATCTGCCTCTTCTTTGCAAGGAGGTCAATTGGTATCGTGCCACTAATTACCAATACTGCTGCTTCCGGCACCGTGCGATAGTATTTTACCCAATACTTTTCTTCGTCTTTCCACATGCAATGCATCAGCCCACACTTCGCTTCCATAGAGCATTATCGATAGCGTTGTGTCAAGGAAGTAGCCTTCGCCTACTAGCAAGTGGTCCTAAGCAGTTTGCCATCAATATCGATAGAGACCTTGTCACTCTTGCTGATTTTTCTGCTGTATATAGAATTTGTGCCCAGTATGTCAGCTTACTGTCGATTCATACCACCAGGTAATTTAGTGAGGTCTTCAGTGTTTGCGAGAATAAACGCATTTCCATTTCGAAGGGTGTGTGTTTTCTTGTAAGAAGAACAAGCTCTGTTTTATCGGCTGCTAAACAAAGACCATGTGACTCTAGCCATGCTTGCATCCTAATAATCACTTGGTTTAGCCTGCTTTGTACTGCTTCGAGGTTTCGCGCCGTTATGACTGCTGCGATATCGTCTGCATAGCCCACTAAGTAGCCTTCGTCGGGCATTTCTATCCTTAGAATTCCATTGTAGCTTACGTTCCACAAATCTGAGTTGAGAATTGAGCCCTGAGCTGCGCCTGCCATTATCTGCTTCTTTCACTGTCCTCTGCTTGTGTCGTAGATAAGTTCCCGATCTTTCAGGTAGCTACGTACCATCTTCATTATATAGTCAGGTGTTCTATGCCTATCAAGAGCATTCAGCATGTCGTCCCATTTTACGCTGTTAAAGGCGTTTTTGACATCGATTGTAGCCACTAGTACTATTGGTCTTAAAAAGTGGTTTATGTTTCGTACTGATTGCACACTTTTTAAAACCTCTTCGACTGCTCCAATTGTTGATCTGCCAGTTCTGAACCCATACTGCATTTCCGATAGACCACCTGCCTAATTTATTGACGCTGAGATGCGAGGTTTCAGCATCTTTTCTAGGAGTTTCCCTGCCATGTCCAGCATACATAGTGGTAAGTATGCTGATGGTGTTTTAGGATCTCCTTTGCCTTTGCTGATGAGGGCCAACTTTTGTTGTTTCCATTCCATTGGGAAGAAGCCTGACAAACAGTTGTTCTACATATTTAGCAGTACATGTGGGCGTTCTGCTGCAACAATTTTTAGTACTTCCGCTGGGATTCCGTCCGAGCCTGGGGCATTGTTGTTCTTTAGGCTTTTAGCAGCTATTTCCATCTCTTCTGCTGTGAAAAATGGTGGTGGGTCGTTTACTGAGCCCTCTGCGGTGTCCGTTCTCTGTCTGTGTGTTGGAAACAGAGTATTTACAATGTTCTCCATCACATCTTCATCGAGGTCAGGATGTTTTTTCCTCGCTCCGAGTTTTTTTGTGATTATTTTGTATCCAAGCCCCCACGGGTTCTTGTTTATGTCCCGCCGAAGCTCTTTCCATTTGTCTCGTTTGCTAGTTTGAATGACAACGTTCAGCGCACTCTTTGCAGTCTTATATTCGAAGAGCTCCGCTATAACTGTGTCGTTTCTTCTCATTCTAGTGTATCTCCTTCGCCTCCGAATGCAAATCTTTCTCAGATTTTTAATCTCAACCGTCCATCAATAAGTAGCATTCTTGGGTTGTGCCCTTTTTACGGTTGGCATTGCTGCCATGCACGCTTATTTTAAGCTCTTTCTTGTAGCTTCCACCTTGATTCTGGCTGGGGCACCCTCATGGTAATTTGGTAGACTTTCATCGAATTTGGCGAGTAAACTTTCTTTGCATAGTTTGAGAACATTCCACGTTCGTATTCTTCTTCTACTGTATTGGTGTTTAAACTCCTTTCTGCTATGACATTGTATGTTATGTACTGATGGTCGCTGCCTGTGTAATCTTCAAGAACAGTCCACTGCCGTACTTTGTTTGCGTAGCCTTCTCACACTAGTGTTATGTCAGGGATTGTGCCATCGCATCCAGGTCTTCTGAAAGTTAGCGTAGACCTGGCGTTCGCTACTATTAGTCCTAATCTGGAGGCCATATCTAGGATTCGCCACCCTCTTGTATTCGTCGTCTGCATTACCCATTCGATAACCTATGAATTAAAGTCTCCGGCTACAATGATATCCCCGTTGATTTTTCGTGCCTCATCTTCCAGGTCATCAAGTTTTACTTGGAAATCAGCCATGTTGTCACTTGGTGTCAGATAACAGCTCATTATTGTCAGCTGTTTGTTTGTTATCCAAACGAAGCCGTTTGCTTTTCCTTGTTAATGGGAACTTGTCTTTCACCTATATAGCAGCAGTCTTTGAGAAGTCTTCAATCTAGTTTTCTCTGTTTGTGGCTGCATATTGTTCACTTATAACAGCTACGTCTGCTTCGTGTTCCAGCATAATGTGTGGTAACATGGAATCGGCAGTCTTACTTCTGTGCATGTTACACTGTAGTATCTTCATTTCTGTTCTATGAAGACTCTATAAAGTGTGCACTTAGCAGACCCTGGGAAATGCTCTGTATAATTTCGTCCTTTTTCTAGAGATAGGCAGCAGCTTGGCGTGTTTGAGCAGTCTTTAAGCTTATGGCCTGATTTCCTACAACGTATGCACATACCTTGTCCTTTTCTGTCAGGCTCTTTGCACTCCCATTGTTGGTGTCCGAGACCAAAGCATCGATAGCACTGTTTTATCTCTCTCCATAGTCTCATTCTGCAGTTGATCCATCCAATTTTTATACGTTCCTTATCTAGTAGCTTCTT